>QXTE01000090.1:6561504-6708856 GCA_003942145.1 Platysternon megacephalum
TACTTTCTATGCCAATATCTAAGTCGTTGATGAAGATATTGAACAGAGCCGGTCCCAAAACAGACCCCTGCGGAACCCCACTTGTTATACCTTTCCAGCAGGATTGGGAACCATTAATAACTACTCTCTGAGTACGGTTATCCAGCCAGTTATGCACCCACCTTATAGTAGCCCCATCTAAGTTGTATTTGCCTAGTTTATCGATAAGAATATAATGCGAGACCGTATCAAATGCCTTACTAAAGTCTAGGTATACCACATCCACCGCTTCTCCCTTATCCACAAGACTCATTATCCTATCAAAGAAAGCTATCAGATTGGTTTGACATGATTTGTTCTTTACAAATCCATGCTGGCTATTCCCTATCACCTTAGAAGTGTTTGCAGATGATTTCCTTAATTACTTGCTCCATTATCTTCCCTGGCACAGAAGTTAAACTAACTGGTCTGTAGTTTCCTGGGTTGTTTTTATTTCCCTTTTTATAGATGGGCACTATATTTGCCCTTTCCAGTCTTCTGGAATCTCTCCTGTCTTCCAGAAGTCCTACCTCTGCTACTCCAAACAGGAGGGAGGTTAGGCATATGGTGTGTTGGATCTACGGGGGAGTATGACTGAGAGACTCTTTACTCCTTGACTGGTTTCTCCAGCCTAGGTTTATAACCAGAGACCTTGAAAGGTTTTTTTTGGATGGAAATAAAAAAAAACAAACTGTCATTTAGAACTCTCTTCTATTAGTTGTATTACGGTAGCACCAAGAGGCCACAAACAAGACCAGGGCCCAATTGTGTTAGGTGCTGTCTACAAATAAGGTGCCATCAAAGGGCTTACAGTCTGAACAAGCCAATGGGAAGGAAAGATCATTATCCCCATTGTACAACTGGGGAGCCGACACAGAGAGGAACAAAGCAGCCTGCCCCAGGTCTCACAGAGTCGGTAACAGAGGTGGGGACAGACCCAGATTTCTCCCTTAATAACCTAACGTATCCTCCAGGACACCATTGTTACTAGAATGAAGGGTTTAGGGCAGATATGGGCTTCCTACACACTTGCCATTTCTCTGAAGGAGATACTCACAGTTACACAATGTCTCCACTCCAGGAACTCTAGGCTACCATTTACCTTTGTTAAGACACTACACTAGTGCTTGCAGTACTGGCCTTTCTGACCTCATCCAGCAGCCGCTGCCATAACCTCCCATATTCCTTTACTAGTTTGGATTTTCAAAAGCACCCAGAGTTAGTCGAACTCTGCTCCCATTGCGGTCAGTGGTAAAACTCCCCTTCAATGGGAGCCGTTCGGCCAGCACTAGTCACTAATAAGCTTAATTTCTCAGACAGGAGAGTAAGAGGTGACCATCACGGTCTGTAAGTACCTACAGGGGGAGAAGATTTGATACTACAGGGTTCTTCAATATAGCAGACAAAGGCATGACAAGATCCAATGACTGGAAGCTGAAGCTAGATAAATCCAAGCTAGAAATAAGATGCAATTTTTAACAGGGTAATTAACCATTGGAACAACTTGCCTAAGGATGTGGTAGATTCTCCATCACTTGATGTTTTTAAATCAAGATCGGATGGTTATCTAAAGCTATGCTCCAGCTCAGTCACAAGACACAGGCTAATGTAGGGATTACAGAGTAAAATTATATGGCCTTGCTATGCGGGAGGTCACACGAGATGAACTAATGGTCCCTTCTGACCTTACCATCTACGAATCTATGAATCTGATTGGGGCCTTTGGGTACTTCTGCAATACAGATAAATAACAATTACAAAGCACCTGTTAAGATTTGGAAGCATCCTAACTAAAGAGACAGCAGAAAGTTGTATGTGCTCTATTTCTGGTAAGTAGCGTCCGTAGGCAGATAGATGTACTGTGTATCATTTTGCATCCCCCAGAGTGTGGTAATGAAGAATTCTTGCATACATAGTTTAACAGACAAAATGAGAACTTTGCATTGGTTTAGAGGGTAAGCGTTGGAGTTATTAATAAAAAGTTTTCCTTCTTGTTAGTCACGCACTACACATAGACTAGGGAACAGTGTGTAAGTCCTGGGGCTAGGCAGAGGCAGCTCCAGATGAACAGAAAACTTCAGCGCAGATAGTTAGTTTTGTAAAAATTGTCAAATTTGTATTTTAGTTAAAGAAAGAAAGAAAAAACTTTTTAGCCTACTTTGCAATCAGATCCCCTCAGCATTATTCAATGGGGGGTTAGGAATTTGCATAAAATTCAGATGATCCTTACACAGAGATAGCTAAGTAGTTTAAAAAAATGCTGATTTGCATAGATAGGGGAGGGGAGTTTATCCCACATCTCCCTACTGTGGGGTAGTTTACACCTTCCTCTGAAGCACCTGGTGCTGGCCACTGTCAGAGACAAGGCACTGGACTAGATGCAGCTGATCCAGACTGGCAATGCCTAGGTTCCTATTGTTTTAGAGCAGGGGTCGGCAACCTTTCAGAAGTGGTGTGCCGAGTCTTCATTTAGTCACTTTAATTTAAGGTTTCGCGTGCCAGTCATACATTTTAACGTTTTTAGAAGGTCTCTTTCTATAAGTCTATAACATATAACTAAACTATTGTTGTATGTAAAGTAAATAAGGTTTTTAAAATGTTTAAGAAGCTTCATTTAAAATTAAATTAAAATGCAGAGCCCCCCGGACCGGTGGCCAGGACCCGGGCAGTGTGAGTGCCACTGAAAATCAGCTCGCGGGCCGCCTTCGGCATGCGTGCCATAGGTTGCCTACCCCTGTTTTAGAGCAATGTGCCGAATCCTGACTGCTCTGATTTGTAATGGGTTTATTCAACATTCAAGAGTATTCACAGGCCCCGCCCACTCCCGGACACATTATTCCTCCTGGATGGTTTGCTACGGTTCTGTAGGGGCATACAAACCTCGGTGTTGTTCCCGAACCACCAAATGTAAGTCAGCGTGCCCACCTGGCTGGGCCACAGTACCGCCGTAGCATTGACCTCTTTGTTCTTGGTGGTAACGAACGGGAGAGACAAATGAACATGTTCCAGGGGGCCTGCGGAGATAGAAGCAGTGGCAACTGGGGTGAGCGCCCTCTCTTAGGCAGCAAAACGTTGGTCTGACACTGGCTCTTCCAGCTTTTCGGATGAGACAATAAAGAGGAAAGTCACGTGGGGCACCACATGCAAAATGTACTGTTGCTGGGGAGAGACATTTGGGTCCCATGCATCTAAAAACAGGAATTGCTATTACCTGAACTAAAGAACTCCACCTCTACAGCTTAAAGGCTGTAGCAAACTCAGAAATCTATATACACGGACTACCCACTAGAGGGAGACAGAGTCACACTGGGTGGGCTACCCTGGGAAGACACTAGAATTTGCATGAGTAAGCACTAATAGAAGTATAATAATATTACAAATACTTGGATCCATTCCTAAAGAGCCAGATATCAGGTGCTGTAAATTGGTATCACTTTGTGAACTTCACTGGAGCTACATGGATTTATACCAGTTTAGGGCCTCCACCAAAGCATCTATCCCATGTATCCCTTCTTTTTAACTATCACTTTTCCTCTCCCCTGTGGTCCTTTTCTCTCACCTACATTGTGCCTTTTATTTAGTTAGCGTAGCCAAGTTTTGTAGTTTAATGGACAAATAACATTTACTTTGAAACATGCCCTGGCTGTTCCTTTCTCCCACTTATGATGGGAAAATGGGGAGGCATGGGTCTGTAATCACAACTTGTTTTATGGATTGTTTTCTCTGTGTGTGTCACCATCGTTCTTCTGGAGAACAGAAGTGTGGTCCTTAAAGAAAGAGACAGGCCAACAGAACCACAAGATAATTTGGGGGCTCAGTTCAAATTCCGTACCCAGGAGCAACAAACACTGAAATGGGCACTTCTGGACTGATTTCAATATCCACGCGTGATCTGGCTGCTCTACTAAAGGAGTCGATATTTGACACCAGGACTTCCCACACACATATATATAGCATCATTTATAGAGCGTTATTCACCCACAAGGATCACCAGAGGATTCCCCACTTTTTACAACCTGTGCAGAGCGGGTGTAAGAAACTACCAGCTCAGAAGGTGTCAATAACTGTGCATAAGATGGAGCATGTGGCTCCGTGACACACCCCTGAAATGCAGCCTTCTCTGGGGTAGAAACACAGCAACTGTTTAACACCACAACCGTACGATCCAGGGGCATTCAGGATCAGACTACCACTGGGTTGTTGCAGGCCAGGATTATGGGTAATCTTTTTTGGGGTTAGAGATATGGAGATATACCTATCTCATAGAGCTGGAAGGGACCCCCAAGGGTCATCGAGTCCAGCCCCCTGCCTTCACTAGCAGGACCAATTTTTGCCCCAGATCCCTAAGTGGCCCCCTCAAGCATTGAACTCACAACCCTGGGTTTAGCAGGCCAATGCTCAAACCACTGAGCTATCCCTCCCTCTTTATTCTGATGGCTGCTGATGAACCCCCTGCCACACCTCCAGGAGTGGCTGAATGCTCCTGTTTCTCTCACGCTTCGGAAGCGCTGCAGGATTTTGTCCTACACCTCTGTATATTGTCAAAAGTATTCCCCGGCCAGAATCCACAGCCACAGGGGAAATCGCTGATCATGTCTAGTCTCAGGTAGGGGGTGAGAACTGAAATTAATCATTATCCAGCCCTATGTGCATTTCAAATGAGGTGGCCTTGTTCTGTATTCACGAAGTGTCCAGGGGCAGCAGAAGGAGCAAAGGAGGCAGGATGTCAAGCATCCAAAGTGGCAGTGGAAGAGCTAGGAGCAGGACCATGCACTGTGTCAGCTCCAACACCTAGTTCTCACCGATGCTAGCTAATCTCGTGCACTGTTGGATGTAGTAGTGCTGAGAGGGCCTCTCAAAGGGCCCGGCGCTGCATCGAGTCCTTAATGCCCTTTCAGGCCTTCACTGCTTCCTTGTTAGGATAGAAAAAGAAAGGCTCATCCACACAGGCCCATATTATTTTAAAATCTGCATTCCAATATTCAACGGGAGAAAAGGGACGTGCTGTTTGGAGTGCATTGGTTGAACAGCAGGTGGTGCTGTATCACTCCATATAGGTGTATGGGATAGGAAGAGAACTCCTGTCCAATTACAAGCGAATTGCACTTCCAAGTTTTACATGCGGTCTGAGAGCCATTTCAGTACAACTCTGCATCTTGCCCCAAAACACCCTCTGTGCCCCTAGAAGACTCTTTAGGTGCACAGAATTGGTACTGAGAACATAACCTGTGTAGTGCTGGCCTGTACCTAAAGAATCTCTTGAACCGGCAACATCATTTTAAAGAGTTAAAGGAACAGGCAGGGAGACTGAGGCTACGTCTACACTACCCGCCGAAATCGGCGGGTAGCCATCGAACTATCGGGGATCGAATTATCGCGTCTTGTCTGGACGCGATAAATCGATCCCTGAACGCGCTACTTCGAACTCCGGTACTCCTGCAGGGCGAGCGGAGTTACCGGAGTCGACGTGGGAGCCGTGAACGTCGATCGCGCGCCGCGCGGACGCGAGGTAAGCGCGCCTAATTCGAACTAAGATACTTCGACTTCAGCTACGCGAATAGCGTAGCTGAAGTCGAAGTATCTTAGTTCGATCCCTGCCCTAGTGTGGACCAGCCCTGAGTAAGTTTGCTGCTGACCTTAAATGCCTGCTGAGATGACTCGTACATGGCCTTGATGCTAGAGAAATGGCTTACAATCAGAGCCTGCTGTATGAGCATGCCCCTACAGGCATAACGCTCACCTTTGCTCTCTCTCCTGATCCTTGGTTTCTCACCGCTGGTGTAATCTGGGCCTCAGGCCAGTTTAAACAGCCCATAGGTCTCACTCCGGTGCAAAGGTGATTCTCTAGTGGTGCAGAGTAGGTGGAAGGATTCTTATGCCATGCCAATTCCCTGCAGCTGGCAGAGCAGGGGAACTGGGGCCTATAGGAGAATGTGTGGCAAAAATGTCCCCCTTTCCCCTTGAATGATCTGCCAAGGGCAATGGGAGGTGAGTGAAATAGATTAGATATAACATGTATATTATACTGGTGAATTTAATGTGATATGGGCAGGCTACAATGAATGGCCCATCAGAAAACCCTTATTACATGGAGACTTTTAATGACATTTCAGAATATCTAAGTGATTCTGGAGAATGTTGGGCTTATTTCTATTACAAAATAATATTTTTTTGCTAAATTGCTTACATGACTTAGGCCCCTAAGTCACTTGGGCCATTTTGAAATTTGTATCTAGTCTCACAAAAAAGATATAAAGGCCACCTTTGAAAATATCATTTTCTAGTGTCCAAAGACTACAGGCTCATTAGATCAGCTGGCCAGACAGCTCATTAGTGCAGGTGGCTGAGTTAGACAACTGCTTTCTCTTTTCCACTTGTGGCCTGCATAAGAAAACAGCTATTGTATCTTTTGGCCTCATTAGTTTGCAAACAAGAAGAGCACAATGATGATCATCCCTTTGAAAACTCCTCTTGTTAAGCTACAGCTGATTACAAAGCCTGTGTGCGGGAAGCTGTCAGAACCTCCCTGGAAATATCACCACCAAAACAATTCTCCATTTGTTTCCAGGGATCTTCACAAGCTATTAGAAATAACCCCTGGCTTGCAATCCGCTGACCTATCCACAAACAGAAACAGGCAGGGGAGGCTCAGAGGGAGCAAAAAAACGGCTTTTCCTCAAAGAACAAGGTGTAGCCAGCTGTTTGTCTTGAGATCCAAACCCACACCACGACTGATCAGTCAACGCTGCATAGGAGGGTTAAGCAAGACTCGAACACAGCATCTTTTGCCTTCACAGAGGCCTCTGTCTGTCCAATTGCAATAGGGGTCGTTGGCTCTATGCAAGGGCAAATATTCTGCCAGCTAAGAAAAAAAACACCTCAGCATTGGCCCCAAAACTGAGAAATTCCCTCAAACTGCCAAGGCCTCAGCATAAGAAACCACGTGGCTTAAGTCCCAAAATGTGAACCCCAAGTTATAGAGTAGTTTAAGAGGAAAAGAGTTTCATTCCTCTAAGGCATTATTTTTGGATTCAATGCCTCAGGATGATGCTAGGAAGTGCTGTGCTGCAGAAGGTGCCATCTTTCACATGAGGCATACAACTGGGTTCCTGACCACCTGTGATCATTAAGAGGGGTGATTTTCCAAAGACCTTCAGTGGGACTTGGACTCCTAAGTCCCTCAGGTGGCTTTTGAAAAAGTTCACCTTAAATCTACCATGGCACCTTTTCACAAGAGAAGAGTTGTAAGCCCCAGTGTTCCAGCTAAGTTCCCCCTGCAGTTTCCTGTAACTATAGGATTATACTTCACTCTGCCCTGTTTGGAGTGTTGCTGGGCACTGTTAAACAGCTGCTGTCTTGCACCCCAGGGACAGCTGCATTCCTGGTGAATAAAGTAACCTCAAAGTTGCAATCTGTGTATGGAACTTGTTGAATGCTTTGGGATCCTCTGAAGGAAGTATGCTATAAAAGTGTCAGGTATTAATTAAAGAACAATTACTGTAGCCATATTTCCAGGGTTTAACACTTCCTTTCTAAATAACATGCATGTACAATAACCCCCCCCCCCCCCCCCCCCCACACACACACACACCCCCCCCTCCTCTTCCCCCCCCCCCCCGAATCCTGGAGCTAAACCTTCGGGAAAACTCTGGGAAAGTTCAGACATGGGTCCGAACTTTCTGGCTTGAACCAATTCTTAACCAGAATAAAAGGGAAATAAACTATCTAGGGGCAGAGGAAAATGTGGGTTTTAAATTGGCAGCCATTGAGATATAAGGAGGTTAGAAAGAAAAGCAGTGGAAGATATTATTTTTCTCGTAACTTTCTCCAGATTCAGGAATTTGGTTTCCATCATGATAGAAAGGGTGATTTCCACCCCAGAAGTGGCAGCATTTCAGCAGTGGGCACATGATCCCTATGTATACATACAGGCCAAAATTTTTAGAAGTGGCCAGCGAGTCTGGATGCCTCCATTTTTGGCTGCCCAATTTGAGCCTAATTTTCACAAAGCACTGAGCACCCGCCCTTTGCAAATCAGATCCCTTTCTTTAAGGCATCTCAAGCTGGGAACCTGAAATTTGAGGCACTAAAAATGAGGAGTCTTTTTTTTTTTTTTTTTTAAATCTCGGCCATTATCTGTTAATAGTTTTTGGATTCTCCGGCTCTCCGTTTGGGGAAGGACAAAAGTTCATTCTCTCTGACTCTGCACATGTCTCAGAAGGTCTCCTCTCAGACAGGGAACATCCTGAATCGTCTCTAAAGAATGTAATGTTTCTTTAAGATATGTTGTAAACCAAACGCAGTAATAACATACAAGTTACATGTAAGTACAGTACAGCGCTGTCCAATCCCAGGCTGTTTTCCACCTGCACGGTCACTCGGAATATGCCCACGTTCTGGTAGACGTGCTTGATCCCGTCCTCCGTCGAGCTGAGATTGGCGTAGGACACGGCGATGCCGTCTCCAAAGTCCACCTGAATGATCATCCTTTGGACGTCGCCCTATGACAATGGGGAAGGAGTCAATAAGGAAAACTACTCTTCTCTGACTTGACCTCACTAGTGGCCTGAACCTCCTCCCATGGACTTCAGAGCGGGGAGAAGATTAGGCTGTACAGCTACAGGAAGTGATTTCAGAGAGCAACTCAGGATGGTTCAGAGGTTTTGCAACAGCCTGTGATCCCTTTCACTTGTCGGGCTGGAGGAACCCAGCCCTGGCTCGTAATGACTCTTACCTGGCTGAGAGCTGTTCAGTGGCCTGTTTGAAATGAGCTGCAAGCTCTCTACTACATGGGAGTCCACCTCATAAAAACCACCAGCACTAATTGGTCCCCGTGTTGGCAGGCTGAGGACTGAACAGGCATGGTGACTAATCTCCCCTCCTCCTGCCTAGAGATGATCCCAGCAGTGCAGGTGTAGGGTATGCCTTGCGCAGCTGTTCTGTGGGTAAAGCTGAGGATATTCGTCCCCTGGGCTGCCTATCTGGCACTTTTGGTGATCATTAAAAATAAAAAAGGAAGCACAGCAGCAAAAACCACAGCAAGGAGCTCCATGTTCCATGCAAGAGCGGAGACCCTGGAGAAAGCCTGTTATGGGGGTTGATATTCCGCACTAGCGAATGAACTTGCTTTTTGTACCCACAGCCCCAATGAGCTCCACATCCAGGACACTCAGCCGGGAGCTCTTTGTGTAAGAACAGGCAGAGGAAATGAACAAACCTAAAACCCAAAGGACCCACGCGGATTTGTGTCTTTACACACGGCTTTACCAACCAATAGCATTTTTGATAAGCTGGTGCTCTTTGAAAAGGACAAGGAGCGGAGACGTGACTCAAACACATGCTTGCGGGGAGACCCTGGTTCTCATGCTCTGGAAACATCAATGGAATTCTCTCATCTTACTGCTATGGCGTTGTATCCAGTATGGTCCATTTTCAACAGGCTGACAATACATACAGAAACAGTCAGTGGCTGTTGTAGGCCAGCCTTCATAAGAACATAAGAATGGCCATACTGGGTCAGACCAAAGGTCCATCAAGCCCAGTATTCTGTCCTCTGTCCTACACCAGGTCATACTCAAAGGTGAACTGTCAGGCTGGAGGGAGGTTACTAGTGGAGTTCCTCAGGGATCGGTCTTGGGACCAATCTTATTTAACATTTTATTACTGACCTTGGTACAAAAAGTGAGTGTGCGCTAATAAAATGTGCAGATGTCACAAAGTTGGGAGGTATTGGCAATATGGAGGAGGACCGGAATATCATACAAGAAGATCTAGATGACCTTGTGAACTGGAGTTCTAGAAATGGGATGAAATTTAATAGTGCAAAGTGAAAGGTCAGACATTTAGGGACTAACAACAAGAATTTTTGCTATAAGATGGGGATTTATCAGTTGGAAGTGACAGAGAAGGAGAGAGATCTCGGTGTATTGGTTGATCACAGGAGGACTATTAGCCATCAATGTGATGCGGCCATGAAAAGGGCTAATGTAATCCTAGGATGCATCAGGNCTCCACATCCAGGACACTCAGTCGGGAGCTCTTTGTGTAAGAACAGGCAGAGGAAATGAACAAACCTAAAACCCAAAGGACCCACGCGAATTTGTGTCTTTACACACGGCTTTACCAACCAATAGCATTTTTGATAAGCCGGTGCTCTTTGAAAAGGACAAGGAGCGGAGACGTGACTCAAACACATGCTTGCGGGGAGACCCTGGTTCTCATGCTCTGGAAACATCAATGGAATTCTCTCATCTTACTGCTATGGCGTTGTATCCAGTATGGTCCATTTTCAACAGGCTGACAATACATACAGAAACAGTCAGTGGCTGTTGTAGGCCAGCCTTCATAAGAACATAAGAATGGCCATACTGGGTCAGACCAAAGGTCCATCAAGCCCAGTATTCTGTCCTCTGTCCTACACCAGGTCATACTCAAAGGTGAACTGTCAGGCTGGAGGGAGGTTACTAGTGGAGTTCCTCAGGGATCGGTCTTGGGACCAATCTTATTTAACATTTTATTACTGACCT
This sequence comes from Platysternon megacephalum, assembly GCA_003942145.1. NCBI lineage: Eukaryota > Metazoa > Chordata > Testudines > Platysternidae > Platysternon > Platysternon megacephalum. Next base: position 6,572,049 of record QXTE01000090.1, read on the forward strand.
TGGTACAAAAAGTGAGTGTGCGCTAATAAAATGTGCAGATGTCACAAAGTTGGGAGGTATTGGCAATATGGAGGAGGACCGGAATATCATACAAGAAGATCTAGATGACCTTGTGAACTGGAGTTCTAGAAATGGGATGAAATTTAATAGTGCAAAGTGAAAGGTCAGACATTTAGGGACTAACAACAAGAATTTTTGCTATAAGATGGGGATTTATCAGTTGGAAGTGACAGAGAAGGAGAGAGATCTCGGTGTATTGGTTGATCACAGGAGGACTATTAGCCATCAATGTGATGCGGCCATGAAAAGGGCTAATGTAATCCTAGGATGCATCAGGCGAGGTATTTCCAGTAGAGACAGAGAAGTGTTAGTACCATTATACAAGGCACTGGTGAGACCTCATCTGGAATACTGTGTGCAATTCTGGTCTTCCATATATAAGAAAGATGAATTCAAACTGGAACAGGTGCAGAGAAGGGCTACTAGGACGATCTGAGAAATGGAAAACCTACTTTATGAGAGGAGAATCAGAGAGCTTGGCTTGTTTTAGCCTAACCAAAAGAAGGCTGAGTGGAGATATGATTGCTCTCTATAAATACATCAGAGGGATAAATACAAGGGACACATAGAGGAGTTATTTAAGGTAAGCACCAATGAGGACACAAGAACAAATGGCTATAAACTGGTCATCGACAGGTTTAGACTCAAAATTAGGCAAAGGTTTCTAGCCATCAGAGGAGTGAAGTTCTGGAACAGCCTTCCAAGGGAAGCAGTCGGGGGGAAAAATTAACTAGCTTCAAGACTGAGCTTGAGAAGTTTATGGAAGGTATGGTATGATAAGATTGCCTAAAATGCCAGCTGACCCATTGGTGACTGCCAGTAGCAAAAATCCCCAACTGCTGGAGACAGGACACTAGACAGGAGGGCTCTGAGTTACTACAGAGAATTCTTTCCCAGGTGTCTGCCTGGCAGGTCTTGCCCACATGCTCAGGATCTAACTGACTGCTTTATTTGGGGTCAGAAAGGAAGTTCCCTCCCTTCCCCCCAGACTGGCAGAGACCCTGGGGCTTTTTTGCCTTCCTCTGCAACATTCGGCATGGGTCATTTGCAGTTTAAACTAGTGTAAATGGTGGATTCTCTGTAACTTGAAGTCTTTAAACCATGATTTGAGGACCTCAGTAACTCAGCCAGAGGTTAAGGGTCTATTTCAGGAGCGGGTAAGGTACTGTGGCCTGTGATGTGCAGGAGGTCAGACTAGATGATCACAATGGTCCCTTCTGACCTTAAAGTCTATGAGTCTGTGGGTTCCTCCTAGATGTAGGAATTACTGGGTGAGATACAGGAATTAGGTGAGGTTCTCTGGTCTGTGTTATGCAGGATGATCACAATGGTCCCATCTGACTTTTAAAATCTATGAAGATCCATTAATACCAATGTGACTTAAGCAGATGTTTGAAGTTAATCACTTGTGCAAGGTCTTTGCTGAACTGAGGACACGGGAGACCTACAGCAAACCCACATTGCTGTGTACACGCAGCTCCCAAGAGTAGTTTGGAAACGGCGGTATTATCAAGAGATTTTTTTGCAACAATACGACATTTCCTTACGTCAGTGACTGGGATGTGTGTGGTCAGGCCTACTGGTTAGAGCAGACATGTCTAGAGGTTAGAGCAGGCGCCAGTAGCCAGGAATCAGAGCCCAAGATGAGAGACTGAGTCAGAGGCCAGAGCCAAGGGTCAGAGCTGAAGTCAGAAATCAGAGCCCAGAGTCAGAACCAGGCTAAGTGGAATGAAGCAGGGCATGGGCAAGGCTGGAACAAGGCAGGAGCTATCTTGGCTGTGGGCAAATGCTTTTAGCAGCTGCTGAACTGTTGCTGCTGCTGGGTTTAAGAGCCAGTCTGCTGACTCTTCCAACCAATCAGGCGGACCGCGGTGTAACAAATCAGGCAGTCTACAAGCCAGCGGCGCTCGTTAGGTTGCCCAGAACCTGGCTCTGCTGCAGGCTCTCATCCCTGACACTTGGCACCAAAAATAAAACACCCAACTCCCCCAACCCTTCTTGCTATAGCCTTGCCCGCTGCCCTTTCCAGAGTGTACTCGACATGTTGACAAGCGTAGTGGTAGATTATATGGATCCGCAGAACCCAAGTAAAGCGGACAGTAAGCCCAGTGCACTTCTCCTGTGGCTTCGCAAATGGGCATCAACGCAATGAGCATTAACCCAAGTCCAACTTCTTGAATAAGCAGCATCTTCCAACACCATCTCTAGAGGTCTGTAATGCAAACTCTCTTAGGAAGCGTGGCCACAATTTGCAATGGTGGCCAGCTAAGGTTAGGACCCCTAAATTCAGTCCCTGTATATTAGTCACGCTAGGGGAGGCAGACACCTGTTATAATAGCCAGGAAAAGAGCAATCCTTTGGGTTGGCATTGCTAACCTGATTTAATGTATGTGTTACCTACAAGGTGTGGTGTAACCTTCAGATGGTACATTGCAATCCTAATAGAGACTCTGATCTAGCAAAGCCCTTAAGCATCTGCTTAGCTTTACGAACATGAGTAGATCTATTGATCTCAGTGAAGCCTGTGGTAGAGCCAGGAGTTGAATCCAGATCTTCCAAGGCCCAGACCCATGTCTTGAGAACCAGACCGTTAAAAAATAAAAGCACTTTGACATAATAATTAAGTTTTCAAAGACTAACAAAACCCGACCTTTTGGGATTTAAACACACATATAATAGCACCTTTTTTATCCACACCAAACTTACCTATTTCTTGCAAAAAATCTAGAACAAACAGGACCTAAATGCTTTCAGCAAGCGCTCTGAATCTTTTCACTTCAGCGTTTGTTAGCAACATGCCATGCTGTTTGCAAAATATTATTACACTTTGATTACTTTTATACTGCCATTAGAATTTTGGTATATGGGAGATTATGGCCCACCCCAATCAATCTAATAAGGATGCAGCCTTCCAGCTTTCCATTTAAATTTCACCCAGAAGGTTGTAATCATGAATTTTCCGTATTAAGTGCTAGTCTTTGTATGTAAATTGAAGTATTAAAACAATGAGATACAGCTCAAAGTTTTTAATTTTAGTCCCATGCCTCAGATTTAATTTAAAAGTCTTCAATTATGCATTGGCTTGCGTCTCTTTTTCCTTACAGATGTTTAAAACGGATTTAATTATCCACTGCAACAGGCAGACACTGCTTCTGTCGGGATGTCTTCCTGAATGAATGTTTTAAAAAATGTGCTTTACACAGTCTTTATGCATTCACCCATTTCCCCCCATGGCGCTTTTCCACTTGCATCCAAAAATGTGTCCTTGAAGACATTTCTTTATGGGAGACGTTCCACTGAATTCCTGTGCACGTCTGTCTGTAGAATGCTCCTTAATAAGACTCGCAGTTCAGCAAATCACTAAGCATATGCTTAACTTTAAACAAGTTAAGTCCGTCCTGATTCAGCAAAGTACATGCTTATCTTTAAGTGCATGCTTAAGCACTTTGCTGAATTAGGGCCTAAGGCCAGCGATTAATAATGATGCTCATTGATGGTTTCTTGCCGTTTTCCTCCAAGAAGAATATTTGGATGACTACATGTAAAGTCAAACAAACTCAACCATAATCAAGTTCAAGGATGCTGGTTTCAAGTTGATTTTATTAACGTTTATTAATAAGTTGTACACAAGTTGATTCTTGGAACATTTCAAAGTAGCAAGTAACAGGAGCACTGGTGTTTAGGTATGCGTGGAAACATTTACATTGCTTTAGAAAGCACAGGTCAGTTGAGACCAGTCATTAAAATACAGGTCTGTCGCATCTTAGGTGCATTTAACATGTGCAATTTCAGCGTTACGCGGTCGGCAAAAACAAGAAAAAAACAAAAAAAAGAGAAAAATATAACAATTTAAATACTGTTTCTGTAGTGCGGGCGATTCTGCCCGCCATTACACTCAATGTAATTTTGACTCTACGCGGTTTTCGCTTTACACGCTGACCACGGAACGTAACCCCAGTGTAAGATGAGACAGACTTGTACACCTCTACCCCGATATAACGCTGTCCTCGGGAGCCAAAAAATCTTACCGCGTTATAGGTGAAACCGCATTATATTGAACTTGCTTTGATCCGCCGGAGCGCACGGCCCCACCCCCCTGGAGCGCTGCTTCACCGCGTTATATCCGAATTCGTGTTATATCGGGTTGCGTTATATCGGGGTATTCGGGTGTATACGAAAAATGTGGCCACCTCAGAGTCACTTCCAGGAAAATGGCATTGTGACTAGGTTGCCTCTGCAGCACCCCTTAGTGGCCCATCAGGGCCTGACTCCCCCCAGGTCTCCACTGGTAGGCTGCTGTGAGGTCCAAGGTAGCAGTGCTTTGGCCCTCCAGCCAAGGCAAACTTCAGTCCTACCCCATCTGGGGTGATAAGGACCAAAGGAAATGAGGAACAAAAAAACCCCCCAACTCATAATGGAATCATCCAACGAACCTTCAGTGGGGCCCCGCCCCTCTATTCAGGGCTTGTCTCCAAACAGTCTGTGCTTCTGCTGATCCCCTAGGGTCTGGTTGTCCCTTTTAGCAGGGACTCGTCCAGCCAGCAGGCTAGTTCAGTCTCTCACACCAGGAGAAGCAGAGTTCCGCCCTAGGCAGCCCTTGACTGAACTAGATCTCCTCCTTTTAACTCCCCTCTTGATGCCTGACATTTGCTGCAGGCGTGATGGGGCCAACTGGATCCAGAGACTCTCATTAACCTTCTTGTTGCCAGTGTGGGGCCATCTGTCCCATCACAGGCACACGAGTTTCGGTGTAAAAAACGAATGGGGCCAGATCCTCGCCCAGTGGACATCAATAGAGCTACAGCGATTTATATCAGCTGATGGACTAGAAACACTTGCTCCCAGATCTTGGGAAGAAGAGGCAGACCTTTTGGGGTTCTCCTACCTCTTCACTAGCTCCGTGACTGTCAGTGCTTAACCAGAGATTCACCAATATTCCTCTCTCCGAGCCCCATATGATCGCAGGCTGCTTTTGAATTGTTTTTCCTTGTTCCTCCCAGTGAAGGAAAATGTGCCGTAAAGCCTTAGTCAACACCTACAACTTTTAACCACCGACGCCAACAGTATCTGATTTTCCTCATTATATCTGCTAGGATATCACTATACAAAAATCAGAAACCACCACCATGGAGATCCAAGTTAGTCCCTGTAAGCCGCCATGCATTTTGTGTTTTTGTGTAAACACATATCAGTGTTTAGGACTTACTTGCCAAACCACAAAGGAAACCAAATGAGACAAGGGAAGGGGGAGGAAAAGGCAATCTGGACAGTGAGGAAATCTTACTTGGGAGCAGAGAAAACAGGATGGGAGATTTCATGGATTCTCTCCAATGACTTAATAAAATACTTTAGATACAAGAGGAGCCAGGCTGGGAGGAAATGTACTTGCAGATTAGAAATGTGATGAGGATACAGGTGGTTTTTTTTTTAAACCACCTTTCATCCATGGATCTCAGAGCTTTTCAAACACATTAATTAAACTTTGGATCACTACAATGAGGTATGTTCAGTATTCTTAGACCTATTTTACATATAGGTAAACTATCTTATCAAGAAGTCACAGAGTGAGTCAGTGGCAGAGCCAGGATTAGAATCCAAGAGCCCAGATTCATAGTTCTCTGTTCTACCACTAGGCCACTTTGTAAAGTTCCANGTGTGTGTGTGTGTGTGTGTGTGTGTGTGTGTGTGTGTATCTTTAAGACCACCCTTGTTCTAGTGGAAGCTGAATGAGACTAGGGTTCATATTCACCATTGGATTCCATTGTGATGAAATCTTGAGATCTTTTCTTGGGAGATTTTAGCCCTAAACACCTAAATGGTGGAAAACCTCAGCCATCTCAAAGGGGGGAAATCTCATAAGATCAGACCTGTATGTGAGATTTCCGCCATCTTTGGCTGAACTGCAGCAACATCTAATTGGAACCAATGATCATTCCATTTTGCACTTTCAGATCCTGTTGGGAATCCAAACCAAAGGAGACAGGCTGGCGTCAGGATTATAATCTTTGAAATTTGAAGTGGTTTGGATGTGAAGTTCTGGTTCTGATCTGTGGTTGATGCCTGGAAACAAACTTTGTGTCCCATCTTCACCTTATATCACTTATTGCCTTTCATGCACATTCATACTGAGATGTATTGTTAAGTGGATTTAATCCCCTACTCCAGTGTCTCAACTCTTAATGTTTTTGCAAGCTTGCATGATTCAGATTAACGTATGCCCAAGGGGGCCCATAAAAATAGACCGTACCTCCTCCAGCTGCACCATGAGAGTAACGTTGTGCCCTTGTTCTGCGGTCAGTTTCCCATCCGAGGTGATGATACGCAGTCCGCGGGGGGCCTTGCCAGGACACTGCTGGGGTTTAGCTGTGTACTGTTCTCTCACGCCATCGGTGCAGTTATTAGACACAACCTTTCTGTACCTGCAAAGAGAGAGATCTCTGTGTAAGGAGGAGATGCAGGGAATCACAAGTTCAAACCAGGCATGGGAAGTTTTCAAATTTGCTTGAGGCTGGGAGCAAACTGGCTTCTAAGTACTTTGTAGATAAGTGGTCCAGTCACACTTTCCACAGGTCTACAGTGCACAAGCAGCCCATCATGTTGCATTTTCAACTGGATACAATATTCTCATACATTGCTCCCCTGAAGAGTTGCATAGTTTTGCTGGACACTATTAAACTGCTGCCGTCCTGCGCTGCACAGCTTTCTGCTTCTCAGTGGGGCATGAGCCAATTCTCTCTAACAATCCAATCTTGCACTTTTTTAACCACCTTTCACCCGAGGATCCCAGAGCTTTTAAAACACATGAATTAAGCTTAGGATCACTGCAGTGAGCTACGTTCAATATTATTAGACCCATTTTACAGAGAGGCAAGCTAGATCATCAAGAAGTCACAGAGTGAGTCAGTGACAGAGCCAGGATTAGAATCCAAGAGCCCAGATTCTTAGTTCTACCACTAGGCCACGTTGTAAATTTCATGGTCCAGAACCTGAGCTAGAGGCTGAACACAGCTCAGGAGAGTGTGTGCGCACAGATGACTTTAAGACCATGTATTTTATCACAGCAATTTGGGGCCCATCAGGGTTACAGTTTGGACCAAGACCCAAGACAGAGCAGCCTGAAGGTTGCTCTGTCATGCACTGGCTGCTGAGACTATGGCAGCTGGAGATCAGCAGAATTTAGAAGAAGTTGTGTAAAGGTGCTGGAGGGCAGGATCTGGCCCCATGCATTTGAGAAATGCTTTGGGATTTTTTGGACACAGACAGCTATAGAAAGATATCAGTTATATTTATATTCTAAGGTTAATCTGTTGAGTGCAGCATGGTTGTGTTTATCTAATGCACAATACTCTGTAAACCTCTTGAGAAAATTTGTTCCTTTCCCTTGTAAGATGCCACTGTGAACCACAACGTGCCTTTATTTAGTTTTTCTCTTTTAAGTGGAATTTTGGTGTTGCCACCACATTCCAGGGAGAGACATTGCCGTTCTAAGGCAGATTGTGTTTATGGACTCACAACCATGGCTACGTTATATTTATCAGTGCTGAAGGTAATGGGCTAGATCCTTGGACCATGTGTGCAGCTTGTGAGCCTATAAGAGGTTGATGTATAGTTGTCAGTTCTTTGTGCATGTTTTATGCACCTTATATTTAGCAAATGCAATTAGAACTTGACACTTGCAACTCCTGTTGACCTTACCTGCAACTGATTTTAATGGGGCTGTAGAGGGTCATGGAGTACTCAGAACTTTTCAAGGGTTATCTAGTTATTATTCTCTTTCTTCAAATTTAAACCCAATTCTTATTGCCTTCCTCTAGCATGCATCCCACTCTCAGCTTTGATTACTTGGATTTTCTTCAGGATTTAGGGCATGATCCAAAGTCCACTGAAGTCAATGGCCGTCTTTGCACTGACTTCAATGGATGTTGGATAAGCCCGTAGATCACATTTGTCCCATACTCTACAGTTTGCTTGTAGCATCATTTTTCCGGAGCAGGTTTAAATAAGAAAATAAAAACAAAAACAAAAAATAGAGAATTATGGGCCTCATCCAAAGCCCATTGAAGAAGCCAATGAAAAAACTCCTATCGACTTAATCAGTTTTGAATTGGACCCTGTGTCTCAGGAAAAATAGGCTTTAAACAACTCTGGGATGACAGCTTGCAGATGCCATGTGGCTGAAGGCTGCAGGGTTGGATTTGCTAAAATCATCTTCTGTAAATCCACTTACCCGGTGCTGTTGAGATAACTCTGTCCAAAGCTACAGTCTTTTGACAAGGATGACGGGTTATACCAAAACGCCGGAAGACACTGGCCATTGGTGTGACGCTCATATCCATAATCACTGTTTTACCATAAAAAGAAAGAAAATGCATTGACAAGGAAATCAAACATTAACTCGTCCTCACTAATATGGATGCAATGACATTGGGTCCCTTTCCTGCATTTTCAGCTTGAAATGATATAATAAATACAGCACCTGGGCCTGATTCTGCTTTTGCTTTTGACTTCAGTGGCGTTAATCTAGATTTAGGACAGTGTACGCAAGAGCAGAACAAGCCCTTTTGTTTCTAGTCCTGGTGGTTTATGAAGTCATAGATTGTAAAATGTCAGGCCTAGATTGGTTTCTTGGTCTGGCATTGCTTCTTGGATACAGACAGATCCAGGAGCAAATGTAGCAAATCCCAGAACTCACAGCAATTTTCAATTGCTGCTGACTCAGTGATGCTTTAGAAACTGAATAGCTTAATCCAAACTGACGTTATTCGGACATAACGTCACCTGAGGCCTAAAGCAAATCGAGAAAGCTTTCAGGAGGGACAAACTCCCATTCAGGATTTTTGGTATGGAACAGAAAAGGCTGGGTTTTTTCATTTCTGCATTAGTTTGGAAAAGGAGAAGTTATCAATGTCAAAAGGAGGAAGAGAATTGAGCTGGTGGAAAATGGTAATTATTTCTCTCTTTTAATTTTCCCCTTGGACCGTAACTGGAATGCTGTTGAGACACTGGCTCTGTACACTGTCCTGTACATATTCATCCAGTTGCATCATGGCTTTACAATGTGGAATATTAATTACACAATGTTCTTGGTTGCCTTTTTTAAAATTTTGGAACATGGTCTTCCTAGCAGATTTCCTGTTCTAAAATGCCACTCTCCTTTGTAGAAAGTGGCCTGATAATTACAATCTCAAGGAGGAGAAACTGATTGGAGGAGGCTTGGATGGGAGTTAAGACCTTGAAGGCAAGGAGACAGGACAGGAGACAAAGGAAGTGGAAGGAGCCAGGCTGCCGGGATTGTATATAGAGAGAGCCAGGTTGTTCTTCCTGTAGCTGGACCAGAGATGGTGTTCCAGGACAGTGACTGCTTTGTTTTTAATTCCAACGAAGAGATGGTCAAACAAGAGTAAAAATTGTGAAAACCTTTTCCCTGCTTTGACGTCAAAATGCTGACTTTCAAAGTTCGAGTTTAATTAAATTTTTGAACTATAAGCAACGTTGCAAAGGAAAACGTCATGAACAATTTACAATATTTTTTGTTGGAATTCCAGCAAGATTTGACATCAAAATTTAAAAGCTTGAAACATTTCAACCAGCTCTATTCCTGATGGCCTAGAAAAGAAATGGTGTAAGGTGGTCTAAAAGGATACAACTGAGAGTAAAGGAATGAAATTGGCCAAAGGAAAACGTAGGCTGAATATCAAAAATGACATCTTAGTGAGGTCTAGTTGACTATGGAATAGTGTTCTTCAGGGATGCATTGGAAGCCCCATTGTCTGGCATATTTAAAACTGGATTTACAAAGTAATTGAGGACATATGCTAGGAAACAGTCCTGCAATTTCCAAGTGATGGACTAAAAGACCTAAAATGATCTTTTCCATCCTTAGTTTTTATAATTCAATTTTCAGGAGCCTAGTTCCTAACATACCAGTGACTGACCATTGCTTAATGGCTTTAGAAGTTCAAGACAGGCTTGCCAGGCTGCCAAGTGCTCCTATAATCATCCTTATTGGAAGGAGGACACCAGGGTTATGGAAATATTCTCTAATGAGAAGTAAAACCATTTTCATTTGCCTAGAGAGAATATTTATGTACAAACAGGACCTCATTCCTTTGTAATTAAATTGTCGCCACGTTGAAACGCTATATTCTTGAGTTGTTATGTGTCAATATAATTAAAAAGCTGTAACACTCTACACATAGCATGTCCCTAATCAGTTTTATTTTTCACCTAACAGTGAAATCTGCCCAGAGGGGATCAGCATCCAAAGTCCAATTTAATCCAACAATATTGGTCTGTAATTTCATATATCACACACACACACACGCATGCACACTACAAGTTTGATTACAGTTGAAATCATTTGGGTACTTGTGGTGTTTAGATGTGCTTGTAATTATTAGAACTGGGAGCACTGGCTGTTGGGAGTCTGAAAGGACAGGAAACAGGAAGGAGGGGGGAGGAGGTGAGGAGGCTGAGTGAGAGTTACAGAGGGTGCAGCAGCAGCTTGGTAAAGAGGGTTCCACTGTAAAAATAAAGTCCTGTTGAAGTTTGTTAGTACCTTGCCTGGTTGATACAACAGTGCTGTATTCAGGCATCTGGATAGACCAAACCTGAATTGACTAGGTTTGGCTGTGTTTGGATCATATTCCTCAAAGTCACAGAATGAAATTATATGTTCCAGAGCAGAAATAGTTTTCCTAAGTATAGAAGTTCTACTGTGACCTTTTTAGCTTTGCAAGTCTGTGCTGCCTTGATATGGACATACAGAAATATCATACTAGTAAATGACATAAACTGCTCTTCCATATCTCTCTAGGGATGCACCAGCACCTCTTTCCCCTGTGCAGACTTGGAAACTAATGAGTTTCTTGGCTACTGTCTGGTGCACACAGAGCACTGAGGATGGCAACAAATTGCTGCCTACAGTTTGGCACAACAGGCTTTGTTGCAATTGACAAGCAGTAGCATCAATTGGATCACCGTAGCATAATCTAGACTGCTGAAATCTGAATGCATCAGGGATGGACTGCAATCAACTAGCAGCCTCATTGCCAGACATCTGGTGTTCAGACTAGCTACATTTTGTGCCAGACTCAGAACAGCATAGGTGAGAGAGCTCGTCAATGACAGTGCATCATATATTAAAAGGGATTATTTTAATGAATATTAGAGATCTGATTCTGCTCTCAATTATACTGGTTTTACAGTGCTCGCCTCCACAGGCTTAACTCGAATCACAGCTAATTGGCAGTGTAAATAGAAGCAGAATTATAGATCCCTGCAATCAAGATTTTATGTATTTATGGTCAAAGACTAGTAGTAAACCTAAAAATATTGTAGATTCCCCACACACAAAAAAACAACTCTGCAAACTGGCATTAAGGTTATAAATACCATTTAAGGGAAAAGAAAATCTTAGAAGAACTTCATAGTTTACATTGTCCTGTCCCAGCATAGAAGGATGGACTAGATAATCTCTTGAGATCCCTTCCAGCCAACTTCTGTGATTTTCTCTCTCTCTCGCTTTATATATATACACACACACACACGCACACATACACAAAAGGAAAGTTTTAAGTTAAGGTTAAACTATTAAAAGTCAGATCTGAAAAAGAAATATTTGATTTGCAGGGCACATTTTAAGAGGTTCAGTGGGCAATGCATGTTCATGGGCACTGGAAGGGAAAATTGGTGGCAGAAGAACACGAGGAAAAAAAGAAAATCTTGGGTCAATGATGTGATATTCTGGTGGTTCAAAGGACTATTCATCCACAGAGATTAGCGGAGGATCATACAGAATGGGATACCATAATTGCAAACCTCCAGTAACGTAGATGCCACATAAGAAGAAACTATTAACAAATCCATCACTGCAAAGGATAGAAATGTCCAACTAGGATCTCACTCGGACAACAATAACCCTGTTCATGGACCACTCTGCTCACCTCATCCAAAATCAGGAGACATCTTAATGCCTGAACCCAGGATCTCCTCCACACTAACCAGCTCCCCTTAACAATACAGGTCAGTGCTGTCAGAAATTGAAAATGCCACCTGCCTTTTGACCTTTAAACCTTACATCCATTAAGTGACACAGAGTCAAGGTACCTGAGGATACAGGCATCTTTAATTCCATACAGCCGTGTGGCTCACCCAGCTAAACCCCCTTGTGGAAAAGTCCTACAGAATTTAATAGAAATTGGTAACCTTTCGATAGAATTTTTAAAGCAGCCTTTAGAATAGGGATCTAACGCTATGTGAAGAGTTGTATACCGCCACCCCTCACTGTAGCCTCCAAGAGGCAGATCTTTAAAGACATTTAGGCACCTTTTGAAAATCCCACTAGGTGCCTTTCTGCATCTTTAGGCAACAAAACACCTTTCAAAATCTGGCCCCAAGTGCCTAAATAATATATCTGCTAATAAACCATTACTTAATGGTTGAAAAATTCTACAAAAAAAGAGATCATTCTCTATTTAGTTCTACAGATGTTCAGAGTAATTTCTATACACACACACTCTTTAATATCTATAGAGCCCTATTAGTTTCATACCTATCAGTTAATTAGGACTTATTTGGTTCATCTAAATATGGTGCACCTCACCTCAGATACTATAGCTGCAGCCACACGGACAAGCCTTCTTAAAGGCCCCAGGCAAACTCCAGAAATATGTGTGTTTTAAAGTAACTAGAGACAGCTTAAACCCCTCAGTGTAAATGAGAATCAGGCCCAATGGGAGTATTGATGGAATGAGGCGCTAGAAAATGGCCCAAAGTTAGTTGACCAAAGAATTGACCCAAACAAGGATTTCTTTCTGTGACTACAGGTGTTGCTACTGCTATGAGAGCATTCAGGCTGTAGAAAGGAGTAAAATGTCAGGAACACTGGTAAGTTAGTGCTTTAATAACATGCGAGTAGCTGTGTAATCCATTTACCCAAATGAATAAGTACAATCTAGTTTCTAGGCAGTTGCCAGGAAGGATTTGCCTTAGGAATGGAAGCTAAGCGCAGGTTGACTTCATTTTTGAAGCACCATTGCCCTCTGGCTGTGAGCCACAGACCATGCAAGTACCTGCAGCTTTGCCTTTGTCCCCTGATGTTTTCTATTTTAGCTAATTACAGGTGAGGTTCCCTAGCAGGAGAGCTCACAAAAGCTGGAAGTTACTCCCAAGGTTGTTCAGCCTTGTTGAGGGGGAAACAACCAACCCAGCCTCACCCAGTAGTTCTCCGTTCTTGGTTAGATAAAGATTGTAAATGTCCCCCAAATTCTATGAGATTCCTAGGAGAGAAGCTTTACAAAATCTTTATTTATTTTATGAGGGCATATTTGTTGCTCTCGTCAGGGGAGATACACACACAACACACACAAGCACCCACAGACAATTTTAGATCCTAAGTCAAGATTGACCTGTGTTAGCATAACAAAAAAGGGCCACATCATCAGTGGAACCATAGAATATTAGGGTTGGAAGAGACTCAGGAGGTCATCTAGTCCAATCCCCTTCTCAAAGCAGGACCAACACCAACTAAATCATCGCAGCCAGGGCTTTGTCAAGCCGGGCCTTAAAAACCTCTAAGGATGGAGATTCCACCACCTCCTTAAGTAACCCATTCCAGTGCTTCACCACCCTCCTAGTGAAATAAAAACCAGCAGAATTGCTGTCCTGATGCCACCTCCTTCCTCCAAATCAAGCCTTGCCGTTAGTCACTAAACTCATTTCTTTCTGTTTGGCTTCCCAAGCTTCTCTGGGAAATCTAGGTAAAACGAAGTGACTTTTTATATTAAAAGGAAAGCAAATCAAGTGGCCTATTTTAGTTATTGCTGCTGAGCTGGGCTTTTTCCCAGGACAATACAGTGGGGCTGTGTGGACACCAAAACGGATCGAAATCAAAATCCAATTCCAGAAAATGAATGACTCAAAAAAGGAGAGAGAAAGAAAAAAAGAGGAGACGAGGAGGTATTTGCCCCAGCGCCAGTACGTTTGTGTCATCTGTGCTACAACAAAATCATAGTCATGAGAGTGAGGAAAGTCCTCACAGCTGAGCTAGACACATCGCCAGTCAGCACAGCATTGTTTTAATAGTGTTTTCTCCAGCCGACTTTTAAACGTCTACCGGGATCCTGGCCTGATTTTCAAATGGTACCGAGCGTCATTGACTCCCGCTGATTTCAGTGGGATTTGGGGGTGCTGATCAGCTCGGAAAACAAAGCTGCAGGTTCCAATGCTGCAACATTTCCTTGGGAGACGACACCAAATCTAGCAGATGTCTCTCTCTTCTCAGGAAGTTTTCTCCGGTATTTTTTTTTTTAAAGTAAATGTAGAAGAAATATGATTTTTTTTCCTCTTCTAAATTTCATCACAGTGCTCCTAGTCCTACAATGCAGTGCCGTGCCTGGAGCCCCCGATTTTCAACTTAAATGAAAGACAACTAATAAAACCCACGGATTCAGTTTTAAGGAAATAAACAATGAAAAGAGAAAACACCGGGGGGAGGGGATTTTCAACAGAACTGACTCCCTGTGTCCACAGTAAATTACAGCTTGTAAACCCCAGGGGCAGTTCTGACTTAAACCTTGGCTGTTATGGGTCCCCACAGACATTCAGCAATCCAGAGTAGCTGGAGCCCTGGCCACACCCCAGTCATCCCCTAAACTGCTCCTGGCCCACTCCTATGCTGGAAAGGGGGCAGGTTATGATAAGGCCATTCCACTTGTCCTACCCCACCCAGGCAATAGCCCATGATATTCCCCAGTGGGAAGATCTGGCTGGTTCCTGTCTCCTTTACACTGCCAGAGTGATGTAAAGGGTCTGGAATGCAGCTAGAATCAGGACCTCTGTGTGCATGAAATGCCAAGCAACACAAGGAACCATATGATGTGGATACATACTTAACACCAGCTGACGCTCAATGGGATGTGAGGGAGTCACAATCCCAATCCTTGGGAAGACACATCCAGACAAGAATAGCTAACGACAGTGCCCAGCTGCACTGAATGCAACTTTTCGTGTTTACACATGGAGCCCCGTCCCTCTCTGTTATATCACACTGCCCTGTATTCCAGAATCCCAGCACTCCTGCCACAAATCTCTTTGGGGGGGACAATGCTCTTTGAGGATGAGATCATTAAAGCAGCTTATCAGGGTTTGAGTTAAACTTGTGCAGTTAATGTATGGCACCAGTTGTTTTTATGCGTGTTCGTCTTGGCTTTTACTGGCTGTTTTATACCGGAAAAAAAACCAAAAAAACCCCAATAAAAATACCATTGTAAGAGAGGACAAAAACAAGTACAAATCATCATATCCTTGGAGCAACACATCCAACAAGGCTGCAAACAGCAAATGAGCTGAACCTCTTAGGGTCCACGTTGCAGCTTATGGGTTGAATTCACAACACATCACAGATCCTGGTGGAGGGCCTCTGGCAATGGAAAGGGCACTTGGAGGTGAGCTGGGGGCAGCCCAAAATAACCACAATGCCTCTCTGCTCAGGAGTTCACACCTAGACAATTCAGTCCCCAAAGTGTGCCATGCTGCACAGGATAGGCACATGAGCTAGACAGCGGGTGGATACGTCAATTCAGCCTGTTGGAGCCTTTGCAAATGGTGATCCTGACAATTTCTTAGGGGAGGTTAATGCTGCCTGTTCCAGCAGATCTCTCTGAGTCACTCTTTTCCTGAGCTGTTGCTTTATCCCTGCACCAGCAGGGGGTGATCGTTCTACATACCTGCCCAAACATGTTCCTCTAGATATCTGAAAGCCTAACCCTTTGTATGCAGATCAAGTGAGTATCATGTTGGCATGGGCAGACGCACATCTCTCACGTGTATCCCATCTGCCTTTCTCACCAATCGAAGTCTGCCTCCGTGCAAACACATGGTTCCGATGCCATGGCCCCCGCGTATTTTCCCTGCATGCACTTCTTCTCCGATTTGCGTTTCCTGTAGATCCGTTTTGCTCCCATAATGCACGCTTCTCCCTGAAAACAAAACCAGAACAGTCTATCCTTACGCCTTCGTTGTTATTTTTAGCACCCCAATTTGGTAAATTTTTAGCAGTTGTGGTGACTGCATTATGGGATGATTTGGGGGGGGGGCAAATTCTCTGTTGGTACAGCGGAGCAGCAACCACAGTTGATGCCAAAGGGGCTGCATAATGTATACCAGCAGACAATCTAGCCCTACCGGCTAATATGTGTATCCAGATGCGGACCAGACTTTCCCCAAAGTCCAGGGGTATTTGAATCCAGAGTTTTGATTTGAGGGTCAGATCTGATTTATACCTTAGGTACCATAACAACTGACAGCACAGACTGATCCCTCTGATCTCTGAGATACTGAAGAGACAGAGCTAGTCCATTTTTGTAGTCTTCTTTTTTAGCTAACCAGCTCTACTGAACTCTGCCATTTGTTGGTACATAAAGCTACTCCATACATTTTGAGTACAGGATGAGCGTATTGTCTGTTATGCACTGAACTCAAACACTTGTTATATAACTGACTAAAGAACCCTGCAAAATATTTTTTCTCTAGGGAAATCAGAGAAGAGAAGGCTCAGACTTGCACTCTCAATAGGAACCAAATGCAGAGGCAAGCATACAGGGCAGTCTTCCATTAACAGTTTCACATGCTCAGAAGCAGATGTTATCGAAGATGGACTGTGCAGTCCTTGGCTTTTTCGCTTATGCAAGCACAGAAAGACAAACACAACATACATATGTCTGGCTTATATTTTACTCCTGTTTGAATTGCTGGATGAAAACGGAGCTTTTTCCCAGCTTTGCCTGGCTCATGTAAACAAAGGGCAGAGCAGTGGCCAGTGTAAAATAGTGTTGCTGCACTGACTTCAAAGGAGATGTACATCAGCTGACAATCTGACCCATAGTTGGGACTTCAGTGTTGCGTTTGTGTCTCACTGGAACAGTTAATCTAAGCCCAGCCCACTTTAATTATATATTACCTCTCAAACCCTTTCCCAAGAAGTTATAAGTAGAGATGCCCTATTCTCCGAGAATGTAAACGAGTTCAGCTCTATTGACTTCAATAAACCACTAGACCATTTGGGCCATAGTTTATTCTAACCCTACAGAATATAAAACACCATGTAGAAAGTGTCATGAGCTAGGAATTATACTCTAGGGCCCAGATTCCCAAAGGTATTTAGGTGCCTAACTCACATTGACTGTATTGGCACTTAGATGCCTATGCACTTTTGAGGATCTGGGCCTATATGACTATCTGAGCCATGCTTGCAGGTGTCCAGGTAAAACTTGGAACACCTGCTTCTTTCTAAGCCCTGGCTTGTATCCATTAGAGATGGAAGCAGCCCGTAGGCTGCAGCTTGAAGCCAGTGTATAATTGAAATGAAATATTACAGGCCAGTAATAGTTTCATCCGGTGACTCTGAGCCACCAAGTTAGCAGGAAAGGACCTTGGTCTTCACCAGTGTTCAGCTGCAGAATCATCAAGACCTCAACTCATATCCAGCTTTCATGCTTCTTACCTGGCTATGGAGCTGCCACGGCCGGTAGTCCTCTTCTGCACATCTCCTGTCAAAAATGGACTTGTAGTCCACTTTCACCAGCTGCCATTCCGAGCGATGGCTGAAGTGTCCGAACACTCTACAGAGCACAGCAAGGAAGAGTTTATACGTTCAAAGGCATCGCCAATGCAGCCTCCTAGATATGGAATTTACCCAGGGTCACATTTTCAGAAGCGTCAGAGGGTACATCCACACTGTAGCTGGGAGAAGTGACTTCCCAGTTCTGGGAGACGTACACATGGAGCTAACAACTAAAAATAGCAGCATGGTCCCAGTGGCAGGGAAGTGGCTCTGTCTAGCCGCCCGAGTACAATCCCATCTCACCTCCTATGTACATACTTGGGCAGCTAGCTGAAGCTGTTGCCAGTGATGCCATGGCCACACTGCTGTTTTTAGGTGCTAGCTGAAGCAGAGCTAGTGTGTGTGTGTGTGTGTGTGTGTGTGTACACACACATAAACTGGGAATTACACCTTCCAGCTGCAGTGTAGAAATACCCTAAGTGACTTAGGATCCTAAATTCCACTGATTTCAATGAGATTTTGGGTAACATTTTCAAAAGCCCGTAGGTGACATAGAAGCCTAAGTCTAAATGAAAGTCAATGGGACGTTGGCTTCTAAATATCTAAGTCACTTTTGCAATGTAACCCCTAAACTATTAAGACTGTTTATTTCAGGACCAGGCTACAGTTGTTGAGCTATGACTGACACTAACAAGGGTCTTTTGGGGGCAACATACAAAAAATGAAGAATGATCTTCTAAATATCTACTAGAGATGGGACAAATCTAGGCCTTAGGAATCGGAACCACTTGATATTTTATGGAGTGGGAATGCATGAGGTGGGGAGTGGCACCCTATCTGAATTAACTTGCCTGTAGGATTCTGGTCTGAGAGCGGATCCAAAACAAGAAGAAAAATTTGGTTTTCAATTCTGGTTTGGCTTTGGCTGAAACCTGATCAGGAGAAGAAATCTTAGAGGCCCAGCTGTTAGTTTGCCAAAGGTTTGCCATTTCAGGCTGATGTTGTCCAAGAACAGTCCACAGGATTTTAGTATCACTGAATCCAAACTCAAATCCTATCCCTGGTTCTACCACAAATCTGAATTCTGGGCTCCAGTTTAATCAAAATCCAGAACCAGATCTGGATCCGAATGGCACCTTCTTAGTGCACCTTCATTTCCAGCAGCTAATTTCCAAACCACAAGTTCTATCGATTACAACGTGATTCTTTTTCATGAGCAGAAACTGAAATTCTCTCATAAAATAAATATATGGAGATATATTTATCTCATAGAACTGGAAGGGACCTTGAAAGGTCATCGAGTCCAGTCCCCTGCCTTCACTAGCAGGACCAAGTACTGATTTTTGCCCCAGATCCTTAAGTAGCCCCCTCAAGGATTGAACTCACAACCCTGGGTTTAGCAGGCCAATGCTCAAACCACTGAGCTATCCCTCCCCCTCATATTTTTGCAAATTTGAGCCCAAGCAAAATGTCAGGGTGAGTACAGATTTCTGTGCTACGCAGAACTCAGAATCCCACACAAACTAAATCACAAGTCCCAGGCCACATTTTGTCATTCACACTTACCATTTTGCAGCATCCCAGTTAAAAATACAAAAGCACGGCTTTAAAAAAAACACACCCTGTTTTTCATTCCAACGTTCACCTGCAACGGGTAGCTCTGCTTAAAGTCTCACACAGCTTGAAGAGTCAAATATTCACATTGATGAGCCACATGACCACATTTCTGAAGCTGAGGTGGATCCCACGTATGACCCTCCAAGTCATATTACATGCAAATGTTGCTGACTTTTGGCATCACAAGCATGACTGGATATTCCCATCCCCTGCCTCCCCCATATCCCAGGTTCAGTCTCCATTCACAGCCTGGCCAGAGGTGTCTTTACACGAGGATCTGGCCCAAGTACGTGTTTATGGTGCAGTTCTCATCAGAGTTAACTTGATGTTGGCTGTTTTCCCTTTACATGCTCACTTACGTCATGATCAGAGTCTCCTCGCCAGGCTCACCCAATACCCCGTCAACAAAGAGTGGGATGGACGTGAAGCTGTACTTGCTCCAGGATCTCCCTTCATCGAAACTTAACCTAGTGGGAAAAGCAGAAGTGTCACCATCTCTCAGACACAGCTTTAGGAAACAGAACTGCTTGACAAAGAGACACAAGGTAGGAACTGCCTCAACAGCTAGGCAGGCCAAGTTTAAAAAAAAATTACTAAGGATTTTGGGTGCTTACTCCGAGTTGCTTTAAAGGTGCTTGATTTGCAGCACATGCTGAGCACCCGCCCTCTGAAAAATCAGGCCCTTTTAAGGTGTCACAGGGTGAGCATCATCATGCTGAGGCTTCCAAAACCAGTAGTCGCTTTTGATAATCTTGATTTTAATGCCCCACACAAAGGTTTCTTCTGGCTTGGCCAAAAGGTCTCCATCCCACTACTGCTGAATCCTTTTAGCCTGCCAGAGCAAACAAACAGCTGTCTCTGCTCTTGGCCACTGCAGTTTAAGTCCTAGAAAGAACTACTTGTTTTGGGCATCATAAATCAGAGCATTGATCAAGCTAGTCTGGCATGATACTGCTAATCAGCGGCCAATACTTAAGTGGCGGTAACTCATGAAGTCTTGTGTGAGACTGTAATTTTAAGGGCAAGATGGACTCTGCAGCCAAGATTTTTAAAAAGTGACTCGTGATCTTTCAGCTTGAGATACCTTAAAAGGAGCTATTTTCAGAGTGCAGGAGCTCGGCACTTTCTGAAAACCGGGTCCCTTTAAGGCGTCTCAAGATGAAAACCCAAAACCACTCGTCTCTTTCTAAAATCTTGATCTGTGTGTGTTAGATATTGGCAAGATGCTGACCGTAGTGCTGGCTACGGAACGGTAAACAGCACAGAGCGATGCTCTGTCCAGGCAGCTCAACAGCTGCTCCTAGTGGTGACAATGCTGCTTTATTTGCTGGGTAGCCCTAACGCTATCTAATAAAGTTGTGGCATAACTGCTGCCCTCCACCTAGGAGATCATTTCATCCACGGTTTTGCAAATAAAGCATATTTGGAACTCATTAGGAGACTGATCCTACTCCAAACTCCAACTTAATGGTCAGACTCTAGGGGCCAAACCTTCACCTGAGGTAGATCAGTGTAGTTCCAGTGATTTTAAATGGAATGATGCTGATTTACCATCGCAGAGGATCTGGTACCAGAACTGTAACCCGTTTCCCCACTTGCACTTGTGTGTGAAATCGCCGGCACTGCTTTAGCCTTATCAGAGTGAATGCATGTAAATTTCCTAATTGACATATTCCGGCATTTAGCTAAAAAAAATTAGCCGCAGCTTAACTGCCAGCAGCACATAATCTGGAATGAAGGACTCCCTGACAAATGGGATCAGCACGGTCCCAGTCATTACCATAGATGTCTGATAGGCAAAGATGTGTGTTTCATGGCGACCAGGACTCCACCTTGATCCAGATATAAAACACTGTGCTCCTCTTCAAAGATCTGCAAAACATACATATACCCAGATCCATTTTCCTTAGCCTGGATAACAGGCCACACTCGTATTCAGGGAGAAGCACTGGATGGGGATATGTTTACCAAACTACGGAGCAGGGGGAAGACACGTTATTACCCAGACAGTTCCGATTTTTTATGTTGCTATCTTGCTGCCCCCTTGTCAAATCCATTTCATCCTGCTGGCTGGCAGGGAGAATCTATTTGAAATGTGATACTTTTAGATCCCCACCCTGCAGATCGGGGAGCTTTGTTTGAGGTGCAGGAAGCTTCACTTTGCAGGTGACTTACAAAGACCATATGGGAGGGTTTCGAGAGAACAAAGAGAGCTGGGCAAACAATGCAAAAATTAATTTCCCTCAGTATTTGTTCACATATTAAAACAGGTTTCCTTTGGTCAGATCCCTTTTATATTCTCCTGCAAACACCCATGCAGTCCAGTTTCGGTAGTAGTCCTTGGATAGCACATTTTAAGATCACTGCTTGGCTAATTTAGGAAGATTTTAGGGGTCTAATCTCATGTCCATTGAACTCAACGGAAAAGCGTTCATCCACTTCAGTGACACAAGACCAGGTTCTAAATGTACCCACCTGATGATAAGAGTTGCACTCCTCCAATCAGAGAGAAGATATGCTACTCTGTGACCGATCACAACAGAGCTCGAATTTCAGATTTCGAATAGCGAGCCACGGAACGAAAAGAGTTTGTGTAAAATGCTCTCGAATAGCAAATAAATGATGGACATCCAGGCTCTGTTTGCAGCCATTTCCTCAACAAAAAGGTGAGAAGATCCATCGAACAAATTATTCATTTTATTAATTAGTCACTCAGCTCCAGCAACAATAAAGGCACATTTCAGGGAGAGAGGAAAGTCAGTCCAGTGGTTCGCGCTTACTTGGGACTTGAGAGACCTAGGGTCACTTCCCTAGTCTGCCCTAGACTCCCTGTGTGACCTTGGACAAGTCAGCGTCTCTCTGTGACTCAGTTCCCCATCAGTTCCTGTAGAATGGAAATATCAGCACTGCCCTACCTCGCAGGGGTGTGGTGAGGATGAACACACTAACAAAGTGAGCGCTCAGATACTACAGAGATGGGGGCCAGGTAAGTACCACCGAGAAATAGTTTTGTGAGTGTCCTTGGAAATCCCTGTCATCTCCTCCCTTTATTCACCTTCGGAACTCCTCTGCACTGCTCCCATCGGCTTGACTCATCCTTCCTTTTTTTTTTAAAATGGGGGCAACATCCAGACTCTATAAATGCTGATCCATGGGGGCAAGGGACGCTGTATAGCAACATGAAGGACTCTGCTCTCCACTTCCCCACTGCTTCCAGCCCATGCTAACCCTGGAACGCTGGAATGTCCAGACTGAGTCAGACCAGTGGTCCCTTGAATCCAGCACCCTCTAATCATCAGTGGCCAGTATCAGACACTTCAGAGTCAGGGCCCAAGCAGTGCTGCTCCCCAGCTCCAAACTCATCTCTCCTGAAAGGCAGAGCAACTGCCAATCCAAGACTGACTATTTGCATGGTTAAAAACACTTAACTACACACTTCATTTCAATGTATGAGAATTATTGCATGTTAAATAAATGCCAGCTAATTATTAAAACATATTTAATGATGCTCAGCCGCCATGCATTAGATTATCCAGCCTTCTACCTGATTGCTAAAGCTCATTAGTTATGTGCTCTCAAACCAAGGGATATTTAATTAACATGCAGAACAGTGGGGAGGGAAGGGGGCAAACACATCGGTTTCAGTAATCACAGTGTCTCACTCGTGTGGCATGAGGCTTTGCTTTCTGTGCGTGAGATTTATAATCCGAGCAGAACAGGAGATATTTTTCATTCTCCATCCATCTTCTTTCAGGTTAAGTCCTTGGCTTGATGTGCTCCATCAAGAGGAAAATATGCTCGTGATGCTGCTGTGCTGTCCTTGTAAGAGAGGACCTTGTATTTTGGAGACTATGTTTGTATTTGCAGAGGTTGTGCTGGTGACCCAGGACTGGATGGGGATCCTTCATAATTGTATGGAGGGTGTAATCATCAGAAGGGAGAGGAACTGTTGAGGTTCACACAAGGGGTATAACTAAGAGTAATATGAAAGGAATAAGAAACAGCACTTCCCCTCTCTCATAATAAATGAAAAAAGGTGACTGCCAATGAAATAATAAGGCAGAAAACTTAATAATAAAAGGGAAGGTTTTTGTTTTTTTTAAACTGAACACATGTTAACCTGTAGAGCTCAGTGCCATAGGATATTACCGAGGACAAAAACGTAATCCTATTGGGAAAAAATTAGACATTTATATGGATTCTAAGAATATACACAGTTATGTTAGACAGGATACAAAACGTAAGCGACCCAAACATTCATGCTTAGGAACACAGGAATGAAAAAAACAGCATATTGGATCAAGTCCTGTAGTTCAATATGCTGTCTCAGACAGTGGCCTGCACCAGATGCTTCAGAGAAGAAACGCTGGAGCCAGCAGTTATGGGATAATGTGTCCATAGGGAAAGTTTCCTCCTAACCAAGTTTATTAGAAGTGGGCTAGTAATCTAAGGCCCTGATCCAAAGCCGATTAAAACAGGTCCTAAAGCATGAGGGTTTATATCTCCTTCATGGAACAAGCCAACTACTGACTGACAGGGGCTTCGTAGAAATTTCCCCTTTTGGATGCATCCATGGACACGCGTCCATTTCCAAGGTTAACTCCTTCCTTAGAAGCAGCTGGTCCAACAAGGACAACTGGTCTGATCCACTGTGGTAATTTCTAGGTCCTTAATGAGATTAATTAAACAAAGGGTAATGTGGGCAGAATATCAGGGGGAACTGTCTAACAGTGAGATCAGTATGAGGGTGGAATAACCTCCCAGGGAAGAGGAGAAAGGGACACCCCTTGAGCAATGGAAAGCTACGGTATATTGATTTAAGTGACTCTTCTGTGCTGAAGCTCTGGTCCACCAGGGAATAGACTAGAAGATGGTGACGCTGCCTCAGGGTGCTCAGGACGGTGAATCACCTTGCTCCCGCCGCCTCCAGTGAGAGAAAGTCAGCTCCCTAACACTGCCAACCCTCAAGCCACTCAAGTACTCCTCAGGGCTCTGCCAGCCCTTCTTTGCCTTGCAGGAACAAAAGGTATACCCCAGCCCCCGAGCCCCTCTACATGTGTCACCTGCAGTCATGCACTGTTCATAGGGTGACCAGAGGTCCCGATTTTATAGGGACAGTCCTGATTTTGGGGTCTTTTTCTTATATAGGCGCCCATTACCCCCCACCCCCATCCCGATTTTTCACATTTGCTGTCTGGTCACCCTAACTGTTCAGCCCGTCACCGGACACACAGAAATTACCAGGTTCGCTGTTCCCAAAGGGAACAAGACATACTTCAGCTTGTTTGATTCAGCTGACTCACAATTTGCTTAATACCACAGCACTGAGATGTACAGTAGACTCTGCATCAGGGGCGTGGGAACAGGGGGGCCTGGGTGAGCGACAGGGGAGAGGGGGCGGAGAGGAGCGAGTGGGGTGGGCCCTGCTCACTCACTCCCGTCACAGTGGGGCAGTAGATGGCCTCCCCATGGCCAGGGGTCTCTGCTCTATTCTCCCGAAGCTCTGCATCATTCGAATCCCTTGGGACAAGGAAGGGATTCAGATAACAGAAAGGTTTGGATCATAGGGTTTTGGGAAATGAGGAGTATGCTGTCTACTGTAAAAGGAGAATACGTTTATTCACAAAGAACAGAGATCCAAATGAGAAGTAAGTGAGACTACTGGACACAGAATGGTTGCGCAAAAAATGAACCATAAAACGCAATCCTAGGTCCACCCTTCTCAATGGTTTACCCTGTCCTATTGAATAAAATAGATTTTCTCCCAAGGATTCAGTCTTTGACAGAGGTGCTGGTTTTCAGTCAAAGACAGGATCCAAGTTTTCACGAATACCCCAGACCTTTCAAGGGGTGTCCCACAGTATTGGATCCCCAAATGGCTCTCTCAAAACTCATTGTGTTGTCCCCATAGTCAGGAGGACCCCTGCTGTTCTTCTCTTCCTGTCGACTCCCCATCCCCCAGTCGACTCCTATTTCCATGGAGCTTCCATTGCTTTGGTTTACAATGCTTCATCTACATATGAACCTATGTAAGGTATGTGAATATGCTTCCCTTTGTCTGGCAAAACCAGTTAGCCATTCTGGCTTGGTTAGAATCATAGAAGATTAGTGTTGGAAGGGACCTCAGGAGGTCATCTAGTCCAACCCCCTGCTCAAAGTAGGACCAATCCCCAGACAGATTTTTGCCCCAGATCCCTACATGGCCCCCTCAAGAATTGAACTCACAACCCTGGGTTTAGCAGGGCAATGCTCAAACCACTGAGCTATCCCTTTTTCACCTCTGCTAGGGATTAATACCTCAATAAAAACTATAAGGACATATTTTCCATATATAGACCTACTTTTTAAATAGAATCAGTACATACACATTGATACCTTACAAAACACTGTTTATGGATGGCTACCACAAAAGCAGTGTGTTAGTTGCAGCGAGTTTGCCAGGCCTGATAGGAGTTGCTGTGATAGGACAATGAACCGTTGGCACTGAGGGGTCCCTAGGGTCATAGTGACCTAAGAAGGCTTTCCCATTTCTGATTTCTTTGATTCTCTGTCAAGAAAGTATTTGCTACATCAAACGGGGCAGTATTTTACTGGTAAGAAAGGACATGTGCAACCCATCCAAGTAGATCTCAAGCAGTAGTTGCCAAGCTGAGGGTTGGCGGGGAGCCAGTCACAAAGTGGCAATATCTTTTTGTTAGATCTGGGCTCAAACTAAAAGGTTTACCTATCGCTGGTGCTTACTGGCCCCTGTTGCCATAGTACCTGAGTGCCTCACAATGTTTAATTTATCTTCACAACACCTCCCTGAGGCTGCGCAGTTCTATTATCCCCATTTTACAGATGGGAAACCGAGGCACAGAGAAACTAAGTAATTTGCACACACTCACACAGGAAGTCTATGGCACGGATTGAACCTGGCTCTCCCAAATCCTACCTAAGTGCCCTACCACTGGGCCTTCCTTCTCTAGATGTCTGCGCCAGCCACCCAAAACTCTAGCGCAGCTAAACTCCCGTGGAAATCAACAACCAGACTCCCTTAAGCTGTATTTGAAAATACCAGGCTTGGTGGCTTGGGCACATTCCCACTTTTTAAACAGGAAATAGTGTCAGAAAAAGCCAGTAGGGATTACCCTTTGCTTGGGTTAGTATCAATTATTCTGCCACTAAGAAGAAAAAAAAGAAAGAAAGAAAAGAGATCACCTTTTTAAAGCAACTCACCTTCCCTTCATTTGACACTCAAGGCTGTGATTCATGTTATTTACCTGTCTCCACGTGTTCCCAGCGTCCGATGAAACAAACATGCTGATGTCGTTGTCTGACAATTCGGTACCTATGTTACCTGTAAGGAGAACATTATTCAGTGCAACAACATTTTAAGACATAGGAAAGCGAGCTGCCTCAGTGGTGTAAATGATTTTTACCTTTTCCTAAGCAAAGGATTTCAGTGTTGGGGAGGGGGAAGAATTGTCATTTCAGTTTGGCAGGGAAACGTAATTACAAGATCAAAGTCCAAATACTTCTATTTCCATGCACAGTGGAAATGCAATAGGCAGAATCTGATGTATACAACACTTTATGTACAATAGATAGTAACTGAAAGTTTCATACCAGAAGCCACGATAATGCTAGGGGCAGTATCTCGGCTGGCGATGTTTCCTGAGGTGTACGGATTCTCGGAAACCTTTAGGTGAAGGTGCAGCGAACAATAGGGCTGGAGAGAAAGAGGGGTGGGGGAGGAAAAGACAAGTCATAAAGGGCATCCCATTCAGTCTCCTTTCCCAATGGGCATTCGTACATCAGAGTGATGGAAGGGGTCCCCTGCTATTGTAGACAATCCGTGAGAACCTAGCTTTTCTTACTCCTTTCCTGAGGGCTCCAAAAAAGTGCATTGCAAAATAGAAAAAAAAAACCAAAAGCTGGAAGCAACTGGAACGCCAGCCCGAGGGACATGTGCCAGCCAGTCTGCGAACAACAGGGTAACAAGGTCTGATGATACCATTAGCACAGCTCTGTGAGCGAAGCACTGCAAGCCGCTACATACTGACACGGGCAGTCTAATGAAAAGACAAACCCCAAACTGCCTCTCAAACCCTGGCAGTGACAAGCTGGTTCTCTCTCTCCCGCTCTTTTGATTCCTTTTATTTAAAGAGATCTGTTCCATGCCGCAGTAACAAGGCAAAATTGTAAGGATAATAACAACGAGGAGAAGAGTATTAGATGCCTCAGCTGCATTGTGCATGCGACTGCTGGTATTATTCATTATTATTATTATTTAAAAAGCACAGAACATATATCCTGAGCCAAGGAGCTTGCAGTCTCCGGGTCCGATCTTGCAAACAGATCCACACTCAAGAGCCCTCGCTCCCATGCAGTGTCCAGCTGGAGACAATGAGCCTCTGTGAGCATGGATCTCTTTGGAGGATTTTACACAGGATGCAAAAAGCCAGAGCACCAAACCCAGAGGGGATGAGAGTGCTGAATAGGGAAAGGGCAGAGGAGGGATAGAACAGCAAGACTGAGAATCTGGATGGTTTGGCTGAGGGGAGAGAGAGTGTTTGGTGGACTGGAACTAGGGGAGAGCTCCATTCACATGGAAGAAGGCGTGAAGATCTGAGGCTGGGAGAAGGACGTAGGGGACAGGGGCTGGGTCTTCTATGTTTGCAGACAAACTAGAGAAGTGAGAGCACATGAAGCCTCCACTGAAACTAACAGGAGCTGGAGTTGCTCAGCTCTTTTCTCAGGATTTGGTCCATTGATAACACAACACCACCACAGAGTGCATGTAAGTATGATCTCTACCACGTGCATCTTCAAAGACTGGAGGAACCACCCAGAGCATAAGTGAGAAACAAGGGTACACCCACCTCCCTCCAACACCCTTCAAGGAGTGGGAGGAAGATCATGCTTAACCAGAGAATGGGCACCACACCCCAAAATGATTCATAGAAGTTAGACATGGATGAGACCCTACAGTGAACACTAGAAAGGTGGTGATTTACTGAGTGAAGGGAAATATCTGCAATGCTGTACAATAGCAAGCTATTTTCAAATGCCAACCTGTTAATGGTAAGCATTGTTTTAGGCCTTCCTTTGGCTAGTTCAGGATGGTCACTTGGAGCATAATATTGTCCCTGTCGTGGACACATTTGTGCCTCTCCAAGTTTGAAATGTGAGTCCCTCAATGAGGATGTCAACCACCCAAGTCAGCAAGTACCACTCCCACAAAGGGGAGCCCAATGGCCGTGTGGGGAAGAGGGAGGTGAACTCTTGCTGATGGGACACAAAGGAAAAGGCCAGGGTGGCAGCATCACTAGACAAGCAGAATATGCCAAACGCCATAACCGCAGCTGACAATCTTGTAGGGTCAGACTCCACAGCAATCCACAGGAGGATTCTGGGGAGAGAACCCAGTTCGGCTGAGCAGAAAGGCAGCCAGGGAAAAGGGATTCTTCCTTTGAAATTTCTATCCATTCTGAAGGGCTAAAGGGGGAACATGTTTTTCAAACCAAAATAATTAATGTCGCCCTCTGGCATTTTGCAGACGGTAGCTAATGGAAGTAATTCACCCAATCCCCCACTCCAACAGAGATTAGCTCGCGTTTTAGACTTTAATCCTTTTAGATTGTGCTGCTTGAGGTTTCCTTTTATCTTGTATCTGTATCACTTCAGATCCATATTGTATAGGTGTAAGCTCTACTGATGGAAAGTGCTATATAAAAGCCAGCTATTATTACCATCATTATTACATAGATACAGGGTATATACAACAAGTACTAAGACCCAGGGCCCCAGTACAAGAGCTGACATGCTGCCTATCAAGTGCATAACCATTTATTCATCATAATGCAGTAATGCCTAGAGGCCCCAACCGAGACCAGAGCACCACCTAAAAACTGACCTTTCCTCTCCACCCACACAGCTAAAACTATTGCTCAGCTTCTCATCCTCTTGCCTACTGCAACCTTCTCCTCTCCAGCTTTGACAAATGCATTCTTGCCCCATGTACATCCAGGCAAAGGTGTCCTGGTTTGTCACTTTAACGCCCCCTTTGCTTCCCTCCACTGGCTCCCCCTTCCCCACCGCATCAAACACCAGCTTCTGGTCTCCGCTTTTAGGCCTATCCCTGCACAGCGTATAATCTCTTCTATGATACTGAGACATCATTAGTTGCTGTTATGAGTTATTCATTTTGTGGTAGTGCCTAGGAGCCCTAGTCGTGGATTCAGACCCCATTGTGCCCACTCGAAGCTGGGTAACTAACACCCTGAGGTTCCTTTGCAAGCCCCAGCCTAAAACCCTGCCCCGACTGGGCACAATATCCTATTTCTATTGCATTTCCACAAGTCCCTTTTCCCCAGGCTCCTTCTGAACAAAAATGTCCCCATGGAGCCCTGGTTTATTTGGAAGCCTCTACTACATTTCTAGCAGCTCTGCTCAGCAAATCTTTTTTCTGATCTCTGTGCTCTGCTTTCTGTGACTCTGGCACGTCTTGAGCCCTCACGCTGCACAATCTCCTCACTGCCATCTGCTCCAAAACTGAAAGAAGATTTTTTAACAGCTTGGGTCTCTCCTCTGACTCAAAGCTTGTTGCTCTCTTACTTTGCACCACCGGTGCATTTTCTGTACAGTTTCCCCCTTCCTTTCCCCGGCTACAAGGCTCTCTGTTTTATTCAACCAGCGAAAGGAAAACTGGCAGCTGGCTCTTTCAAAAAGAAGATCTGTCCCAGTACATGTCCTAGTAAGTCAGTTTAGTTCAGGTTTCTTCTAATTCTTTCCTGGCAAATTTCTAGCTCAACCTGTGAGCAAGACCTTCCGTGCCCTAGTTGGTTCCTGATCTTCTGGTTTTCCATCCCTTGCTAATACCTAAGCATGAGGAAGTGTCCGCACTGGCTCAGCCAACGGGTGTGGCATCCTACCTCTTTTTATTATTTGACACTCCAGGGGAAGGTTAAAAAACAAACAAGCCCCTCTGACCACATATTTCACGTGGCCAGTTTGTGGAATGCTGTAAGATGGGGGAGGGATGACCACATTCCCTCCCATTCCCTATCCCTAGAGGCAATGATCCAAATCAATGGACAGACTCATATGGACCTTAGATCAGGCCCTGGTATTTAGGCCTAGTTCCCAGCCCAATGTGCAGCAGGGAGCGCAAGGTTGTTGCTCTCCAGCACTGAGTGGAGGCTCCGTGGGATGGGAGTTAAACAGGAGACACAGTCCCCTGCACAGAGTGGAAATAAACAAACCAGTGATGTGCTTGTTCCATTAGTCAAGAGAGCAAGCTGGGGGGAAATGGGGCAAGATCTGGATGGGGAATGGGCACGTGTGAAGAAATTTAAATGCAACCCACAGACTACAAAGAGGGGCTTGGCTGTGCAGTCGCCCCCCTTACAGCTCCTAGTAGTCAGGAGTAAATTGATAGCTGGGAAGCAGCACGGCCGTTTCATGCAGAACTGAGTTCCCCAGGTCCTGGTCCTGCCCCATCACCTCTCAGCTTGCTCTCAGATGACGTACACTCAGCCACAGCACTGTATGGGATGAAGCCGGGTGTTGCCGTTGGCTTGCATAGCTATGATCCTGTTGATAATCATGATGTTATCCAGACCTTTGCTATCCAGTTCTTAAGAACAGCATTTAAGAACAGCAAAAAAGAGCAACCACACTAATTAACCCTTTGTCATCAGGAGCTGCCCTCTCCCCAGTGTAAACGGCTCATAACATCATCACACTGCAGGCAGTGTTACTAGAGTCACGGGCTTTGTAAATCCTGTCGCTAGCCCAAGGGCAACGGTAACCTATGTTGTGGCTACTGGTGACTCAGCTACAAACTGGGAAAAGCTGTGGGCTATTTCTACAGGTATCATGTCAGCTGTTACATCACTGCAACAGGGATGCAAAGCAAGCCCTGATATTGGTAAGGCAGTGTAGTCCAATGGGCTGAACCTGGGCTCAAGAGTAAATAGCTCTACAGGGATAATTGGTGCTTTGACACTGTCCGGCTGCATGACCTTGGGCAACTCACTTAACTTCTCTAGGCAAAATTCTGCTCTCGTTCACAGCAGGGCAACCCCACTGAACTCGGTGGGACACTTTCCTCAGCTGTAAAATGGGGATCATAACAACTATATACCTAACAGAGTTTCCCAGCACTGAGTGGGTGCTGCTGTAATACATAGAACAACAATTAATAACTCTATAATTACTCAGTATGATTATATGCAAGATTCAGAAGCTGAAACTGCTGTTGGTTTATCGTCAGTGTTACAGGGTTGGGCTCCCAGACCAGAGCCCAAACCCTCCAAAATCCTGCCCTTGTTTCCTTCAGTCTGCCAGACATTCTTAGCTCTCCGATTCCTCCATTACTTTGAAGATCCTGGTGCAGGACTGCTGCTCATTTCAAGTTTGGCTCTCTGGGGAGAGGGCAGCAAGGAGCGTAGGTGGAGTGGGGAAACGTAGGGCTCTGTCCACTAGCTTCCCACCTCTTATGTGCCACAATTAGGGGCTGGCTTCATGGTGTGAATAAAATAAGAACCTGCCTCGTTCTGTGTTCAGAACTCAAATTTCAACTTTTCTGAAGGCTTATAAAATCCGCTTTTTCCCTTACATTTCATTCCCACTTCCCCTCCCCCCCTCCACAGTTCTTGCCAGTTTTGCAGAAACAGAAGTACTACAACACAATAATAATAATAACAACAATTACCACCTAACTCTAATACAGCACTTTTCATCAGTAGATCTCAAAGCGCTTTCCAAAGGATGTCAGTATCATGATCCCCAGTCATAGATGGGGAAACTGAGGCACAAAGAGGGGAAAGTGACTTGTCCAGTAAGAGTTTTGGGTTGCTGTATGTATTTTTAAAAAATATTTCTTGCCTTGACTAGAAGCAGTAAGTCCTGAAAATCTTACAGGAGAAATTGTTCTCATGAGACGCCCTGCTCGGTTCTGCACACCCAAGAGGCTCAGATAACCTTTGGCGAAGTATCTGCATTTTGTTGTGCTGATCTAATCTGCCCCTTGAGGGACGTCCCGCCACCCTAGTAACCTTCTCTTAATGTCTCAGTCATTTCTGTGCAAAAGTCCCACCGTCCTGTAAATAGGCTAGTAAATCCCTAGGTACCCTGTTGAGAAAGTACCCCCCCACTGCAGATGAGCTGGGCTACTTCTGCTGGGGTACGTAAAAAAAATGAAGAGCGTCATTACCACATGGGATTTGTGTTACAGGAGATAGGCCCAAACCAAAGCCCTGACCCATTATATTTATAATAGGCTGAGCCAGAACCCTTAGCTCTAAATGCACTTGGGTCTGATTGTAAGCACTTCCAGACAGACATGCTGCACCTAGCACAGGTATTTAGTATATACTGTTGTCGTAGCACTTTGGGGCCCTGGTCAGGGATCAGGGCCCCACTGTGCTAGAGGCTGTACACACACACACACACACACACACGCACACAGAGAAGATGGTCCCTGCCCCAAAGAGTTTACCATCAAAGCTGATGATGAGAGACAGCAGGTGGCTACAGCAAAGAGACAAGAAAAGCGATACCATTATGGGAAGTGCTTCCTGATCCTGACTGGCTCCCAAGAGTCAGAGCTGTGGGGGTGTCCAGATTACTATCCCAATCTCTGTATGGGCATGCCGATGGAGGTGAGACTATGAGATTTATTTTGAAACGGTTGCAAAATTCCATAGAAACTCCTCTGAGTTCTGTTTTGCTAACACACACACACCACACATTTTTGTAATGTCTTGACTGCCCTAGTCTCTGCCTACACAACAAATGAAAAACAAGCAACATATAATAATCAATTACCTACAACAGACACTACAAAGCCCCCGTCCCTCTTTTAATTCTGCAGCCTGTGCCCATCTCTGACGACTGGACTGCCCTATCTCCGGAAGATCCTTCCTGAAAACGCCACTGGTCCTCTGCTGCCATCTACAAATGGCTCGCTCACCCCGCCTAGTGTGCAGAATTTCAACTACACTGTGACAGAGTCCGTATCTTCACCTGCCCCCTAAGAGGAGATCATCAGCTCAGCAGGAAGAAGCCTCATTATAAAACGTTTCCTTCATTAAAGATACATAAATAAATAAATAAAATAGCCGGATCTTCCTATAATGTCTGGCTGCTCAAGCCTACCATCACTGTGCCCGTGTAAGGAAGATTCCTGTCCGTGCCATACAGCATAGCCATTAAGACCAGTCCTATTTTATTTTTTTTAAAGCCAGTATCATCTTTGTGTTGTTACCTGGGGGAAAGTTGTTGTTGTTGTTGTTTTTTAAAGCAGCACTTACTAGGAGGCAACGGACAGGGTTTCCTCTCAGATCAGTGTCTGGAGCCTGTAGCAAGCGCCAGTCTCTTCCTTTGTTGTAGGTGATGAAAGTTTTCACTTGGTTGTCAATCTTCTTGTTAGCCAAGAACATTCCCTTTATCCCTGCTACCTAGGAAAAATTGACATGGCTGAAAAAAATATATCAATTGGACTCCGACCTTTGGTGTGCACATGTGATTTCTGTCAAACCCAGCAGGGACTCAGTCACAGCATCCGTGTGATGGAGTCAAGGGGGAGAATTGCCAATGAGTATTACAAGGAGGGAAGTTATGGGCTTTGCTGGAATAACACAGAGAAGAGCTGCAGATGGGAGAGAAAGCTTGTGCTTTCGAAGGAGCGTGGAAACCTGAAATGATGTAGGTAACACTCAGTACAAGGTGATAACCCCTCTCTTTGGTAAGAGGAAATACACAAGGAACAGTCACTCATTTCTCTCTGCTGAGTCAACCAGAGCAACTGCTCCCTTGCAAACAAAATGATAATTAATACTTTGCATTTCTATAGTGCCCTCCATCCAAGGATCTCAAAGTGCTTCATTAATCACTGACATATTAACCTTAGAATCCCCAGCATGTATTTTTATCCCAATTATGTGGGGGAAACTGAGGCACAAAGCAGTTACAGTGACTTGCCCAAGGTTGTGGTAGAGTCAGAAATAAGAACCAGATCTTCTGATTCCCTGTCCAATATTTTATCCACAAGGCCATGCTCCCATACCCCAAATGCCGTGGGGGCTGTGAAAAGATGCTATGTGCTTTGTTAAAAGGTGGATTACATATAGAGTCCTGTGAGAATCAAGCAGGAAAATATTTTCGCTTTGCCCAACACACCTTGCAAAACGTTCCCAGGTTGTTCAACACACTGAAAATCAATAGTGCAATATCCACTGTAGCTTGAGAGCGAGTCTGTTAGACTGTCGCTTTATAACCAATGAGAACTATGATGGGATTGGAGGGGGGAGGGAACCTTCTGTCTGCCATCGGGATGGTTCAAGTATCCCCTCCACCCCTGCTCTGATGGCAGGGAAGTGAAGGATTCCGTACACAATGTCAGCTGTTGGGTCATTTTATTCACAGCGGTTATTACTTAATTAGCACCAAACTGCAAACTCCTGCAGCAGAATCAAGGGCTGTTTTGGCCTCAACTTACTTCACAACGAGCTTGGAGGAGAACTTCCACAAAGGGAGGCTGGTTCTTTTCATAGCAAGACACGCAGGAGAAGTTATGCGGTACCTGACAGTGAGGGGACTGGCTTCCCTCCATGCCTCCTAGAGGCCCCATCCTTTCCAGAGAAGCCACCTCCCACTCTCTCTGCATAAGATTCACCTGCCATATATGCTGATCTCCACCATGCATTCCCCCCTTCCCCGTGTGATACACAAACTGGTTGCCCTGCTGCAGACAACCTCCAAACATGTGGCTCCAGCCCACTTTTGAGACATCTGGTCCCACATTCAGGCTTCCCCTGCCATGATGGAGCTTGCCCCTTCCAGTCCTACAACAATATTGCATCATGTGACTCCTCCATCATTCCTGAGGCACCTACCTTTCCCTTAGGCTATCCTGCTCTGGGACATCCCAGCTTCACATGGACCTTTCCCTGTCCTGGGAGACAGACGAGTAGCCCCTCCACAGAGGATCAGAGGTGGGGGTGACCTATCGTGGTCTCATCCCTCCCAAGATGTATAAGAATTATGGTCCTCAATCAGACCCCGGTCTTTAGTCCTTCTCCCACCTCATGAAGAAGAGAGATGAGCCGATGGGGTGGTGGCCTTTCCTAGGCTCACCTTTACCCCAACACCTGCGCTGAGAAGATCGGCACCTTCCCCTGCCCAATGACTTGCTGAGAGGGGAGGGCTCTGCTTCTTTTCTGACTTCCCCCCCAAGAAAGGAACCTTCCACACACAATTCTCCTTCCATTGGAGCAGGGGCCTAGCACCAGGGGACAACTTACTGGGCCCAATCCTCCTCCCCACTCATAGAGAAGGGAAGAACTGGGAAGCTCTTGTTTCTCTCTGATCAGAGACAGCATTATGATTTGTGAGACCTCAAGCAAAAACAGGGCCTCAAAGTAGGGCTGACAGCCCTCCAGGAGTCTCCAGGAATCAAAGATTAATTTTTCATTAAAGATGATGTCATGTGATGAAACCTCCAGGAATACATCCAAGCAAAATTGGCAACCCTACCTTGAGGTGTTGGTAGATGGGAAATCGGGCCTTGAGTTACCTTCTCCCGGTCTTGTTGCTGAAGGAAGGAGTGGGGTGGAAAGGGACCTAGCGTTTGCAGTGGAGTGCAAGGCCTCCAAAATACCAGGGCCGCTAGCAGGGCCGGCTTTACCAAGTGCGGGGCCCGATTCATGGGGGCGGGGCTTATACTCACTGGGCGGCGCTCGAGTCTTCGGCGGCGCTCCAGCCTGGGGAGGGGGCCGCGGGGCTTGCCGCGCTCCGGCCGGAGGAGGGGGGGCGCCACGGGGCTTGCCGTGCTCCAGCCGGAGGAGGGGGAGCGCCACGGGGCTTGCTGCGCTCCGGCCGGAGGAGGGGGGGCGCCACAGGGCTTGCCACGCTCCGGCAATTCCAGGGAATCAGGCGAATCGGCCTAAAGCCGGCCCTGGCCACTAGCACCCCTTTCTGTTTGTGCATAAGGCCAGCCTTCCCTCTGCTGCAAGAAATGGAACTATTCCCTTTGGAACAGGGTCTAGCCCCTTTACTCACATCCAGTAATGTCTTATGCCACAAACCGTCCCATCCATTTCAGGGGCACTACTCATGGAGTGAGGTACTTCTCAGCATATGTGACATGTGAGCCTCACAGGACCAGACTCTGTTGCACTTACTGACAATGAGTAGCACCTTACTCTGCTAATCATCCCACTTCATGGAGGGTCCGTTGCTTACTCACACTTAACACCACTCTACTCCTCAGGTGGTGCCACTGAATTCAGTTGGGACTGCTTGGGGGTTGAGGCCTAACGCCTCAACGGTATTTCGTCGCCAAGCTCCCATTTATTTCAAGGGGTATTAGATGCCTAAATATCTTTGAGGACCTGAGCCTAAGGTCCTGCTCACCAGGAGTAAGGAGATCAAAATCTGGTCCTTATAATGGAGCCAAACTAACTAGAAAATTAATATTTGCTATAAATACAGCCAGGATTTTAAAAAATGTAATCATACATCTGACATGGGTTTTCCCCCCAGATTATTTCTGGTTTCTTTGAAGAAATGGAAAGATACCAAAATAGAAAAGGTGTACTGAGTCTACCCAGGGGTGAAAGTAAGTTAAAGGACTTACCTGTATGCCGGAGTCCTGAGCAGGGGCGTGGCCTTAACCAGAAGAGGCAGAGCCTTTAAATCAAGATTTAAAGGCCCTGGGGCTCCGGCTCCGGCTGGAAGCCCTGGGGCCTTTAAATCACCCCCAGAGCTACCAGCTGCAGAGGTGGCTGGGGGGCTCAAGGGCGATTTAAAGGGCCCGGGGATTTGGCTGCCGCTACCGCAGGGGAGCTCCGGGCCCTTTAAATCGCTGACGGAGCCCTGCCGCCGCTACCCCAGGGCTCTGGCAGCGGGGCTCGGGAGGCGATTTAAAGGACCCGGGCTCCAGCCGCTGCAGGGAGCCCCGGGCCCTTTAAATCGCCAGCCTGGGGAAGCCGGTCCGGTCTGGCACAGCGTACCAGGTCTTGCCAGTACGCCGGACCGGACCGGCTTATTTCACCTCAGAGTCTACCTGTGTCACTGTGTAAATAGCGATGACTGAGACTGTAACAGTAGCTCTGCCTCTGCTATCACAGCCAGGGCCAATAACTCCATTTGTATTTTCCTTTGTTGTTCTCTCGAAATGGTTGTACTATAGTCCCTGTGAGAGGTTGGCCATAAATGATTAAGGAGCATTTTATATATATATATCAGGTGATAAATGTGTTCTGAAGTCCCATGAATTCTTCTTTTATGATTCCAGTCTTGGGCTGGGACTCTGAGTCTTTTCCAAAGCAAGCAAAGCGTAAATTGTATTGTCATTTTTAGACAGGTTTATCTTGGGAAAGACCTCACGGAGTATATACGCACCCACAGCACGGAGACACACACATTGTGTACATATACAACACTGTATATACCCCCACTGCATACACCCCCACAGCAAAGACAGATACACACACAAGACTGCATATATCCCCATGAAAGAGACACACTGCTTACATGCCCACACCAGATGCATCAACACTTGAAAGACACAAACTCACACTACACCAAACAGACAAACTCTGTGCTCAGTGCAGATGAATCTACACTGTGCACACATCACACACAGTCCACATATTCAGGCATGCCAAAAAGATACCTACACTACACATACCATTTACACACTGCTTACACACTCACATCAGGCAGACACACACACTGTGCACATCTCAAACTGACAGGCACAAACATATTTCACATACCCTCCCCCATCACAGATACTGCATACGATTCACACACACAAGGCAAATACAACACCCACCCACTTCCGCAAGCTATGCACATACTACACACTACGTGTGCTTCTACATGCTGCATATTAGACAACGTACGTCACACTGGAGACACACTACAGGCATCCCCCGCACCACGCAAATACTGCAGATTGACACACACTGCACTGGGCACCATTAAAAACAAACACACTATTTGGCTTTAAGGTTTTCTTTTTTTTTTCACTAGTAGGTCACTTCTTATGACTTTGAGCAGGTATTTACGAAGGGGTGGATTGTAACCCTACTACCCAGCCTGAGCTGGGACAGTGTGTAGTTGCAACGTTCCAGAGACAGTGGACCTTCACTGGTCCCTGTCTCTCCCTTGCTCTAGGAGGAAAATAACCCTGCTATCCCTTTGCTGGTGCAGAATACTTCCCTCGCTGCGCTGAGCCCAGTATCCTCACTGGGTGCACTGGGGCTGGAGCAAGGTTCCATCCACTCTCCTCCCAGCACATCCCCACTCCACATGTGCAGGAGAGGGAGTAGCAGCAGAAAGACAGATGCTGTCTTTGGCTCCAGTGATGCAGGTAGCCCATGCATGGAGATATGTCCCCATACTTTCCAGTGTGGGTGTAATGCAGGGTTCATAATTGACCCATATACGCTTCGGACCTGATCCACCTCCGACTGAACTGGAGAGATTCCTGCTGATTTCAATGGGAGCTGAATTAGAGCCACAATGGGGAACGGGGCCACAACCAGTAATGTCTCACCTGCCTACATCAAAAGGTAACTGCATATGTTATTCACACACTGTCCAAGCATCAGTACAGACTGGCAGGGAAAAGATATGGAGGGGAAAAAAGCACTATAAGGGGAAATAAATCTATTAATAAAGACAGAAGGGGATGAAATGAATGATGATGACTCAGAAATAGCTGGTACAACAAATATTTTTCTATAAATCAGTCTTTAGCAGAAAAAACACAAATCTAGACCATTAGGAAATTTTAAAAAAAGCAACCTTAGATGTGCTTTTTTGCAACTTCCTTGCCTTTCTCTAGAAAGGGGGGATACCTCAGTGGTTTGAGCATTGGCCTACTAAACCCAGGGTTGTGAGTTCAATCCTTGAGGGGGCCATTTAGGAATCTAGGGCAAAAATCTGTCTGGGGATTGGTCCTACTTTGAGCAGCGGGTTGGACTAGATGACCTCCTGAGGTC
Organism: Platysternon megacephalum; assembly: GCA_003942145.1. Lineage (NCBI taxonomy): Eukaryota > Metazoa > Chordata > Testudines > Platysternidae > Platysternon > Platysternon megacephalum. The sequence continues at coordinate 6,611,292 of QXTE01000090.1, forward strand.
CCTTCCAACCCTGACATTCTATGATTCTAGTTAAGTTCCCTAGAGGGGTAGCTGGGTGAAAAGTAAGGGCTCGTGTTAGGCAGGAGATCAGACCAGATGATCTAATTGTCCCTTCTGGCCTCAGACTCTGTGAATCTATGCTGTATTAAGAGAGCTCTGAAAAGCAATTCCTTTGACAATATGGATATATACTGGTGGAACTGACCAAACATATCCTAACGGCATGATTTTGATGAAATGTTTTGTCAAAATTTTAAATTTTGACCAATAAACCAAAGAGATGAAATTTTCAGTGAAAATGACATGTTTTCCTCATGGCTCTATATACTAGTGAGCGAGCCTGGATGATATGGATCCTTGGGCATTTAAGGGAACGAGCAAAACAAACTTACTGTTTCACTAAGAGCAGGTCAAAAAAATTGTCCCAAAACTGTGTGGAAAAAATCGGTTCTCTTTTGTTGCGAAATTTTGAAATGTGAACATTTCCCGTCATCTCTACAATGGTAGTACTCATCGGGCTCAGTCCAACTCCCCGTTGAGTGATGCAAAGCAGACGTACCCAGGTGGAGGATCTCGCCTAATTATTCTATACACACTGCCACCCNGAAATTTTGAAATGTGAACATTTTCCGTCATCTCTACAATGGTAGTACTCATCGGGCTCAGTCCAACTCCCCGTTGAGTGATGCAAAGCAGACGTACCCAGGTGGAGGATCTCGCCTAATTATTCTATACACACTGCCACCCTCACACACTCCACTGAAGCCAGACAAGCTTACACGTGACAAACACTCCCGCCCCAAACACACCAACTTGACCCCATCCCAGCACCAGTACACATGCTGCAAACACCCCACAGACACTCTTTTCTAGAGGCTGCTGTCCTCACACCAGCCCAGAGTTTATAGGATTTCTACTTCTTTTTAATTTGCCTTTGGAGTTTCTTTCTTTCTATTCTTCATCTCCATTTACCCCCAAACACTTATCGTTTGCAGCAGTCCGACTGGGAGATTCATGCTGGATGGCTTCCAGCTCTCCTCCAGCCAGAACATCAGATTTCAAGGGAGGTTTGTGCCAGGCTCAGTGTCAGCCAATATTCTTTCTATCTAGGTAATCAGCAGATCTGACGTTACCAGTCTGATCACATTAATTTCAATCCCAGTTCCTATCATCTGTCAGCCTAATAAAACAAAGACTTTTCTTTCCCCCTGGGATGTAGGACACCTTTATGTAATGCAGTGACACCACTCCTTGAACTGACAGTAATAAGAGGCAACAGCCTTTCCACGGGCTGCCAAAGTTGCAGATAGATTAATAGTGAAGACCTCACAAGGATGAGGAAATGGCATGCCCGTTCCCCTGCAATTCGCTTGCATTTATACAGCACCCGTTAAGGCTTTCTACATGGACATCTCAAGGTGGTTTCCAGTTAAAGGATATTCAAAGTCAATCCAGCTCATGGAGTTAACACTCAGGTACAGGGACTCAATGTTATTCAATGGATTTCATCCTGCAGGGTGGGAAACCACCTGTAGGACACCTAGGGTGAGAACCTCGCCCTGCTCCAGCCCCTTTGTGTCATGCAAATGAGCCAGAGTGCCATAAAGGGACCCTAAAAGCCCAGGTTCCATCCAGGGGAGGATTCCCACCCTGCAGGCACTGCAGAAGACAGCTACTAGTCTGCCTTCCAAGGACACCTTTGCAAGGTCTGGCATAGGGAACTGCTAGGGGAAGGTCAGGGTGGAGCTTCAGCACACAGCTCTGTGGAGATTCTGGGCCGCTCAGGGAGGTAGTCATAACCTAGATAGGTGCTCAGGGGAGTCTAAGTAACACCAGGGGCCATTCCAGTCCCCAGAGCAACCCAGGGTCAGGAGGGTGCTACAGGTGGCTTAAAGCTGCCATTCCTCCCTCGCTTATTGACTATGAGTTCTGGGCTGTGACTCTTAGAGGTGCAGCACAAAACTCCTCATCCTTGGGACTCTGCATTTCTTTTGTACATATTGGGTTCCGGGAAGTGGGTGGGCGGAAGCCTAAGGGGGAGCCTAAGGGGAGGATCTACAGGACCTGAAACCCAAATGATTTCGGGGGACAACTAATGAATAAAACAGGGACAGGAGTGCGGTCAAAGGGTCAAAAGAAGGGAACCTGACGGGGACACCGAGCAGAGAACCCCGGACAGTGCCCACTGCTCCTCAAAGGCGTCAAGGGAGCCAGTGGACGCCGCCCAGAGGAACTCTGCCCGGATACGTGACCAGACAGAGGATCGGAAACAGGCCCCACAGTCACAGGCGTCTCCATTGGCCAACCTCCTCACCCTGGTGGCATAGATGGCCGTTTTAGCCAGGGCCAGGAGGAAGTTGACCAGGAGGTCCCGTGACTTCGTGGGGCCATGGATAGGGAGTGCATAAAGAAGGAGGTGAGGAGAAAAGAGCAGCCAGAAACGTAACAGAATGTTTATGAGGAGCCGGTATGGGGCTGCAACCTGGCGCACTCCAGGTAAATGTGCGCCAGGATCTCCCTCACGCCGCAAAAGGGGCAGGTGTCTGGGACAGGAGTGAACCGCGCCAAATACACACCCGTGCTCACGGCCCCATGAAGGAGCTGCCAGCTGATATCCCCGGCGGGCCTCGGGACCAGGGTGGAGTATAGGCTGGCCCACCGGGGCTTCTCACCCTCCAGAGGTGGCAGGAGGTCCTGCCACTTTGTGTCGGGGCGGGACACGAGGGTGAGAAAGTGAAGTGGCCCTGGGACTGCACCTAGGCAGGGTGTTGTGTGTTTTATGTGATCACTAGATTATGGCTTTTACAGTTCCCACAGCAGGAATTCTGGCTGAGTCAGCTAAAATTCCTCCTGGGGGTTCCCAGGTCGTGAATGTTGTAGCAACTGCAAGGTGCCGTAGAGCTGTTGAGTTTAGCATGGGCTCCCCTAAGTGTATGGTAATGTTCAGGCCAGATCTTACATGGAGGTACCTCCTTCACCCTTGAACCTCCTTGTACCTTCACTTTGTGCCTACCTTGTACAACACTACAAAATCTGGGCTCTTTGAGGTCCTTGGATAAAAGGCATTGCACCAGTCCAAAGTTATGTGACGGTGTTCAGCCACGTAACGTCTCCACTAATCACACTTGTGGTACAAGGTTGTGTGCGTTCATCACAAAAACAATGTTATTGGGACAGCGCGAACTCCCAGGATGGGATTGCGTCATTAGCACTCGTGACATACCTCATAGAGGTCGATCATCACATTACCCTCCAGCCCCCGGCTACTCTTGACATTCTCCAAGGCGAGCGTGAAGTAGACCCCTCGGGTGTCAGATATATAAAGGTTGTACGTATCGTTCTGGTTCCACTCCTGCACGGCTGCAAACACCTGATTCTCATCCGTGCTGATAACGTGCATATCCTGGGGAAAGGACACAGAGGCATGTTATAGTAGGACAACTCAGTTGTGTCAATTCCAAGGTCAACACAGGTTAAATCCTGGAAGATCAAGGGCTGTATTCATTCTAGAATCTAATCAGAAATTGTAGACAACATTCTTGCACGTAGCATATTCCCTCGTCTGCTTATTTTGCATGTTCTCTCTTCTGCCTGTATGCAAAGTAGTAATTAACCACGGAGGTGTTAATTGAACATTCACATGGGCAACACTTTTAAGCACATTATTGTACAGTAGCAGTTTGTGAGGAGGGGTGGTGTATAATATCGGGTGGGTTTTTTCCCCCTTGCTACATCTTAAACGTGAAATGTGATTGAAAAGGAAATCACTGTACATTACTGAGCTAAGATGAGAAAACAGCCACGCCTTATGCATTTTGTGGGAGTTCAGTGTCCCTCAAAAATGTACAGATGCCAGAATTGCTAGTGAAATCCTATGGCCTCTGATGTTACTAATTAATTAAGTATATTGCCAGAGCACCTAGGAATCCCAGTCAAGGATCAGACCCCCGTGCAACACCCTGTGCAAACGTATAACAAACAGATGACCTCAGCCCCCCAGATGGAATCAATCAGGGGTTCTCAAACTTCGTTGCACTGCAACCTCCTTGTGACAACAAAAATTACTATATGACCCCAGGAGGGGGTAAGCAAGGCCTGAGCCCACCAAGGGCTTCAGCCTCAGGCAGAGGGCCTTTAACCTGAGCCCTGCTGTTTAGGGCTGAAGCCCTCGGGCTTTGGCCCTAGGCAGTGGGGCTCAGGCTTCCACCCCGGACCCCAGCAAGTCTAAACCAGCTCTGGTGACCCTATTAAAACAGGGTTGCGACCCACTTTGGGGTCCCGACCCACAGTTTGAGAACCACTGGAGTACACCATCAGAAGGCTCCCTTCTGGCCTTAAAAATCTATGGAGAAAAAAAAAATCTAGGTTTTCTTGGCACTGGCTAACCCTCAAAAGGTGAGGACGTTCCCTCTTGCTCTGGACTGACATCCCAAAGGTTGGTTGCTTATTTGAAACTCAGCCAAACTTTTTGGTCTGCAAAACTGGGAATTTTATCAGAGGTGGATTTATTTGCCTATGATATTTCCTCCTGCTTCTGCTAATGCTATTAATAGCACACAAATAAAATGTCCTGATGGGTTTTCACACTTCTTGCTGAAACATGGAAAGTGTGAAAAACAATGGGGAGAAAAATTCCAGTTAAAACCATTTTTTTTTTTTGTATATTCACGGTAAATGTCAAGTAAAGGTTAAGCTCAGTTCAGCTCAACTGGTTCCTCCACCCCTAGATTTTATATCTGAGGGATGAATATCCACTTTGACTTGCTTAATTACATCACAGGGGGGAAGGGATAGCTCAGTGGTTTGAGCATTGGCCTGCTAAACCCAGGGGTGTGAGTTCAATCCTTGAGGGGGCCATTTAGGGATCTGGGGCAAAAAATTGGTCCTCCTAGTGAAGGCAGGGGACTGGACTCAATGACCTTTCAAGGTTCCTTCCAGTTCTATGAGATAGATATATCTCCATATATTATTATTATTATTGCAGTAATGAACATCTCAAAATAATCTGGTATTTCAGGCAAATAGACTGGGTTACATTCTGAGACGATGCAGAAGGTGGGATAAATCACACTGGCTTGCAACGATTTCGGGTGTATCTATACGGCAAAAAAAGGCGTGTTTGTAACTGGGGTTAGCTAACTTGGGTTAAACCGGCAGTGAAGACGCAGCAGCTCAGCTTTTAACGCAGGTTAGCAACTCAAATTTTAACTTCGAACCTGGAGTTAATCTCTAGCTGCTCAACCAAAGTTATAAGCCATGTCCTCACTGCTATTTTAATCTGAGTTAACTATTGTGGGGTAGCTAACCCAAGTTTTTCCCCAGTGTAGACATATACGAAGAGTCCCTTATGTGTATACACACAGACACACGCACTAGGAGTCACTCAGCCAAATTCAGAGATAATGTATTACTGAGGTTGGGAGTAAAGCTGCTCAAATAGTATTTGGCAAATATACTCTTTCGGGAATTTCACCATTTTTGATCAAATAGTTTATTCACCCAATACTGATTTTTTTCCTATATCTGACCAGTTTTAGGGAACGCTGAAGGCCATTTCATGAATGCCAGTGAAATTAATCAGGTCACTTATTCGCTGAAAACTTTTCTTTCTAAACTGGGGTGAGTCTCAGTAAGTAAGAAAATCCAATGAAGGCTAAGGGAATCTAAGGAGATGTCTAGTCCGCAAGCACAGGGTATGATTGCATTTTTAGTAGACACACATGAGCTAGGTTTAATCTAGCTGTAGACAAGCTGTGGCAGCTCATGCTTTAGTTGGGGTTGTCCAAGCCCGCCCAGAACACTGGGCAATTACTTGTGGTGCTAACCCGCTCCGAAGCTTCACCACTCTGGTGCCCAAGCAAGGTAGATTAAATCTAGCTTGGGTATTTCCGCTAAAGCTGCATCACACCCTGTGATTACAGTCCAGATGTTCCAATAGTCCAAAGGAGTGTAAATAAAGTGAGTCTACATCGGTATAACATACACATTCCAAAGGCCAGAAGGAGGTATACATTACGTCAGCTTACATTTGCCTCTATATGTGTCTGTTGTCCTATATATAGGGTGACCAGACAGCAAATGTGAAAAATCGGGACGGGGCTGGGGGGAGGAGGGGTAATAGGAGCCTATCTAAGAAAAAGACCCAAAAAATCGGGACTGTCCCTATAAAATCAGGACATCTGGTCACCCTACCTATATATGCCTGCACAGTGTAAGCACATGATGGACAGGGGCTGACATACATGTATCAATTGTGTGCTGTGTTAGTCCAAACCCTTCCTGGGACTCAGTCAGAGAGTTTCCCTAGATGCAGGACAGCATGGTGGATTGGACATTAACATGCCGTTGTAGTGCCTGCCCTGCCTGTCTTTCCAAAGACAAGAGAAAGAGCAATGATTGGGTGTCTAGGAAAGTCTAAAGGCCAAAGCTTTGTGAATTGTTAACACAACGCGACTGCCCTTTTCTCGCTTGGTCGGGGATCTTTGCCTCTTGGCAAGTTTAGTAGCAGGAATGCAATACCTGATTTATCCGGTCAATTGTGGTCACTGTCAGCTGTTTTTAATGTTCGGTATTTTAGGAGTTTTGTGGCTATTGCTTCCTCCACAGGGCTACAGACTCTCAGCACTGATATAAAATGGATGAACAGCACCCATCCTTTCCATCATTATTAAACTCGGAACTATATGCATGACTTGACTGTATGACAATCAAATTGCTTTGTCTGCCTTCATGTTTACAGCTGGTGAGTAAGCTACTCCAGATCCAGCACAAGTTGGTGGCTGGAGATTTAGGTATGTCTAGAATGGGGTGAGTTTAAGCAGACTGCACCAATGAAATGTTGTTAGGTGTACCTGTGCTATTCTGTGATGAACTCTGTTAGAGCGATCATGAGCCACCTATTACAGATCATGATGCCATAGTACAGAATGGGAAGGGCAACTCAAGGTTTCCTCTCACTGTACCAATTAATGTTCCTTAACCCAGTCCCAGAGGTACCATCTCCCAGGTAAGAACCAAGTACGAGTCCACAGCCCATTCAGCCCTTTGCTCAGACTGGTAACCAAAGCGTTAATTATTGGCAGCAGTGATTGTGGGTTTTATGACAAACTCAGCGCACAGGAGCTGGACTGCAACCCATCAACTCATGTCACCAAAGCCACCAGCTGTCAGGTGGCAACTCTCTTCCCGGGTCCAAGTTCGAAAGAGGTGACAGATGCAGAGGTGAAAAAGTCTCTATTCCATTCCTCAATCCCACGAGCCATGCGAGAGCTTGGCACTGGCAGCGCTGTTTACCACGTTTGGGCCCGATTTCTTAGTCGAGAGAGATTAAAGAGAATCTAGGCATAGAAGGAGCTGTGTGTTCCAGTTCCTTTGCCTAGCACAGCGCTTTGTACATTTTTAATAAAGGAAGCTCTCCTGCTTTGATAGCAGCATCGCAAATATTTTTTCCGTTAGCTCCTTCCACACCAAATGTAGCTCTTCATCTTTTGAAGATGTTATGAGATTGTAATGAAGCACTTTTTCTCCTTAAATATCACACCAGCACTTGGATCAAACAACAGCATTTACTGTTCCAATTCCTATTTCATTTACAATAGGCTAAAATTAATTATAACTTACTTTCCCCAGCTTTCCGTAGATCTTAGAGAAGACAGACAGATGGAGAACTAAACATGTAGTGGGAACACGACTCAAACCAACTATCTCATCACAGATGGTCTGAACTAGTTGCAAGTGGGAATTCTAAGGGTCATTTTGCATGGGCATTACAATCACTTGTCTGAAAAGATTCCAATTATTTTTTAAAACATTTGTTTCAAATAAGCGCTTATTTACATCTCCTTTGCCTTGATAGGATAATTCCTCCTGGTTCTTTAGAATGGCTGGAGTTTCATTCTATGTAAGAATACTTGGGCCAAGATTTGCAAAAGCGACTAGAGATTTTGGGTGCAGCACAGGGTTGGGTTCTGCATTGTGAAAAAGGACTTGCTGTGGGATGGGAAGAGACATTGCTGGGGACGTCATCCCCCAACCCACACACCCAAACCTGCAAGTCCTTTGTGGGTAAATTAATGCTTACCAGGTTAGTTGTAACTAACATCGATCCGCTTACACATGTTGGGATCCCCCTGTTTTGGGGCAGTTCAGGAGGATTCCATGGCATGGCGGCCCTTGAGGTCACCACAGCAGACAGCCCTGTACTTCATGGATCCCTTTAAAGACCCACCCACATCTCAGGGGGAATCTACAGGTTGAGGAGATGGGATCCAGAGAGAAGGCCAAACGCCACCCAACCACAATGGAAGAGTTCCAGGAACCTTGTGAATTTGGATTTTCACTGCCCCATGTAGCAGTAACCCACATCTGGCCCTAAACATCTGATTCCAGATATAACTTGGAAGGTCATACCATTGATAGATACCTAGCAGGCCACACAATTCAATGCTAGGAAGGCAGCTGACATTGTTTTGAGAAAGAAATAAAACTCTTAAGAATGAGGTTCCCTTTTGTTTAAGAAGATGTTTGAAGTCCCGGCTGCAAAGCACTGACCTCTTCTGAATGGAACGTTCCCCCCCCCGCCCCAGACTGACACTTTTTAGATAGGTCTCTCAAAAACCCAGCTCCATAAGGCAATTATATCCTTTCAGGCTCCATTGCTAATTCGCCATTGTTCTTAATTAGGTAAGATACGTAGCAGACACAAAAAACATCTCTTTGCTTGCCTCCCATTAAAATCTGCTAACGAGGCAAAGCATAAAAAGCGACCCACGCAGGGGGGGAAGGGGGATTTTAAGGCAAACTGCCCCCAACGGTGTTAATTGATTAAAATTAAATAGCCATTTACGCGGACCTGAGCACAAATCTACATTTCATACTGATGTCCTTGACTGACTGAAATGCTGAGACAGCCATAGGCTCTTCCGCTTTCAAATCTTCTTTAAAAACAAGTTTTGTTAATTAAAGCTCATTCTGAAGTTACCGCTTGGCAGCAGTCACCTCTGAATTGATTGGGATCTGTGTGTGTGAGTGTGAATATATCAGCAATAATAACATACCTTGGGCAAAGAATACTTTGGCAGCTTCATCTGTGCAAACGCGTTCCTCCTATAGGACACGTAATAGTGGGGCCGTCCTCCCGATGTTAACTGCAATATAAAAGGGAATTTATATTCTAGCACTAGAAAAGGTTCAGAAAAGGGCAACTAAAATGATTAGGGGTTTAGAGAGGGTCCCATACGAGGAGAGATTAGAGAGGCTGGGACTCTTCGGCTTGGAAAAGAGAAGACTAAGGGGGGACATGATAGAGGTATATAAAATCATGAGTGATGTTGAGAAAGTGGATAAGGAAAAGTTATTTACTTATTCCCATAATACAAGAACTAGGGGTCACCAAATGAAATTAATAGGCAGCAGGTTTAAAACAAATAAAAGGAAGTTCTTCTTCACGCAGCGCACAGTCAACTTGTGGAACTCCTTACCTGAGGAGGTTGTGAAGGCTAGGACTATAACAATGTTTAAAAGGGGACTGGATAAATTCATGGTGGCTAAGTCCATAAATGGCTATTAGCCAGGATGGGTAAGAATGGTGTCCCTAGCCTCTGTTCGTCAGAGGATGGAGATGGATGGCAGGAGAGAGATCACTTGATCATTGCCTGTTAGGTTCACTCCCTCTGGGGCACCTGGTATTGGCCACTGTCGGTAGACAGATACTGGGCTAGATGGACCTTTGGTCTGACCCGGTACGGCCTTTCTTATGTTCTTATAACCAGGGTTACCATCATCATCCTTCATTTTCCTTTGAGGCAGGAGGAAAATATTAGGCGGGCTGCAAAGGTGAATGAAACTGTGATAGCGACGGTTTAACATAGCAGCCGTTGCAGGAGGTGACAAAATATCTGTCAATCAAACTGTCAATGACTGAAATTGACAGTCAGTGCCACAACCTGTCCCTATTGTTTGTATGTAAAGTCAGAGGGTGAAATCCTGGCCAGGGGAAAACTTCCATTGATTTCAATGGGGCCATGATTTCACCCTCTGATTTTATATCCATATTGCAGATTACTATGGCACATTCAGGTCCTCACTACCTGCGGAGGTATCAGGTGGTCAAGTGGTTCGATCAGCAGATTGCAAGGTAGGACCCATTTCTAGCTCTGGCACTGACTTCCTGTATGACTTTGCACGTCACCATACTTCAGCATCTAAATAAGTGGCCTGACATTCAGGCTAGCAAAGCACCCACAGCTCCCAAAGTCAATCGGACTTTGAAAATCAGGCCATTTATATAGGTCCCGAGCATGGATTGAGGTGCCTGACTTTAGCAACCCAACTTTGAAAATGCTGGAGTTCAATTGCATGTGTTCCATTTTTCCCCACCTGTAAAAAGAATCTGGTCATGTTCCCTGACTCACAGGGATGTCATGAGGATTAATAAGTATTCATAAAAGACTTTGAAATCCTTGGATGGAAGGTGCTAATATACGTGCAAAGAACCAATATGTTCAGAGCTCCTCAGAGCAGAACTTTATGTTAAGTATGGTCTGACAAAGACTTTTTGCAATCGTGGGGTGTTTTAAAAGGCATTATTGTTAGTGATCCAAGAACACAGAGGTCATGATTCACAACAGATAAAAGAAATGAAATTATGATTATCTCTAATTCATTGATTGACAGCTAGTATTGACAGCAAAAATTGTCCACAAGCACATGTTTTTGGTTTGTTTGTTTTTTCCTTTCTGGAAATGTAAGTTATCAAGGATGATGGGCAATTTTTTCTTCAGTTTTTTAGGCAGCTGGAAAAGTCAACCATTTACTGATTAAAATGAAATCCTTTAAAACCTAAATATAACATACTTCTTTTCTGCCTTTCCCCAACTGATCTCACAGCACAGTACAAACATCAACAAATTAATCTTCACAATACCCCTGGCTGCTGGGGTTTTTTATAGGTTGTCTCTTCACACAACCATTGAAATGCCGCCAGCTCTAGGGTGGAATGCAGCATATATTAAAAGCACAGAGTAACACCGCACAAGTGTTGAAAACAGGAAATTGAAATACACTGTATCCTACTTAAAGAGAAGGATGATTTGAGAAGGTAGAATGTAACTAGCCAGAGTGGAATTAACATGCCTATTGTCACCATGTGCACCATGGGATCTGGCAGTCAATTAGCAATCAATTAACTCAGGTTAAAACAGCAGCACAGACTCAAATCCAGACCAACCCCAAAAGGATCAGGTATCCACTCCAACAAGTCAGAAATATTGAAGGTCTCAGAAGGCATTCTGAAACCAGATTATTTCCAGTTCACGTACACTGTCCCTGCACTTTTTTTTCATCAACTCTCTTATTAAATAGACAGAGGCAGCAGGATAATGAAACCCATGGCTGTTCAGATGCACTCTCCGGCTCTCACCTAGGACAGAGATTGGCTGAATACATCTCATCTCCATTCTTGTCTCAATAATCGTAGTCCATGCATGACAATAATGGCTGATTACTCTCCCCAGTCCTTCCCTCTATCACCTCCTCCCCTCTTCTATTCCTCAATAAAAGCTTTGATTGGTCTACTGCATTTGTGATATCAAGTGACTGGCACACCAACTTAAAGCCGAGTGGTACAGGGTCTACTCCTGGAATGCACGATGAGGCTGGTTGATTGGCAATGAGGATTATTTCACTACGCATCCTGAACGCTCCAGGCAGCACCTCCATGACCTCATGCTGATAAGATACTTGAAACAGTCAGAAGGAACCAATTAGCATTCTGATGGGCTGATGTACTCTGTGAAGCTCCTTTATGAGGCACTCCGGGCTGGTTGCTTGGTTGTGTGTGTGCGTGCGTATGTATATGTAAGGAGCGAGGGGCAGGGAGGAGAATTACTTGGAATCAATCAGAGAATGCCTGTTCCACACCTGAACAAACACATAATCGTCCTGCACAATCAGGGAGTCGGGGTCAATGTAGCCTGGAAACGGTTTGCTCCGGGTGGCTTCGGTGCAGTTCTGCATCCTGCAGGTGATGTACTGAGCATCTGAAATCATAAGGACAAAACAAAATAATGGTCAGTTATAGGGCATAGACCTCTCCCAATGCTGCAGTATCAGTGGCAGGCTCTTGCTTTCTTCTCCATTCACCTGATGCTGGTTTATTTTAAAATATGTCCCTGCAGAGCTCTGGGTGTTGTATATTCTTTATTTATAATGTGGTAGCACCTAGGAGCCCTAATCACGGACCAGGACCCCACAGTGCTAGGTGCTGTACAAACGCAGAACAAAAAAAGGCCCTGCCCCAAAAAGCTTCCACTCTAATTAAATCAAATCTAATGTAAACTAATGAATCGAACATAGACCTGAGGAGCAGACAGGGCCAGATCCTCAGCAGTGCATGAGGAGCACACAGTGCACCTGAGCTGAATGCGCATCAAGCTGGCTACAAGTAAGCCCCATGTCCCAAACTACCCTCCTGGGGACATCTCTGTGCCAGTGCCAGAGCTGTGCATTTACCCCCCCAAGGTGCTACTCCAGCCTTCTAGCACTGCTCATAGACTCATAGACTTTAAGGTCAGAAGGGACCATTATGATCTTCTAGTCTGACCTCCTGCACAACGCAGGCCACAGAATCTCACCCACCCACTCCTGTAACAAACCCCTGTCCTATGTCTCAGCTATTGAAGTCCTCAACTTGTGGTTTAAAGACTTCAAGGTGCAGAGAATCCTCGAGCAAGTGACCCGTGCCCCACGCTGCAGAGGAAGGCGAAAACCCCCCAGGGCCTCTGCCAATCTGCCCTGGAGGAAAATTCTTTCCCAACCCCAAATATGGCGATCAGCTAAACCCTGAGCATGTGGGCAAGACTCACCAGCCAGACACCCAGGAAAGAATTCTCTGTAGTAACTCAGATCCCACCCCATCTAACATCCCATCACAGGCCATTGGGCATATTTACCATTAATAGTCAAAGATCAATTAATTGCAAAAATTAGGCTATCCCATCCCTTCCATAAACTTATCAAGCTTAGTCTTGAAGCCAGATATGTCTTTTGCCTCCACTGCTCTCCTTGGAAGGCTATTCCAGAACTTCACTCCTCTGATGGTTAGAAACCTTCGTCTAATTTCAAGTCTAAACTTCCTGATGGCCAGTTTATATCCATTTGTTCTTGTGTCCACATTGGTACTGATCTTAAATAATTCCTCTCCCTCCCTGGTATTTATCCCTCTGATATATTTATAGAGAGCAATCATATCTCCCCTCAGCCTTCTTTTGGTTAGGCTAAACAAGCCAAGCTCTTTGAGTCTCCTTTCATAAGACAGGTTTTCCATTCCTCGGATCATCCTAGTAGCCCTTCTCTGTACCTGTTCCAGTTTAAATTCATCCTTCTTAAACATGGGAGACCAGAACTGCACACAGTCTTCCAGGTGAGGTCTCACCAGTGCCTTGAATAACGGTACTAACACCTCCTTATCTCTACTGGAAATACCTCGCCTGATGCATCCCAAGACCGTATTAGCTTTTTTCACAGCCATATCATAACGCCCCCTCTTTCCTGGGCATAACAGCTATTGTATTCCCCCTATGCCTCTGGTATGGTGGCTCTAGGGTGGGTAAACTGACTTTGGCTAGTCTAAACATGGACTGTAAAGCGCAAAGCCCTGACACTAACTTCCACCCCTCTACTGCTCAGTTCCTTATCCCCAGCTTATGGCAGCATTGCTCAGCATTCTAGCTCATTTGCCTTCAGGGCCGGCTGTCAAAGCTATCTTGATCTCACTTCATAACACTCTTCCATTCTAAGGTGTTCAGGATGGAGGCCGCATCTGAGGACAGTGGTGTATAATGCCTACAGCCCTGACCGTGTAAGCTTAGCCCTATGCTTAACTTTAAGCCCATGACTAGATCCGCAGAGTTCAAGAGGACTACCCACATATTTGAAGTTAAGCACGTGCCTGAGTCTTTTTAAGAATCGGGGGGCTTTCGCAATAGAGAAGAGTCAGGACTCAGTTGTAATGACTAATAGGCAGCAGGTTTAAAACAAACGAAAGGAAATACTTCTTCACAGAACACACAGTCAACCTGTGGAACTCATTGCCAGGAGATGTTGTGAAGGCCAAAATTATAACTGCATTTAAAAAATAATTAGTTACATTCATGGAGGATGGGTCCATCAATGGGTAGTCAGGGATGCAACCCCATGCTCTGGGTGTTCCTAAAAACCTCCAACTGCCAGATGCTGGGACTGGACAACGGGCAATTGATCACTCGAAATTGCCGTGTTCTGTTCATTCCCTCTGAAGCATCGGGCACTGGCCACTGTCAGAAGACAGGATACTGGGCTTGATGGACCATTGGTTTGACCCAGTATGGCCATTCTTATGACTTTAGAGGGGATTCTTTATTGAGGCTGCCGGAGAAGAGAAACCCTGTGGTTCTTCTGGACTCTCTAGCTCCCAGACTGACTAACCCAGCCTGTGCCATGTAGTGTCACACATAGTCTCACAAACTCATGAGAACTTCTGGCCACATCTCAAGAGGCTTGCCAGCTATACATTGTGTCAAGTAAAGTACTAGGTAGGAGTCCCCTAGATTAAAAGCTTTAACCAGAGTGGAGAATCAGGGCCTCAGTCATACGTTTAGGCTTTTCCAGCTCAATTAAGCAGTTGCAGTCCGTATGAGGACAAAGCTCATTTACAGAAAGAAGGATTTTAGCATTAGCACTGGCTTGACAAACTCTAAATGGCATTTAATCTTGAAAGTACTTCTAATCATCTTCCTCTTTGGAGTAGCATAGTCCCTAGCTTGGTATAATTACGTCCCTCTGAACAGAGAAACATTTTTTCCAGTGAAATTGAAACCGCTAGCTTTTCATCATTTTCTATTTAATCATTTAAAAAAAAATAAAAATCCATCATTTAAAAGTTTTTTTTCTTATTTCTAAGGATGTTGTCTTCTATTTAAAACAGACGCACAGAGTACAAATCCATGGGCTTTAGTAAAGTTAGATCGTGGATGATTTTGGGCCTATGTTTGCAGAGCACGTCGGATATTTAAAGGGCTAAATATTATTAGTCCATACAGTATAGAATTCTTTGCATTTTCAAAGTTCATTACAAAGGACGAATTGATATAATCCAGATGATATGATCAGAGTACCTTTTCGTTCTCTGCAATACGATTTTCTTTAGACCAGCCACTTGGGGGCAATAGTAGATATGCACACTAGCCAGCACATCAAATGAAATCAAGAAATCTCCCTTTTCGGGGTCATTTCTCCATTGTCCCTGTTATCAGGAAACCACAGAAGGAAGAGGAAAAGGAAGGAAAAGAATCGGAGGTGACGGAAGGTTGAGGTCTTTCCTCCTTACATTTACTGAGCAAGTGAAATAAATCCACCTGATCATAAAAGATGGCCTCAACTGAAAGCCCCAGAGGAAGACAACACATCAAAAAGGCAACATGCCCTGGGGAAAATTCCTTCCCAATCCTAAATTTGGCCATTGGCTTAGCCCTACCCATGTGATCAAGGATCATGCTACCCAGAACTGCTGATCCTACAAATGCTTACTCCTTTGAGTAGCCCCTTTCTCTCCCGCTCTCCTTCTGCCATGGTTTGGACGACTTTCTGGAGTGAAGACAACTTATTTTCCACACCCACTCCTTCCCTTCTACTTCTGCTTTGCTCCCAGAGTCACAAGCTCTCTCACATGCAGGGGGAGACCATTCTAAAGTGTTCTTAGCTCCAGCTGAATGGGCTCTCTGCTGCAGCATGTGAATATATTGACTACTGTTCTAAGACAATCCAGCCTGTAGCTGACTTGGCTATAGGCACGTATATCAGATCTGACAGGGAAGGCCTGTAGGCTGTCATTGCAAAATGCTCCTAACTACTAATAATCGGCTAACCCCCTGAAGTCATCATTCAGACTAAATAACTCTAGCGGTCAATGGACCAAAGCATGAGATGCATATTCTTTTACTCCAGCCAAACTTCCTTTGTCTTGGAGCCCAGAAATAAAGGGAATCAGGCTTCACAATAAAGGGCCAATCATTCTTCTTTACATTGTGTCAACATTAAACACAATCTCTTTTGGCATTCTGTTCATGGGGACTTTTTATGCGATTCCATAGGAAGCGCCTTGTAATTTAGCATTAATTAATGTCAATTAATGTATTCAGTTGCTAAGCTCTGGAATTAATTTCATTACTTTTCCTGCACAGATGTTTTCCCTGCCATAGGTAATTAGGACATTATGCTTCTCATTTCCAGCATCCTCACCTCTAACAACAGCTGCTGCTTTTAATATACAACCACCACAACAAAGCCATGCTGTGCCTAGAGAGAAGAACACAGCAATTGCCATCTTTGATCAGAGCAGTATCCACAGTACTGTGAATTAGACCATGATCCTTGGCATTGGCCAATACTAGATATTTCTAACGAAGGTGCAAAAAACCTTGTGAAAAACAATGAGAAAATAGGCTTCCCGTTTCCATAGGGGAAACACCAGGAACTAAATCTGCTCTTGTCAAGGAGAAGCATGAACCACGACTCGTGCAACTGGAGTTTGACAGCTGTGAAGGCAGCATACTGAGATGTCTCAATCCCTTCTGGCTCGATGAAAAAGCTGCGCTGATAAGTTCTTCAGGGAGCTTGTGTCCAGCCCTTCTTGATGATGTGGGTGTGTCACTGGCAAACCCCGTGCCAGCTCTTGCCAAGTCTGTAGCCATCAGCTGATAAATTTATAGCTGGAAACCAGACCAGCTCACCTGTATGTTAATATTGTTCAAGGTAGGTGTTAGACTTGTAAGAATGTGTTTAGACTCTATAAAATGCTTGTAGGTTGCTGCATGCATTAATCTTCCTTGTAATGTCTGGATCTCAAGCTATAACGTAATACACCTCTACCCTGATATAACGCTGTCCTCGGGAGCCAAAAAATCTTACCGCGTTATAGGTGAAACCGCGTTATATTGAACTTGCTTTGATCCACCGGAGTGTGCAGTCCCGCCCCCCCGGAGCACTGCTTTACCACGTTATATCCGAATTTATGTTATATCGGGTCGCGTTATATCGGGGTAGAGGTGTATGTAAGTTTTGCTTTATAATGGTAAAAATGCCTGCTATGAACTTGTGAACCTAGGCAGGAAGAATGGCTCCCCTGCCCATGAAGAAGAGACATCAAGACTAAATGGGCCATTGTAGGACAAAGACTTTGTTGATTGCTCCACCCACCCATGAAGAAGTTACAGGAGCACTCATCCCATGGGCTTGAACTCTAGGGGAAGGCCATGTAAAGATGCGCACAAGAAGAAATGGTTTGTTGTTTGGATTCTTCGAAGAGCTGGAGCTAAGAAACAAAAAGCAGAGATCCCCAGGATCAGTCTGAGTTAGCCGGCCTGAAAAGACATTCAGTGGACAAATTCCTACATCTCCGTCACCTTTTGGAACCACAGACTGTGACTCACTGTGCTTATATGTTGCCTGCTTTAACCTGTAATAACTCTCTCATTTATTTTTCCTAATGAATAAATACTTAATTAGTTTACTATAGGATTGACTACCAGCATTGTCTTTGGTGTGACATCTATAGTACAAACTGATGTGGGATAAGCGACTCGTCTCTAGGACCTGGGAGCAACCTGAATATGTTGCGATTTTTGGCGTAAGTGACTATGACTAAGGCTAAGATTTTGTCGTGGTGATTTTTAGTAAAAGTCTCTGACATGTCACGGTCAATAAACAAAAATTCACGGAAGCCATGACCTGTCTGTGACTTTTGCTGCTGCAGCTCCATGGTTTCCCCTGCCACCGTGGTGGCTGGAAGCTGTAGGGTTCCCCCTCTGCCCACGGCAGTTGCAAGGTGACCATATTTCCTCTCCCTTCCCCTTCTCTGTGTGAGGCTGTTGCCGGTTGCTGGAATCCTGAGGAGGGCCCCCTCAGGAGTCTGTCGCCTGTCACTGGAACCTTGCCAGGGCCCTGCTGGCTGCCAGCTCCAGAGTCCCATAGCCCCTGGGGCTGAAGCAGAGAATATTATGGGGGGGTCTCTGGAAGTCACGGATTCCGTGACTTCTATGACCTCCGTGACATAAACGTAGCCTTAACTATGGCTAATTCTAGCTTGTCTGGGTGGCAAGATAGAAAGGAGTGCCCACGGGGACTGTCTGTGACTCCATGGTAAGTTTGTTACGGTCATCCAAGAGTTCACACTTGTTACTGGGTTGGTGAAATCTAATTAGNGACCTGTCTGTGACTTTTGCTGCTGCAGCTCCATGGTTTCCCCTGCCACCGTGGTGGCTGGGAGCTGTAGGGTTCCCCCTCTGCCCACGGCAGTTGCAGGGTGACCATATTTCCTCTCCCTTCCCCTTCTCTGTGTGAGGCTGTTGCCGGTTGCTGGAATCCTGAGGAGGGCCCCCTCAGGAGTCTGTCGCCTGTCACTGGAACCTTGCCAGGGCCCTGCTGGCTGCCAGCTCCAGAGTCCCATAGCCCCTGGGGCTGAAGCAGAGAATATTATGGGGGGGTCTCTGGAAGTCACGGATTCCGTGACTTCTATGACCTCCGTGACATAAACGTAGCCTTAACTATGGCTAATTCTAGCTTGTCTGGGTGGCAAGATAGAAAGGAGTGCCCACGGGGACTGTCTGTGACTCCATGGTAAGTTTGTTACGGTCATCCAAGAGTTCACACTTGTTACTGGGTTGGTGAAATCTAATTAGAGAACATAGAGCCAGTTGGGAGTGTCTGGCCTGCTTTATGACAGTCTGCACTCCTGGTCGTGAACCCTCCAGACAGCGTGATGGCTTAATAGAGGGTGGAGGGGGAGTTTGGGGGGCTATGAAGGAACCCTGCCGACATGAANTGGAATCCTGAGGAGGGCCCCCTCAGGAGTCTGTCGCCTGTCACTGGAACCTTGCCAGGGCTCTGCTGGCTGCCAGCTCCAGAGTCCCGTAGCCCCTGGGGCTGAAGCAGAGAATATTATGGGGGGGTCTCTGGAAGTCACGGATTCCGTGACTTCTATGACCTCCGTGACATAAACGTAGCCTTAACTATGGCTAATTCTAGCTTGTCTGGGTGGCAAGATAGAAAGGAGTGCCCACGGGGACTGTCTGTGACTCCATGGTAAGTTTGTTACGGTCATCCAAGAGTTCACACTTGTTACTGGGTTGGTGAAATCTAATTAGAGAACATAGAGCCAGTTGGGAGTGTCTGGCCTGCTTTATGACAGTCTGCACTCCTGGTCGTGAACCCTCCAGACAGCGTGATGGCTTAATAGAGGGTGGAGGGGGAGTTTGGGGGGCTATGAAGGAACCCTGCCGACATGAAGAGAGTCAAATCCCTTTTATAAAATTGATTCAGAAGCCCTGTGGGACACCCTGCTACAAGGTATTATTTGGGCTAATAAGTCCAGGTTCTGCCCCACCACTGAAGACAATAGAAAGGCTTTCATGGATTTCATTGATGGTTGGATCAGGTGGCTGGATAGTAAGGTGAGCTGGAGAATTTATTTGTAACAAATAATATTCCTTGTGAATTTATCCCATTTGTTTCTGTTTGTAATTCGTTCAGGAATCAGTTCCGATTTCTGCGATTTTATCTAGTAACCATAAGGATTAGTCAAACAGCGTGGACAACCAGTGTCCAGCAAACAAGTTGTCTATGAACTGTTCATTTTGCCTATTTGCTATGCATTGTTCAGGAGTGTGATTGGCCATCTAAGTCATAAGGCATTGTTTCTGCTCCTGGACTGGAATATTGAAACTTTTAAAATAAGAGAATAACAAATAATGAATAACTCACTTCCTAGTATGAAGGTTCAGATGAATAATTTATTCATGGAACATTCAGGATTCACGAGCATTTTCACAAGCAGCCAGCAGCAGACTCACAGATAACAAATGTTAAAGAACAGTGAAATGAAGCCAGTTCATTTCTGAGGGCTATACTAACCAATCGGGTTTCATCCCTATTATTCCACCTGCTGCACTACATATCAAAACCAGGATTTAATATTTAAATGAATGAGGGCGCCATCTGCAGTTCCAATCGCTAGGCTACAATTAGAAAACTATGGTTGGCAAGAAATTACTTATCCCCATGACACACTTTTGCCCAGTCATAGGCCATTCTGGGGATTCTTTGAAAGAAATGGCCATTGTCAGAGGCAGGATATCAGACTAGATGGAGTATTTATCTGCTCCAGGGTAGTAATTCTTATGTTTTTCTTTGCAATACCTACACAGGAAGAAGAAAGGAACACAGTCTTGTAGTTCAGAACTATGGGTCAGATTCTTGGCTGCTGAAAATCACCATAGCATGTTGATTAACACCAGCTGAGGATCTGGCCCTACCTGTGATTACAAAACAGCACAAGGCAAATTTAAATTAAAAATCAACAAACAGATCAATGCAGCAGAAAAACAGTAAAATGGACAGAGATATTTATTAAATATCAACAAAACCAGAATTTCTGCTACCACTTCATATTTCTTCTTTGCTTTTATTCATCCCTTCCTTTAAAATAATAATTCTCTGATATCCAGTTTATCAACATCTATCCAAATAAATGCAAGTCCCTCTCACATACTCATTTAAGGACCTGATCCGCCGACCTGTATTTATAATAAGTAGTTATTGTACTATTGTGAGTAAGATTGCAGCAGCAGAAAAACTGTTCAGGAATTAATCAATTAATTTTGTTGGAAAATACTGATTTATCTAGATCAAATTTTTCTAGGAAACATAACAAAAGAACAGCCATACTAGGTTAAATCAATGGTCCATCTAGCTCAGTATTCTGTCTTCCGACAGTGGCCAGTGTCAGATACTTCAAAGGGAATGAACAGAACAGGGCAATTATCAAGTGATCCATCCCATCATCCACTCCCAGCTTCTGGCAGTGGAAGGTTTAGGGACACCCAGAGCATGGGGTTGCATCCCTGACGATCTTGGGTAATAGCCATTGATAGACCAAGCCTCCATGAACTTATCTCACTCTTTTTTGAACCCAGTTATTCTTTTGGTCTTCACAACATCTCCTAGCAATGAATTCCATAGGTTGACTATGAGTTGTATGAAGTAGTACTTCCTTATGTTAGCTTTAAACCTGTTGGATGACCCCTAGTTATGCGACATGGTAAGTAACATTTCCCTATTCACTTTCTCCACGCTATTCATTGATTTTATAGACCTCTATCATAAACCCTCTTAGTCGTCTTTTCCAAGCTGAACAGTCCCAGTCTTTTTACTCTCTCATAAAATGGAAGCTGTTCCATAGGCCTAATCATTTTTGTTGCCCTGCTCTGTACCTTTTCTAATTCTAATAGATCTTTTTTGAGATGGGGCAAGCAGAACGGCTTGCAGTATGCAAGGTGTGGGCGTACCCTCGGTTTATGTAGTGGCATTATGATATTTCCCGTCTTCTTATCTCTCTCTTTCCTAATGGTTCCCAACATTCTGTTAGATTTTCTGACTGTTGCTGCACATTGAGCAGATGTTTTCAGGAAATCTCCAACATATCTTTCTTGAGTGGTAACAGCTAATTTAGACCCCATCATTTTGTATGTATAATTGGGATTGTGTTTCCCAATGTGCATTACTTTGCATTTATCAACATTGAATTTCATCTGCCATTTTGTTGCCCAGTCACCCAGTTTTGTGAGATCTCTTCGTAACTTTTCAAAGTCAGTTTTGGACTTAACTATCTCGAGTAATTATGTATCATCTGCAAATTTTACCACCTCACTGTTTACCTCCTTGTCCAGATCAAATTGATCAATTTGTTCTAAAACCTCCTCTATTGACACTTTAATCTGGGACATTTTCCTCAGATTTGGCACCTAAAAAGAAGGGCTCAGGTGTGGAAAACTATCCTCTGGAGTGAAGACTGATTCAAAGAATTCATTTAGCTTCTCTGCAAGGACCTTGTCTTCCCTTAGTGCTCCTTTAGCAACTTGATCGTCTAGTGGCCCCACTTATTGTTTGGCAGGCATCCTGTTTCTGATGTAGTTAAAACAATTTTTGCTGTTAGTTTTTGTGTCTTTTGCTATTCAAATTCCCTTTTGGCCTACCTAATTATACTTTTACACTTGACTTACCTGAGTTTATGCTCCTTTATTATTTTACTCAGTAGTATTTGACTTCCAATTTTTAAAGGGCATCTTTTAGCCTCCAATCACCTCTTTTACTCTGTTCTTTAGCCAGGGTGGCTTATTTTTGGTCCTCTCACTGGTGGTTGTTGTGGGTTTTTTTTTTGGGGGGGGGGGGGGAGAGGAATACATTTAATTTGAGCCTTATTATGATGTTTGTAAATAGTTTCCAGGAAAGAGTGGGTTTTGACAATTTTTTTGACTCAAACATTTTTTTTTGGAAAAAAGTTTCAAAACTGTTGAAACTTTTTGTCATTAAAGACAAATACAGTAAATAAATAATAAAATCTAAATAAACATTTCAAATTTGTTGGCTTTATTTGTTTGCTTGCTTCCATAAAATAATTCAAGATTTCAACTTTTCATCATAATTCAGGACGGGACTTTTCTTTAAATCTGGTGAATGTGTGTGTGATGGGAAATCCATTTCCTGCCCAGCTCTGAGCAGCAGACTCATATTCTAGATGTCCCATTTATTCAATTGCCTGCAGGTGCTGTGGTAGTTTCCAAATGTAATGTGGGCATTCATCTTTTGAACTACCTACCAGTCGACAATATTTTGTTACAGGAGTTACGCTATCTGAATTAACTAGAGTTGAGACTGCAGGAGTTCAGCATCTTTCATTTGCGTTTGTGTGGGTGCCTAGCCACACACCCATGATTGAAAATGTTGCCGTCACTGACTAGCCCAAGTTCAGGCAGCAAACCGGTGGAGGATCAGGAGATAGGACCCCAGGTCACCTGACTCACAGCTATTTACCTCTCATGCAAAGCAGAACAAACAAACAGTACGTATTAATATGTTCATATTAAAAGCCCTGGAGGGATTAAAACTGCAGATTTTGGGTGTGAATCCCGATCTGAACTGTGCAGAGTGTTTACATTCAAGCATTAGATTTGGCCCCAGCCTCCAATGAAACATTCTTAACTTAAAGAACCCCCAAAACTTTATTTTTTTCATAAACTTTGTTTGTTTTTTTCATAAAAGTAATGCCCAGCTAAGTTTCTCAAAAATTTACAGACCTTTCAAGGGGATTTTGGTTAAGTTTCAATCTAATTTGGCTCCAGCTTCTAACAGCATACTCTCTGCCCTCTGGTTACAGAAAATAAACTTATGGTGTTGTTCAGATCTACATGAAATTAGCTGTTTCTCTACAGCATTGACCTGAAACCAGGCAAAAAATCTGTAGCTTCTGCTGACTTTTTTTTGTCAATGAGTTTCTGATTTTATTCCAAACTCAAAGTGGAACCCTAAGGACACAAAGTCATATGAATGGAAATGTAAGATAAGGCTCAGATGAATTTCTTCCAACTGAAAACACAACGATTGCCATTTGGCTCTTACTTAGAATCTGGCCTGGATTGGACTTTAAGAGAAACCACTAAATATAAACATCACTTTCTATGTACTTGGATTTTATACTGGAGATCAAAATCCACTACAGTTGGCACTCTAACAGAAATTAACCAAGAGTATTAAAAACTTAAATCACATCAATTAACACTGTATAATAATCAAACTGCCATATAACTCCCGTACCAAATTAATCACATACCCAGCTGCTTTTTGGGGACTCCAGTTCAAGCACTAGCATTGGTCGTACAATTTAACGTATGACATGAAAGACCAGATCCTCAGCTGGTGTAATTGGGAATAGCTCCACTGAAATCAGTGAAGTTATATAGATTTATATTAGCTGAGGGACTGTTCTTTTTCCCCATTTGTAAATCTTTTAGCATTATGTATAGAAATACAATAAATAAAAATATGAAGACAGACCATGATCAGGGATCAGAAGGCATAGACACAGTCAGGAAAAAGTTATTAGTATTCTGGCTGGGAATGCCCAGGACTAAGTCAGATGATGATAAATGCTCTCACAACCCTACCAGCCAGATTTTCTAATACCTTACAACAGTGACATCTCTATCCTCTCTCATCTGAAGCCATGGTTAATGTACTGCTGAGCATCTGCTGGGAAAGATACAAGGCGCAAGAATAAAAGTATCTTGTTATTTGCATTGAGGTCAGGCGCTTTTGCTTAGATCCTGAGTTTCAATTGCTGGGTGATTTTTTTTCTACTTTGTTTTGATAGGGATACCTTTTCAAATTAAATCCCTTTATTGAATTTTCACCCTTGGTTAGCTCCCAAACATGTGGCCATTGCAAAAGATTAGAGAAATAGTTCACAAATTGTAACACTTGGGCTGAGCCTGAAAAAAAGCATCTTATTAACAACCCTTTGCCTGCTCCAGTTACATGCTACTCTCCTCCATTGGAGAAAGATTTGCTCACCAATCAGGGGGATGGAAATTATCTTCTTCAGGGAAGGCAAGTTAGTTTAGTGGCTAGAACCGGATAGTTGAGCAACCTGGGTTCTATCCTCAACTATGGTAATGACTCACCATGTGACTTTGAGCAAGTCACTTCACCTATCTGTACCCCAGTTTCCCCATCTGTAAAATGGGAATAATAATGTTTATTACTTTTGTCTCTACATTTATATAGGCCTTTTCTTCTAAAGTATTCTTCTTCTTATGTCACAAGAACTAGAATTGGACCAGAAGAAGAGAGAAGAGGACAAAAGAGGAATTGGAGTTTTGAGCATGGAGCATACCATGAAGTCAACAAACCCTAGAGTGTCACTACAAGAGAATAGCTCTTAATAAACACTTACCACAGTAACTGTTCAAAACACAATACAACAGTGTAGCTACTCCATTAGAGGGTGTCATAGTAGAATATTTTATTACTATTTAGTACTTTCATAGGAGCAGAAAGGACGGATCAGCCTCCTTTCTGTGTCCAGGGAATGTGAAAGTTAAAAAAAGGAAGGAAAAGACACAAACGGTAAAAAGCACTGAGATATTTAAAATTCTTTCAGTTTTAATAATCTAATGTGTTATTAAACGGAAAGAACATTAAAAATGTATACAATTTCTATTCCAATGGTGTCTTTTAAAAATTCATCCTCTGAAGAATAATTTCTCACCCATAACGCTAAGCAAGTTAAAGACAATTGTCTTGAGACAGTTCCCTCCCTGACAGTTTCTGAGCTAAATCCTGCCATCATAAATCTGGAGGAACACCACTGACTTTGCTGTGTAATTGAGAGCAGAGTTTGACCCACTGGGATTTTTCAGAAGTTAATCTACTATGTCATAAAAACAAAAAAAATAAATAATCCTGCAAATGGTGCAAATCTATTATTTACATTGCAGCAAAGCTGACATTTGCAGGAGAACCATCATGGAATTAAAAATGAGAACATCCAGGACTGCCGGGTGGTTTTTGTGAGGTACACAACTGCCTGAGGCAATTGAAAGCTGCAGGAAAAAAGCCACAGGGAAAGACCTGCAGACGAGGGGAAGCGGAAAGATTAAACAGCAGGAAGCAGGGGAGTGGGGAAAAGACCAGCAGAGGTATCAGCGGACCTGAGAAAACTTCTGTCCAACAAGGAAAGCTTGAGAAAGGAGTTTGGAGTTTTAAACAGAAGGAATATTGGCCACAAGAGCAAAGAAAGGTTGAAGGGGCAAACACAATGGAGGAGCAGGTAGAGATAAACTGGAGAAGAGAGTATCCTTTTACCAACTGCCTTCAAAGGCTGCACATCCCATGGGAATCCTCCGTCCTGCAGGTAACCTCCTTCCACAGCCTGTTAATACCACCTTTCAGCTAGCTGGAGGAGCTGCTGCTCTGCCTTGAACTGAGGGAGCTGCTCTAAGACCCTGCCCATGAGAGACTGAACAGAGAAGAAAAGTAAGATCTCCTCTACTATAGCGTGTTGTCGTCAGAACGGCAGGGCCAACCCAGAGCACGACAGAGCTGGTAACAACAATACAGTCCGGAAACGAATGTACTTACGGCCATCCACTGTCTTCGCCTCCAGGTGGACAAGGTCTGGCTCTTTACTGGAACCCATCACAGACCTGCAAAGGACAGACTGAAGTTAAAGCATTAAAATGAACAAAGCCCAGGCAGATACTGTCCACGACATTTATTCCACAGTAGAAGACCTCATTTAGGTGGAGTTAAATTTGTATCAGTAACTAAAAGCTAAAGAACTTTGAAAGACCGTACTAGTGTTCCCTAAAATAACAAACCTTGGAAATTCTAGCCATGCTGACCACCTATAAAACCAGAGTTAACATCCCTCCAACAGCTTTAACTCTGCCTAACACGGCATCCCCACCACCTTCAGAGTGGGGAATGTTGGTGTGTCCTTTGCTTTGATTTCTGGGGTGTGTTTCAGTGCGTGGCATGCTGACGTGCCTTGGTGGTGTATGCCTTTGTGTTCAGTGCTAAAATCAAGCTTCTCTATTATAAGATGTGTTATGAGATTGGTAAAACAATCAATTTGTAAGCACCTGGAGGATACTGGAGTTATAAGGAATAGCCAGCACGGATTTGTCAAGAACAAATCAAGCCAAACCAATGTAATTTTCTTCTTTGATGGGGTTATTGGCCTAGGGAATGGGGGGGGGGGGAAGCAGTAGATATGGTATATCTTGATTTTATTAAGGCTTTTGAAACAGTCCCACATGACATTCTAATGAGCAAACGGGGGAAATGTGGTCTAGATGAAATTATTATAAGGTGGATGCGCAACTGGCTGTGAGACTGTATTCAGAAAGCAGTTACCAATAGTTTGTTTTCCAACTTGGACAGCATATCTAGGCAGGTCCTGCAGGCATAATTCCTGGGTCTGCTACGATTCAATATTTTCATTTATGATTTGGATAATGGAGTGGAGAGTATGCTTATAGAATTTAAAGATGACACCATGCTGGGACACCATGACACCATTGGTCTGAATACAGCATTATGAAATTCAATAAAGACCAGTGCAAAGTACTTCACTTAGGAAGGAAAACCAAATGCACACCTACAGAACGGGGAATAACTGGCTAGGTTGTAGTGATGCTGAAAAGGATCTCATGGCTATAGTGGATCACAAATTGAATATGACTCAACAATGTGATTCAGCTGCAAAAAAGGTTAATATTCTAGGGTGTGCTACCAGGAGTGTCAGATAAGTATCCCACTCTCCTCGGCACTGGTAAGCACAGCTGGAGCACTGTGTCCAATTCCAGGTGCCACACATTAGGGAAGCTGTGGACAAATTGGAGAGTCCAGAGAAGAGCAACAAAAATGATAAAAAAGTTTAGAAAATCTGACTTATGAGGAAAGGTTAAAATAACTGGACCTGTTTATTTTTTGAGAAAAGAAGACAGAGGGGACCCGATAACAGACTTCAAATATATTAAGATCTATTACAAAGAGGGTGGTGACTAGTCATTCTTCGTGTCCACTGAAGGTAGGACAAGAAGTAAAGGGTTTAATTTGTAACAAGGGAGATTTAGGTTAGATAGTAGGAAAAACTTTCTAAACTATAAGGTTAGTTAATATCTGGAACAGGCTTCCAAGGGAGGTTGTGGAATCGCCATCACTGGAGATCTTTAAAAAGAGGTTGGACCCTGTTAGGGATAGTCTAGGTATACTTTGTCCTGCCACAGAGCAGAGGCTGGACTTGATGACTCGAGGTCCCTTCCAGCGTTAGATTTCTATGATTCTATGTAGAACCCTAGTCATTCCTCTATATCAGACTTTGCATGCACATTAGTTTAATTCACATCCGTAATGACCAATATTCTCTCATTAATTAACAAACATAAAAAGAAAATTCCCTGTCCTGTCAGACATTTCATTAGCTCAAATCTAATTAAAACTGTGTTAAGTTAATAAACCAGATGGCAGTCTGGCTAAGAAAATGCTTGTTTGTTCACTGGATAAGAAATATCAGTGTAAGGCACTCCATACTGCACGTAAGGGATTATGGAGTAAAGTACACGTTTGGTAAAAAGTCCCTTTTAATTGTTAACATCTATCTGGAGAACACCCTGGAACAGGCCAAAGGGACATTCGTTTGATGTCCTCTCTGAATTATAGCACTGCTAAATCAGCATAAATTCTGAGGGCACGGTCCTGTTATTGGTTTTGAACCTGTCACCTCTTTCCCGGAGGCAAGCATGAGAGCAGATGGGCCATCCTCATGTGTCTCCATCAAGGATTTGCCTGCCTCAAGGTGGACCATTTTCTTGACAGTAGCCTGAACTATGGGTTAATACTCGATTAAAGCAAGAACATTCATTTCCAGTGATGGACAAGTCAGATGCTATTCTGTCCAATGCCTCACTATTTGCAGGCAATCAAAACTGAGGTTGTAATTCAACTCCCACTTGTACTGCAATCCGAGGTCGATCCAGCCCTTAATCAACACTAGTCTTAACTAAGTAACTAGCAATAACCATTTTAAAGATGTTATGAAAAATGGGACTATTTGTTTTGATTATCTCTAGCTTCACTTAAAGAATCCTATTGCAATTCATCAGCTAAAGAAGCTTCTTTTTCTTTGCGGACAGTGTGAGATTTGCTTGTTCTGCACTAGCACATTTGGTGTCTATTTTTCAGCAACAGTCAAGCTACACTGGTAGAAGCAATGGTTTAAGTGCTAGTGTAGAAAGGGATCTGTAATGAGCCGGGTTAAATTTTTCAGGTGCACAGTTTATTCACCAACAAACAGTTTTGGATGGACAAACACTTTGTGAATTCAGTGAATAGTTGCAGCCAAAACCCCCTTTTTTTTTTTAAATAAGATGAAACATTTTGTTTCAATATTTTAGAAGCAAAATGTGTCAATATCTCTTGTTCTGAAATTAATAAATTTTGTTTTTAAAAAAAATTAAATCTAGCTAAATGTTGAAAGGTAAAAACCACTCCAAACCAAAATGAAACAAACATTCAACCCAAAACAGGATCATTTCAAGATTTTTTGAATATTCATAATTTTCAATATTTGGTTTCATTTTAAATTTTTTTCACATTTTTTTAAAATCAAAAACATTAAAAAATGGTCAACGTCAAAACAAAGTGTTTTGCCTCGATGAAATGTTTTATTTAAGCCAAAATGATCACTTTTTCAATTTTTTGATTCACCAAAAAATTTGAAAATATTCATTTGTGGTCCGACAGGAAGCAAATTCCCCCTTCCACCTCCAAATTTTCAAAATTGCCAATGTACCAAAACAATTCCAATATTTACTCAGCTCTACTTGCATCATCATCATTTATTAACCATTTATAAAGGTACTTTTAACAAAGTGTGACCCAAATTAATAAAGCATGATTAATTATTATAATGGTAGAAAGGGATTGCCAATCCTTACTAGAAATCTGTTGAATTATATGGATCAGAGCAGCAGAATATATGTTGGACTGCCTTTAAACCAAATTACTTTTGAGAGAGACAAAGTGGGGAATATCTTTTATTGGCTCAACATCTGTTGGTGAGAGAAACAAGCTTTTGAGGTTACAAAGAACTCGTCTTCAGAGTCTACAGACTCAGTGGGCTACAGAAGCACTTTACACTTGTGAAAGATCTTACACTAGGGTTTATTTGCATCCTGTCCCCACATTATAATTTGGTTACACGTCTCTTTCCTAGCGCTATTAATAATGAAACTTTTAAAAGAAGTTTTACGGTGAGAAGTTTTGCTCAAAGAATAATGACCCCTGGGCCTCCAACACCCATTTTTAATAAATTCTTCTTCTGGATTACCCAGATTACGGAAAAAAGTGCAGCCATTTTTAATGGCACTTTCTTCCAGTTACCATCCATCAGAGAAAAGGGATTTAGGGCTTATTTTGCCAAGTATAAATCAGTTAATCTCTGCCTCCCATGTCCAATTACCTTGCAACTTTCGGATGTTGTCAATGGGAATTTGACAATTCCGTTCAACAAGAACAAGATTTGGCTCTTAATGACAAAGGATATGAAAACCCGAGTCCATTCATTAAACAGACCAAAAATTTACTCTGGGATATCATTCCTTTGCTGTTATTTATTACATCGACTTCAAGTGTATATGGAAGTGGTTGGTTTCATCATAATGCCACTATATAAATCCATGGCATGATCACACCCTGAATACTGTGTAAAGTTCGTATTGCCCCATCTTAAAAATTATAGATTAGAATTGAGAAAAGTACAGAGAAAGGCAACAAAAATGATTAGGGGTATGGAACAGCTTCTATATGAGGACAGATAAGAAAGAATGGGCCTACTCAGTTTAGAAAAGAGATGACTAAGCGGTGAAGTGATAGAAGGCTATACAATCTGAATGGTGTGGAGAAAGTGAATAAGGAAGTGTTATTTACCCCTCCACATAACACAGGAACCAGGGATCAACCAATGTAATAAATAGGCAGCTGGTTTAAAACAAACAAAAGGAAGTACTTTTTCACAAAACACAGTCAACCTGTGGAACTCATTGCCAGGGGATGTTGTGAAAGCCAAAAGTATAACTGGGTTCAAAAAAGAATTAGATAAATTCATGGAGGATAGGTCCATCAATGGCTATTAGCCAAGATGTTCAAGGATGCAACCCCATGCTCTGAGTGATCCTAAACCTCCAATTGCCAGATGCTAGGACTAGACAACAGGGGATGGATCACCCGATAATTGCCCTGTTCTGTTCATTCCCTCTGAAGCATCTGAACAAAGATAGATAATCTAGATTGACTGGACAACAAGCAACTGATGGATAGGATAATCATTTTTATTTATGATCTAATTAAGCCAAGTTTTGCACCTAAGTCTTAAGTGTCTTAAGACCAGTGTATCAATACGCTGCTCCACCAAACCCCTAAAATTTAAAGGCCATCTTCCATGATAACTGACACACTGTGCAACTTCATGGGTGCGAATCAGGGCAGAATTTGACTCATGATTTGTCCCAAATATAGACAGAACAGAGCTATGTAAGCATAGACTGGAATTGCCTTTATAAAATCCTTTGCCACTCGAGGCGTTAATTATATCCACTGACCGGGGATCTGAAGACAAGGGGCTTAGCATTGTGCAGTTTATAAAATGAAAGCCATGAAGCTAGATAGGAATGGCTGAGC
Organism: Platysternon megacephalum; assembly: GCA_003942145.1. Classification (NCBI taxonomy): domain Eukaryota; kingdom Metazoa; phylum Chordata; order Testudines; family Platysternidae; genus Platysternon; species Platysternon megacephalum. The sequence continues at coordinate 6,642,402 of QXTE01000090.1, forward strand.
TCCAGAGCAGTATCCAGCCTGCTGCCACCTTTGTCCCTATGGAGTGGGAATGTAGGAAACTGTCAGTCAAATACTTCTAACTCTCCATTATCAGCTGTGTTAGACAGCGATGGCTGTCGTCAATCTATTTTGCCCACTAGGCTCATGTTGCCTTATCTTCCAGTTTCCCTCCATTCCCTCTGTTCTCAAAGCCTGAGTGCTGATACTTCCATCGGCCTGGTATTGCCTGCAGCTGACTTTCTCTCTGCCTTGGCTTATCATTTTAACTTCATGGTGAAAACCCACCCTGCTGATTGCGATTCATCCTTTTAATCACAGGCCTTCTAGAATACACAACCCCCCCCCTGGACTTCAATCCCCCTGGTATTGATAAGCATACTTATCAAACTGCGCCTATGATATTTTTCCAAAGAGCTTTTTATGTTTAATTGGTGTAATTGTCTTGATGCATTTTAAAGCAAAAGCACAAAATATAAAAATCACAAACTTTTGGGGTAAGCGAAAGTGGAAATGCCAACGGGACCACAATCTAATGTTCCCTGCTGCCTTTACAGAAAATGGTTGTGTTATGAAATATGTAAGTCCACGAACCTTCCGTTACAAAGCGGCTTCCTAAAATATTCATCAACTCCAAGCCTGCTGTGTAGTCGTCTGGGCTTGACAGCTTCAAAAACCTAAACTGAGCGCCGTGGAATTACAGCCCAGCAATGGTTGTGGCTGCAGACTATATAGGTAGGAAGCAGGATCAGAAACTGACTAAAAACAATCCCCTTTTCAGAAAGAGACAATGGCAAACAAAAGAATTGGGCACTCTGCATTGAACAGCAAAGGTTATGTCACCACGTGTTTCTGCAGTCCCCGCCCCGCCTGCGCCATCACGCTGACTGCTGGGTTTCTAAAAACCGGTCTCCCCGTGCACTTCCAGGAAATCCAGTAAAGACCATGTCATGCAGGGTCTTTCACTAGTGTGAAAAAGCCTAAAATGCACAGCTGCTGGGAGTAAATGAGATGAATGACTGAGTCAGGCTTCTCAGCTGCAAAGAGACCCCATTACTAGGGTAATACAAAACCTCCACACTTGGTATTTCATAATTTCAAACACATTGTTTTTAAGCAAAGGTCATTATGAGCTGCAAGGGCCGATCATTAATTTCAAATACGGGCAGCTGGGCTAACATTTTCAAATGTACATATGGATCAAGGCCAACATTTTCAAAGGAAGCTTCTGGTCTTGGATGCCTTCATGATCAGTTTCCCAGTTTAAGACACCTTGGATCTCATTTTCAGAGTCAATTGGAGTTTTCAGTGGGCAGCACTTTCTGGAAGTCAGGCTCCTTTCAGGACCCTCAAGGTGGGCATCAAGAAATTGAGACGCCCCCAAAAAATCAGAGGCTGCTTATGAAAACATTGCCCTTAATGCCCAAGCTGAGGCAACCAAGTTTGAAAATGTCACCATTTATGCTTTCCACTGAGCGTGCCCAGAAGGCTGTGGGCTCCTAGATGCGTGTATGTTGGTTAACACCTGATTTTTCCCCATTCTAAATACCAAATAAATCAGACAAACTATCAGATAAGGCATAAAAGTGAGGTTCTGACCATGTTTGGTCATTAGTGCCTTGGGAACTGGTTAGTTCACAGGGTGTTTTCTCAGGGATGCCATGCATAGCAGGAAAGGAAGCAAAATTTCTGGTGACCGAGAGGTAAGTCTGGATCAGGACTTTGGTCCTAACAGGCTCTACGTTGACTCTGTCACAAACCCCTTCCTGCCCTGGCATGGCCTCTTCATATGACCTGCCTCCCAAATGCCAGTTCTCAAGGCTTCCTTTAGGCTCAGAACCAACAGTAGGGGCTGCATTGAGAACTGAGCACTGGGGCAGGGAATATGCAGTACAGAGCCAGTAACCCATTGGTCAGGGAGATGTGGCTGGAAACAGGAGAAAAGGATGGAGGAACACGAGTCTTTCTGTCCATTTGGAAGAGACATGTTCTGGTGCTTTTGTGTGTCACAAGGGATTTAGATGGGAGGAAAAGCTATTACTCTTCCAGGAAGGGGGGGTGGAGGCATAGGAAGAGAAGAACTGGCAAGTGGAAACTAGTTTCCTTTCATTAATTTTTTTTAAAGAAATGCTTCTTTTTTCTTCTTCATTAAACCAACTTTGTAACCAGTTGAAAGACAGGAATACTCCCCCCTCCCACCAAATCATTCACATTTTAATTAAAAAAAACTAAACTTGAAATTTTGCAAATTTCACCAACTCTACCCAGTAGAGGCATAATTCCCTACATTTGCACCAAAACACAGGCAGTTGCTAATAATTTGCAAGCAAATTATTAATTATTACTTGTGTGCTCCAATAGTCCCTAGAAGCCCTCGCCAAGATCAAGGCACCATGGTACTAGGCATGATGTACCTAGTAAGAGACAGTCACTGCCTTGAAAGCTTACAATCTCAATAGGCAAGAGAGACAAAGGAATTACTGTTATCCTCATTTTACAGGTGGGGAACTGAGGCAGAGATGGTGAAATCCTTGCCCCACTGGGAGTTTTGCCATTGACTTTAGTGGGACCAAGATTTCATCTAGAGAGATTAAGTGACTTGCCCAAGGACAGACAGTGTCGGAGCCAGGAATTGAGCCCAGCTCTCCTGAATCCAGCACTTTAAGCCCAAGACCATCCTCTCTTTAAAAATGCTCAGGCAACAAAGGCCTGATCCAAAGTCCATTGAAGTCAATGGGTAAAATCTTGGACCATTTGAGATCAATGGGAGTTGTGCCATTTCAGGCCAAGATTTCAGCCACTGAGAAGACTCACATGGACTCCAATTGGGCTTTGGATCAGGCCCCATGTGGGTGAAGAGCTACAGCTAGCAGTAAAAATGCAGATGAAGATGCAAATGGACAGCTTGGAAAATCCAGATCCAAATGTGATGCTTGAAAACGACATCTGCATACCTGCCCCGGTCCCCCTTTCCAGTCATCAGACTCCAGCAGCTGTCAGTATGTATCCCTTGGCTGGCTCTGTGCTTAGTAATATTTATTTTGAAATGGCTCAGTGCAACATTCCTTCAGTTCCTCATTTTCCATTTCTAAGGCTTCTCCATCTCCTCATTCATTGCATTACCCAGAAAGGCTAATTAGCCATAACAGACAGGTGGAAAAGCATGCTTGTTTTTTGAGATCCTTACGCTGAAATCATCCTATGAGCATAAATATTCTAACAAGCTTTATCCTGTCACAACAGAGTCATAAAGTTGCTCTGTTCAGCACACGATAATGGCTTTGTAATTCAATTATTGGGAGTATTTGTCTATGGGGATTTATCTTCTTTTAGCCTCAGCACTTGTGTGAATCCCTTATCATAAAATCTCACAAACGCTAAGCCAGCTCCCCCACTCCTCCGGGGCATGTCTTGTCACTTCTCGTTAAAAAAGTTGACAGCTTCTTCCAAATTACTCAATGGCAGGAGCTTGTTTTTGTTTTAAAGGCCAGAAGCACAACAAACAAGAGATGACGAAGGTAGATCCCTAGACGCTACCATTTCCCCCCCGCTGATGGTCTTGCAGTGCCTTAAATCCTATCTCTGAAGAATTGTAATGCTTTGCACTTATTACAGTCCCTTTTGTGCCAGGTTCTCAAAGCATCTTGTAAACAACAGATAAGTAAGTTTCCCAATACTTTATTGAGGTATCTAGGTATTATTGCACAATGCCTGTTTTGCAAATTGGTAAAATGAGTTGGAGAGAGCGGTTAAGGGCCAAATTATGTACAGTTGTAAATCCAGAGTGACTCCACTGATTACACAAGAGTAAATGGCTCTAATTGACTTGGCCAAGGTGACACCGTAATTATGTGGCAAAGCCAGAAATAGAGTCCAAGAATCCTGGCCGCTAGTCCTGAAGCCACTAAACCAAACCCCTTTGCAAGGATGGTGGGTACCATTAGAAATAATGCTGTAGAGTGCAACTTGGTGAAGATGCAGAAAATGGTCATTAACAATAAAATACATGGGCCAGATTCTCTGCTATGATCACTTGTCCTCTCTCCCCCCCGCCCCCCATCAGCCTCCAGCAACCACCCCCATTCATTAAAAGACTTCCTGATTTCTCTATCTGCCCCTAACTCTAGGCACAGATTCAAACAGCCTGGGGGCAGCTGGGACATGCCACCTGGCAAGAATCGCTCAGGTGACCATCCAGCCAACTGGGGATTGCAGAAGGGAATGGTAGTCCACCCAGATCCCTGCCCTGACGTGCCCCTTGTCTCGGGGTTGTGGGGAAGGTAACATAAGCTGCCCTCCAGATTATACAGATAGCTCTCTAAGGCCATGTCTACATTAGAGCTGGGGTGTTAATCCCCTGTCCATCTACACATCCTCACGCTAGTTCGACGAGAGCTAGTGCAAGTACAAACAGCAGTATAGCCAAGTGGCAGCAAAGGCCCAGTTTCGCCATGCCAACTACGTACTCACCGGTTTCAGGCAGGTTTGTAGGTGGTTCAGCCGAGTCACACCTCTGCTGCTGCTACCGCGGCGACGCTGCTATTTGTACTCACACTAGCTCGATCAGAGCTGGCGCGAATACGCGTACGCAAGCAGTGGAATCACACCCCGGCTCGTAGCATAGACGTAGTCACGGTTAAGGTTAGGCTATCTCCAGTGACGGGGACCCCCCCCAACTCCTCCCTTGGCAGCTTGCTCTACTTACTAATTCTTCTTAGCAGCAGAGGGCCTCCTCCTCAGCTGGTGTAAGCTACCCCCATTTACACTAGCTGCGAAGCTGGCCCAAAAAAGTTTCCCCTAACAATCATCCCCACAGATTTTCTCTGCTACAGCCTTGAGTTGTGCTTCCTGCTCTGTCCTCACTGACTAATGGGAACGATTTGTTCCCTTGTCCTCTTTATCTGTAAGATTTCCTGGTTGTATTCACTCACTGCATCCCTTTTTCGCATGTTACAAGTAGAACCCAGGAGCCTCAGGCATCTTCTATTGAGAGCTATTTAAAAAGGGGGGTGGGGGGGTGGGTCCTCTGGGTTATTGCTTCTGAATGTAGTGCAGTAATACAATGAATTGACTGATGCTACAAAGGACCAAGCCTACCTTTTGGCTTCAAGGTTCAATCCTTCTGACAACTAAGGGAGGCAGTCCGGCCAGTGCTTTCCACCCCAACAATCTCAGCTGCTTTGGGTTCCTCTGACTTTTCACTCTCACCACAGGCTGCCTGGGGGCAGTACGGAAGGGCCATGAAACTTACAGAGCTTATTGAAACATTTCCAAATATAGGGATATATTTTACATGAAAATATTGATCAAAAACCGTCCTTTTTATAGCCTGGTATAAGCACTCTTTTATTTGCTTTTGTTTGGGCGAGAATGGTGTCCCTAGCCTCTGTTTGCCAGAAGCTGGGAATGAGCGACAGGGGATGGATCACTTGATGATTCCCTGTTCTGTTCATTCCCTCTGGGGCACCGGCCACTGGCCACTGTCAGAAGACAGGATACTGGACTAGATGGACCTTTGGTCTAACCCAGTAGGGCCATTCTTATGTTCTTATGCTTCTCTTCTTTTTCTATTTTTTTCTCTCAAACAAATTCTCTTTTGTGTCAAATATAATGTGCTCTCCTGGCCTAAACTATGCCTTCCATATTTGCACTCCCAACCATTCAGCTAGATCTGCTTTTTCACAATTACACTCATGTGACTCAGATCACTTCAGGAAGGCATTAATTGGCAGTGATGTAAATGAGATCAGAATCAGACGGAGGTATGCAGACACTGGCTAGGGACTCAGGATATCTTAGGCTCTGACCTAAGCACCTTGGACAAGACAAAAAAGGGCCATATTTTTAATGCTGAGCACCCACAACCCGGGCCAGATTTTCAGAAGGGTGCAGCTACCATGGTCACACCCATGTCTAGATTTTCAAGAGTTTGGCACCTCCCATGCTGAGGTCTTTTGAAAATCTCGCCACTGCTTTTAGCTCCTAAGTGACTCCTTTGAATGTACGTCCCCAATTGTCAGTGCCGAGTTCTTTTGCAAATCTACTTCTCGGTCTCTCTAGCTCAGCTCCCCCTGTGAAAAACAGGGATACCCACCTTTCCTTTGTCTGTCTTCTCCATTGAAACTGTAAGCTCTTGCGGGGGAGGGACGGTCCCTCACTATGGGTGTGTATAGTGCCTAGCACAAGGGGGCAATGTGTTGGGTTCTTTCTACTTGCCATCTTATTAGAGGAGAACAGTCTACTACTGCTGTCTTCTAATGAAGACAGCCCTGGAGCTCAAGTGACCCACGGTCTGTGCTGAAGGTCCCATATTTGAACTTTACTGGATGCTCATGCAAGAGTTTACTCTGCAGCACCCTGACTCTGTTTTCCCCTTTTGCAGAGCGATCTCAGCACAATCCAAAGGAAATTAAAACATTTCCCACCTGAGGTCCAATTTATTTCAGTCCTCAAGGACTCCAGGCGGCACTCCAGGCCCCAGCCCACACCTCTTAATTGGGGGATTTCCAGTCCTCTTTTTCAGCATTCACTGTTCAAAGTCACTGTAGAGGCCTAACTTACAGCTGCTGCTTCAAGCCTGCTACACCTCCTCAGGCTCCTGTTTCTTGAGCACCTGCTGCCCTTTACAGGGAATCAGCTACTCTCACACAGGTGTCCCTTCTTTAGTAATCAGGGTTGGCTAGTCCCAGACCCTCCAGCCATCAAGGGGCAAGCCACCCTGTTACACGAGGAATAACAGATGGGTGGAGAAGACAACTTATTTTCTGAGACCCTTATGATTAAATTGACTATGATACATGATCACATACTGAGCCTCTGGCCAGGAAGCTGGTGCAAACATCCAGAGGGAATCACAGATTGTGGAGGGTGATTCCAGAGGGAAAAGGTGCATGGCTGGGATGTCCCTGAACCATCTTGATCCTTCCCCTTTGGGTCCATTTGCATCTGGCGTCAGTGAAAGCAACCCTCGGGCTGCTCTAATCTAGCACCAGAGGCTCAAGCCTGGACAAGGGCTGAAGCAGAGCAGGGTGGTGAAAGGGGCAGCTTTATGCCACCTTTCTAGGTCTGTGCCCCCTGCCCTACAACTTGGGCCAGAAGAACCAGACCCCAGGATTTGTCCCACTACTTCCCATATCAGACAATATAATATGATCAGTTATTCCCACAGCCTTCGATGCACACACCTGGCAGTGCTGTGTTCTGCTCTGCGTGCGCTCTGGACAGAGTCCACAGAAGGCATTTACAGGAAGAAAGCAAAGTAAACCATACTTATTCAGTGAGCTACTCATTAAATATACAACAGAGAGTAAGAATAAAACTTTCCTAGCATGTATCCAGACAGTTAAGTTCACAGCCAAGTTAGCTGTGTAGCTAACTGCCCCATTTAATGAAATGCAGCTCTGGAGGTTTACCCCATGCATGTGTGAAGGCAAATTAGCTTCTTACTCAAATACCTGTAGAAGATAAGCAAGTTCTTGGGCCCTGGCTAGCAACACAGTGCTCTTCTGCTGAATCACCCTAACATCAAACTCCTGTATCCTACATAAAGATGTATGCATATTTCTGTTGATGAGCGGATCCCATTAGCTCCACTCCAGGATATAGGTGAGAGTTGGAATTAATAGGATTCTGCCCTCATTTAGCCAGTATCACTGCAAGCCTTCCCTCGAGATGAATCAGCTGGCATGGGTAGAGTAAAGTACCCTCCACACCAGGTACAAGGATTACCCACAAATAGAGTACGACTCTCCTCCCCCATCCCTCACCTCACCACTCCTAACACGGAGGGTCCGACTCCCAGAAGGGTCAGTTACATGAAGAAGAAGAACACGTGCAATGACCCAGCTGAGGATACCATTGCAAGCATTATTACTTCAGGGCCAACCCAGTCATGAGCTGGGCTCCTGCAGTTCCCTGCCCACGTTAGAATACAGCAAAAGTAGGGGCAACACTAGGTGACTGATGCTCTGAAGCATCTTGACTTGGCTCCTGCCAAAGACAGGCTTCCTGCACACACAGCTATTGGGGATCCAGTGATTAGTGCACTGGACCCAGTCAGGAGACCTGGGTTCACGTCCTGAGTCTGCCAGACCTACTATGTGCCTTTGAGCACGTTATCTGTAAAATGGAGATAGAAATACTTACTCCCTTTAAAAGCACTTTGAGTACCACACATGAAAAGAGCTCTATGGGCCTGTTTTAATGACACTGAAGTCAATAGAAAGCCTCCTATTGATTTCAGTGGGCTTTGCCCACAGCCCTCTAAGAGCTAAGTATTATTATGGCAAATCCGATGGGCCCAATGGGATAAGGAATAGGCTCTGTGCGTCTTTGAGCTCCCTCATCTGCCCCTCTTCAGGATGGCATCGGTGTCCCCACAAAACACAATAGGGATTAAGTCCTAAATCACAGGATTGAGCTTAGAGGCTTCAGCACCCCAGTTCCAGATGGACGGCGGGGACTCAGGGTGTACCGGAGGTCTTCGAATTGTTATCAGAGATTTTCACTGAACACACTGAAATACGTTTGGCATCTTAATTCAGAGAAGAATGCCAACAGGAGCATATGCTCCCCTGGTTACATCAGGAGGCAGAGATGTTATATGGACATCACTGGCTTGCAAGCAAAAGATGCCAGAGGCCTCGAATGTTACCTGTGCACATTTCAGTAGGATGCACCCTGGCAGCAGTAAGTTTTAAGGGAACGTTGAACCTTGTTTTCAGGTGCCCTCAGCACAGTGGTACCTGGGGGCACCGCTTGTCCACCTCGAGGTGCTATTTGCCATATACTTCTATTACCCTAGAGACTGGGCCTGCCTAAAACTATCAGCAGTGGGACAACAGCTTCTGCCTCAGGGCTCTGACCTTTCAAATGATTTTCTTCCAAATCCAAAATCCACTTGGGAACAAACACGTGTCGGTCGCCTTAGAAAACTACTAGCCTTTACCCACCAGCCAGTGATTTCATTCAGTGCCCCACGAGCCTTCATCTGGCATGTGCAGGTTTGCTTTATGTCTAAGTTATTAAATGTGTCTCTTTTTAATTAAATTTTCTGTACAGCTCAGCTCATCTGCTGTGGCTTTTAAGTCACATCAAGCAGATGATATTCTGGACACACTGTTGTGCTGCACTTTGATTGGCATCCTCTGCATCAGCCTCCAGCAGTCGCCCCACAGTGACTGAAAGGTTTTGTTTGGTGATGCCCAGCAGCTTTTGGAAATAACCCAGACACGACGCTATTCAAACTGGCTCAGCCCACCTGATTTCACCCAGCCAAAAAGCTGACAGGAGCCACTGGAACGGTTTGCCAGACGAGCTCCGACCGCTTGAGTACAATGGAATTTTTAAAAGCTGTTAGCAGGCTTTTGATGCTGCTTTTCAGCTCCTCCAGAAGCTTCTTTAGTGAACAGAATCCTGGCTTTTAAAATAATTTGCAGTTTCTTTCCCTCTGAAATAACTCACGCAAGAAATTTACTTTTAAAGATGATCTCCATTTGCTTTTCCCCAGAAGAGGTAAGGTTTTCCATCATCCCAAACACACCCCATCCTCCATCCACCCACCCACTCACCTCTCAGCCTGTCTCTCTCCCCCTCTGCCTATTCATACATCCATATAAACCCAACTCTCTCACCCTCTGTCTGTCCACTGGTCTCTCTTTCTCATAATCTGGGTAAAGAGTTGCAGCTATATGCAGCAGTCAAATTGGAGTCAAACTAATGTCCATTTCCAAACTCATTGATACATAGGATTCTCCTCCAGATGACAGGGAGTTCATCAAATTATGGCCATACTATTCCCTCGCTGCAAAAAGCAGGACCATATCAATCCACCATCACCTGCTTTGGATTCTAATCCATTTTTGAATCCAGTTTAAAAACGTCCTTTTGCCAAAACTCTCCACGGACTCCCTGCCTTCCCCCACCTATGTCCACTTGTTTTTCTGTTGACTTCTCCTCTTGCAGTCTCCTTCTACTCCACTCAGCCCCTCATGGGGGCTCTCCTTATTAGGGGCGGGGGGGTTCTATCACTCTGGTGCTGTATTACCTATATGAAACTATCTGCCACCGCTGTACCATCCAACTGAATGAGTCACTTTCCCTGTTACAGAACCCGGACTTGTGATTACTTTCCTTTTCCCCTCCCCCTTGACTGACTCTTTCTCTGAAACATTTGATGACAATATGTCTTAACTAGGGATGAGCTCGAGCTGCAATTGAAAATAATGAATCTGGATTTCAAACACCCAGAATTCAAGTAAACTCTGGATCTATTCTAAAGATGGGGGATATTTGTGACATTTCGAATATGGATCTGGGGTCAGATTTGGAACCCCTCCTCCAAAGTCTAAGGGTGTCTTCATCTAGCTCCACCCCATAGTGCTAAGGATGTTTATTTTTATACAACTGGACTGTATTGTAGGACAATGTTAGAAGACATGTGTAAATTACCAAAAAGGGGATATCCACTCTGCTTGGAGATACAACAGTCATGTCCACCCAGCAGATTAATTGTTTGTATTTATTTTCTCTCTAATTAAGTCTAATCTCCTTGAGGCGTGGGGTGTAATTGGCTGTCTGAGTAACAAGGTATTGTTGTTGCTCCCTGATTGGATGATTAAAACTTTTATAAACAGAAGGAGGGACACCTAGGTGATTTCAAGATGGCCGCTGCAGATACTTTACACCAATCCCCTTCACATTTGTATTTGTGAAACTTTCACTTTCTGCGAACATTCTTTCCAACAAAAACACACTTCTATGAATGTGGGCAGAAAATGTCTACAAAAAGTCACAAATGTCATCAAAGAGAATCCAGGTGGGTTATTCAAACTAATGTTCCCAAACATTTTAATGAAGCATTTGCCCAGCTGTACCAACCATGGTTTCAAGCCTTCTTTCCCCTTGATACCAGTCAGTAAATATTGCCGCTCTCTCCAGAAAACTGCCAATGCAGCATTGCTCTGATGAACTAGTCCTGACCCTGATGGCTTTTCAACAAAATATTGAAAACGGAAATACTTCATCCAAAAACGGCAATATTTTGATCCAAAATGGCGCTGCGGTGCCTCCTGGTAGTTGTAGTTGGGTGCCTTATGCTCCCATTCTATGGGCTGGGGCTCTCCGATGCACTACTTTACTTTCTCCCCTCTTGTTGAGGGACTGCATCAGGCTGTGGTGATCATGGGAGATGTCAGTTCTTAGCACACCACCACAGTTAGAGCACATCACACATATTAATGAAGTTTTCCTCAAAACACCCTTATGAGAGAGGGAAGTGTCAATCTCATCCCTCTCTTTTCCAGATGAGAAAGCCCCAGGCCTGTTTGTTGTAAAGGTTTGAGTTCATCTGCGTACCCCACACCTGATATCTCCCACCCTGAGGTAGCATCATAATCCCTTCCACAGCAACCAGTCTGGATGTCAGAGAATGATTTTTAGCTGCAGGTGAAGGGGTAAACAGGGGGAACGATAAGCCCTGAAGAATCAAAGACTCTGTTTTTATGGAAATCCCTCTTTCATTAGAAGGGAGTCAACACAGGAATACAGAGTTCATATGATCTACAAGCAGCTGAATTCTCTCTAAATAGAATGTTTTCTCAAAGTTTTGCAGGAGGTGTCAGCAGATTACTTTAATGTTGTTTTTCTGTGGTTTAAATTCCTCTGGGGACTTTCACGTAGCAGCCAAAAAGAAGAAAAAGAAAATTATCTTGCAAACGTATATAAAAAAAGCAGCGGGAAAGATGACAGTGATTTCTCTGGTAACATTTAAAGTCAGATCTTTTTCTACGGGAGCATTAGCAGCCCCCAGTGAATTCATTCATAAGACTTAAAGTGCCCCAGGACTATTTATGTGAGGGCCATAGCAGGGTCATATAGCAATTAAAATATAATAGTGAGCAATTAGGAATTTCAGCTTTGATCTGATTAGCAATAGAGTGTGTTTTAAAAGCCTATAAAGCCTCCTGAAAGTTTCTTTCCTGTCAAATAAAACATAAATGCATGGTGTATATAAATGCAACCGTGAGAGGGTCCAAGGCCCAGGGTTAAACTCAATGCTTTGCTTCACAGCCCAGCCTGGTGGCTTTAAGACACTTTTGTGGCCTCCTGATCCTGGACCATTCCAAAGGGTGGAGAGATCCTGGAGTAATTTACCATCCCCAGGGACCAATCTGAATTACACCATCTCCCCAGGATGCTCCACAATCTCCGTAGCACTGTGTGATGTGGCTCCACCCCAACATGTTCCTCCCACTCCCAGCCCAGTCCCTGGCTCACCTCCTACCCCTGGGCTGCAATGGGATCCTCGGAACATAGGCTTACCACGGTCTTCTGTGGTTCCTGCTCAAAGAGATTCCTCCTTCAACCTGAATCAGTGCTTTTAAGGCTGCCTTGCATCGCTCGAGCCCTTTTGCCCAGTGTAAAGGGGCTAGAGTAGGGTGAGGATCTCACCCAATATTTTCTCTGTTGAAGGACTGTAACTCTGGAATGTTATCTTTCAAAGTGCACTTCTGCTTTGAAGAGCAACTGTAAAAGTAGCATCATGCGTTTTGAGCTGATCATGTCCCAGTGATTTCTAGATCATATCTGCTCAGTTTAAAATAATTAAAAAATAAAGATAGGTTCTCACTAGCTGTCAGCCCCATAAACACAGACTGGGATCTGAGAGTCAAGCTGGGTTCTTTCTGGTTTGCACGTCAGCACCAACAATAAAGATTCTGCAGAACAGGTTCTGCTCTGGATTACACATGTGCAAAACCCCATGGGCTTGACTCTCTGTTGCCTTGCTCCTTGTGGAGTCATTTACACTAAACTGATTCAGTAGAGTTTTGCACTGGCAGAAAAGATTGAATCAGAAAGCAGGCCAATGGAGAATCAGGTTCAGTGTTGTCATATACTATCATCAGTAATCCCAGTTTTTTCTACTGGGGATGCAGAACTCTGAGGGTAGAATTTGGCCATTCAATGGAAATTAGTGAGCAATTCTGGTTAGAATGCGTGAGCCAGAATAAAATCTAACTCCCCTTTCTATAACTGTGTTAGTTTCTCAGAAAACAGAATCACAGTTTAACATGCATCAATGACCAAAATATATCAAAGACATCCCGTTCTAGGTGAAGCTAACAGCTTTTGGTTTCTTGTTGTGTTTGTGGGAAGACTGGTAGGTGATTGGACCAGTTTTTAATTGTATTTGTTATTCTTTGCTTTGCAGTGCTTTTGAAATTCCTGGTTTTACTTCTCTTTTTTGCTAGACCCTCAGAGGACTTCAAGGGTTTATCTCTGTGGAAAGGAACAGTAATCATTATCGTCATTATTCTCATTGCTGGTGTCCATCGGTTCAATATATGATAAATCTCTCTTGTGCCTAATGACAGGCAGACTTCAAAACGCTTGGATTTTAGTATGGATAATAAGCATTCAAGAATGTGGATGCTCATTCAAGCAATATACCTGGACAGCTCAAAAAACATGCGTTCTTACAAGGTTCTCAACTCTTTCTGCCTTTGTCAAGCCAGAAATACCATGGGAAACATGGGAAAAGATGTTCTTATGATATCGTGGAAGCTTCTGGTCCTGTCTGGAAGCCAGAAGGGCAGAGATGAGTGAACAATTTTTTTTTTAAATGGGGGGGGGAATTTCCAGATTGCAAAGTTTCAGCAAAGTCCAGGTTAAAGGGAAAGAGAAAGGTTTGGAATAGAGACAGGTTCAAACCAAAATCCTGGATCTAAACGTTGGGGAGGTGTTGACAAAATTCAAATATGGATCTGGATCTAAATTTTGGCCCATATCCTTTACTTCTACTGTGATTCGAACCAAAACAGTGGACCCAAACACCCCTGAAGTGTTCAAAATCTGTTTTTTGGCATGGGATCATCTCTAATTTGGGGGTAAAAGAGGGGTCCTATTTTTGCTGACCCAATTCAGTTGCTATACTATTTATTAATGTATCTATCTGTAACAGGGTTCATGACCCACCCGCCTTCCTGGGGCCTGCTTGCCCTCCCCAATAAGGCTCAGAGAGGTTTCAGGGTTGTGCAACACCTGCGTCTTTATTAACTTAAGTTCATCCCACCACAAGTGTCCATCTATGTACAAGTTTTACAGGATTACTCTCCTCCTTTCCAGGCAGAGCCAGCCTTCGGCTAGGAGACCTTCAGTTCCCTCCCTCCCTGACTTACTTACTTACTTCCTTCCTTCTCCCTGGCTGCCCCCCTGCCTTCTGGCTCCCTCCCAGCCTTTATAGCCCTTGGCTTGTCAGGCCAGCAGGTGTTGCCAATCCTCAGGCCGGCATCAGGCCTTTTCCATCAGCCCCAATCTGCTTCCCCTGATTGGAGTTGACTGGGCAGGGGCTAATTAGGTGCTTTTGCATCAGCACCCTGCTACACTATCCCACAGAGAATCTCCTTCTAAGGGCCAGATTCAAAAGTGATATGTAAGATGATGTAAACCAGACCCCGGAGATTCTGCTCTCAGTTAAACTACTACCCCCATCTGAAACAGTTGTATAGGAGTGTAACTGAGAGCAGGGTCCAGCCTCCATACAATAACTTAGACCTGCCTCTGCATTTGCCCTTTAGTACCATCTGTGCTGGAAAACAGACCAGCGCAACTTACTGTGCTCAGTCCAATGGGCTCCTGCTTTCCTTTTCACGCAGGTTTGTGTTACACTAATTGCTTGTTGCCTGAAGGTGAGGAGATATTTAGTGACAAGCACTTTAGTGTCAGTGCAACGACAGTGCATTATTTCGGGTATGCACTGTAGAGAGACCTGCCTGCTGTCAAAATGATATTAAAATATTAGTGTATCAATACTGATGTATGAAGCAATGATGGATACAACTAAAGAGGCTCTGATTTGAAATTGCACTGAACAAAACAACGGGAGCTGAACAATCCCAAATGTTAGGCAAGTTTGGACCCAGTTCCAGATATGACCCTCGAGGATGGCTGCGGTTTCTATAATAAGCTGATTCCAAAGCCTCAGTTGAAACATCCATTAAAGACATTCAGTACATGAAGACTGTGAGATGACCAGATACTACGGCAAGGGGGACCATATTAGTACCAAAGAGAGGTAAGACCTGTTAAATTAGGGCAGGGGTGGCCAACCTGAGCCTGAGAAGGAGCCAGAATTTACTAATGTACATTGCCAAAGAGCCACAATAATACGTCAGCAGCCCCCCATCAGCTCCCCCACCCTGCTCCCAGCGCCTCCCACCCACCAGCAGCCCCACCGATCAGCACCTCCCCACACCTCCCAATCAGCTGTTTCGTGGCATGCAGGAGGCTGAGAGGGAGAGGGGAGGAGCGAGGGCACTGCAGGCTCAGGGGAGGGGACAGGAAGGGGTGGAGTGGGGGCAGGGCCTGTGGCAGAATCAGAGGTTGAGCAGTGAGCACCCCCCCGGCACATTGGAAAGTTGGTGCCCGTAGCTCCAGCCCGGAGTCACATATTAACCGCATATTAACTTCTGAAGAGCCACATGTGGCTCTGGAGCCACAGGTTGGCCACCCCTGAATTAGGGGATGGGTGGACCCAATTCTGACTTCAAACTCTGTGGCGCAGGCTCCTGCCACAGTTTTGCAGTAGACTAGTATTCCGAGAAGTGGTGAAACGTTCATGCAGCGTGATTGCTCCCATACGTATGCATATATCTTTGGTCTTGAAATTGGACTAGACATCTTGGAACACTTGCCACCTGTTAGTAGAACATGGCAACAATGCACAATGATTTAAGATTGGAAATGAAGAAAAATATTGTATGTCACAGTGTAATGATGTCCAACATCATGGTCACTACTGGAGATTGAACTAGTGATAACCTGAGCTAAAAACATGAGCCTACACAGCTTGAGCTAAAGGACTGTGGATGAAAGCCTGGCTCCGCTTAAGTCAGTGGAAAACTACCATTGACTTCAACAATCCCAGGATTTTCCAGCTGGGAGCTGAAGAACATTCATATTCTCTGTGGATTGGGTGCCGGGGGGAACATATACATGAGTGACAATTGCACTGCACATTTAAGTAATGCACATGTAATAGCACGGCAGAAAGCAATGGTCAGCACTAAGAAGATGACAGCTACTTCTCAAATTGTTATTTGTGCTAGTGAGGTGGCTAGGAGCCCTAATCATTCACCAGGACACCATTGTGCAAGGCGCTGTACAAGCACAGAACAAAAAGACAAAAAATGACAAAAAATTAACCTCAACAGTACAACGGAAGAGCAAAAGGTCTGAGTGATGACAATGTTCGTCTCCTTTGGCAACGCCTCCTCAGCCCCAGAGCCTTCATTCTAAAGCACCACCACCTCCACATACACCTGATGGAGCTGTGTTTGTGAAACCAAAAAAATGTACTTTGTTTCTTACCAGTAGAACCTGTTTGGTGCGACACCCTCCTGGAGAAGCTGCCATCTTCTGCCAAACTCAACCGAACTGTATAACTGGAGACAAAACAGAGTACAATCACTGTACCTTCCTGACCTCTTTTTTTTAACTGCAAGAATTGCATTAAAGTATGAGGATAAACACAGTCAACAAAGGAACAGAACTGCAACCCGGACGGCTTTGGAAGTGTTCTCTGGCATCCATTGCTCCTGCGGCAGTGCCTCCAACGTCAAAGGGCTGATCTGTGGACAGCCAGGAGACTCTGACTATAATGGAAATGAACAGCATGCCCGACGGAAGAGAGCGTGACATTCCCCAGGCCCGTTCATGGATTTGGAAAGGCGATGGGAAATGAGGGGTTATGTGGCACTGGGGGCAGGGAAGTGGAGGGGCTATGCCCCAGATTATGCATTTATTCCTCGTGTGTGCTATAGATCCAAGCTCTCCAGTGGCCCGCTCCACCAGAGAGCGCAGGGAGGGGCTGTACGAGTTCCGGGAAATGGCAGAGGTCGTTCCCAGGAGCTCTGTAAACTGTGAACCTGCACTTGTCACAAACTCCTCATTAATGGGGTACAGCCTGTCGTGACCACTACTACAGCCCCGGGGTTGCAGCTCAACTGCACAAGTGCCCTGCCTCCTGGATGGGGAGGAGAAATCTGACTTCTGTTTGTCCCCGGTGCAAAGCCTACTTGACTTGCTCTTTGCACAGGGAAACTGAATTTTGCTCACGGGGGGAGCCATCTTTCTATAGACCTGTCCCATATTTTATGATACTTTAATTACTCTCACTTATCTTACAATTATGCTCTTGGGAATTTCAGGCACAGGTCATTCTCTGCATGCACTGTTGCCCACTACTGAATAGAGTAACTCTGAAATACTGGAAGCAAAACATGCCCGTGTACCATTTGCAGTTCTCTCGCACTTTGGTACCTGACTGAAAGGAAGCAGAAATAACCCTTGCTACCACTGACAACCCCTGGAGATTCAACCCCAGTTCCAATAGCAGAGGCCAGTGGTATTCAGAGGGGGAAAAAATACTTGCATGGACTGTTGCAAATGATGCATATGAGCAGTTAGCTGCTAAACATAGCGATTGTGTCTGCATGCAGCTGCAAACAGTTACCTACAGTTGACTGAAACATGTAAGTCAGAGTCTAGCTCTTTTAGGTGATATCAGATAATAAAGGTTTGGGGGTCGTTGCATTTTTTACTTTCATCCTGAATTTATGCTTGCAAAGGGTACTGAACTTACAGCCACGCGTAATGGAGAAATGAAAGTTACTTACCTGTAAGCGAGGTTCTTCGAGATGGACTCTGCATATTCCCAGTCTTGGGAGAGTTTAGAAAACAGTATGCATATTGAGTTGGCTGGTGGGTAAGGAGCACTAGCTAAACAAGGACTAACATCAATCTACCAATCTGTGCCTCTGAGCTAGTTGCGATATCTAACAAATAATGGCTTGGAAACATGTGTATTGAATGCCATGTGGCTGCTCTAAAAGTGTCTATTATTGGAACCTGTTTCAAACATGCCACCAAGGCTGCAATCTCTCTAATGGAGTCAACGGTCAGATGGGGGCCAGGGGGGAGCGGAGGAGGAGAAATTGTGAAGCATGCTTGTAAATTTCCATTATACACTCTCTGACCCATCTTGATAATGTTTGTGTGGAAATAGGATTTCCTTTACAGTTACCAGCATATGAAACAAACAATTTAAGTGAAAATCTAAAGTCTTTAGTCCTATCCAAATAGAAGGATAGAACTCTTTTTGTATCCAGATAATATAGCTCTGATTCTCCCATTATTCAAATGAGGTCGGGGGGGGGCGGAGGGGCACTGGCAATGTGATGGACTGATTGATAAGGAAATTTGAGATGACTTTTGGTATGAATCTAGGATGTGACTGAAGATCTTTTGTCCTTATAAAATGAAGGGTCAACCATTAAAGCATGAAGTTCACTAATCCTCCTAGCTGATGTTATTGCTATAATAAAGGGAGTCTTAATTGATAGATGAAATAAGGAACACGAAGATAAGGGCTCAAATGGTGGAGATATAAGCTGTGACAGCACTAAATTTAAGTGCCACAGGATCTCTCATCGGGGGTGGGGTACACATTTAGTAACTCTCTAAAAACTTAACCTCCTGCAAGAATACCGATTTACCATCTATTTGTATATGAGAAGCTGCTATTGCATGTAAGATGGACCTTCAGCAAAGCAACAGAGAATCCTTTATGCTTTAAATGTAACATACTCTAATATAGATTGAATAGGGGCTGACACAGGATCTATCTTTTATCAGATATCCATAGTGAAAACCATGTCCATTTTAATTCATAATATTTTCTAGTTGATTTTCTTCTGGCATTAAGAAGAACATGTTGAATATCCATAGAGAAAGACCTCTTCAACTCTGTTAGAGACTGATTGCCCATGCTGTCAGATGCAATGATAATGGATCAGGATGGTAAACTGTCCCTTATTGTTGTTTCAGAAGGTCTGTTGACACTGGGAAGAATCTCTAGTTCCTTTTGGAAACCCGTGAACTATGGCTGTCACAGCCATGCTGGGGCAATCGGTATCATTCTGGCCAAGACCGGCACTATTTTTGTCACAACCTTCAACATCAGATGAAATGGTGAGAATGCATATATTAGTTCTGCATCCCATCCAAGGAGGAACACATCTGCCAGAGTGTGACAGGGTTCACTCACCACTGCGGCGCCTTCTGCTGGCTGGTCTGTGAATTAGCTCTCCTAGCCGGTGCACCCTCTTCTGGTGGCATCTCGCCGCCATCACTTCAGTTCCTGGACCCACGTCGCTTCCAGGAACGCAGTGTCCCCTTCATGACACAGCCCTCCGGCTATGACGCACTCTGTGCTCCCCGCTTCCAGGGGACAGTATCGCCGTCTCTCAGTCCAGCCACTTCCTCAGTGGTGAGTGGGGGCGGGGGGAACCCAGGCTTGCCCACCTGCTGCATCCCCTCTGACTCTTCAGTTCATTTCCCTGGGGCACTTCCCCGCGGCCTCCGGCACCTTCTTCGCCCTTACCTCAGGGCTTCAGCCTGCCAGTCTTAGCATCTAGCCAAGAGTCCTCTCTAGCTTCCCCGGTCCCTGCTAGTACTCCTTCCTCCTGCTAGGAGCCTGAGCTTCCCTCCTCAAGCTCCAGGCAGCTACTGAACCTGCTCTGCCCTGCAGCTCTTCTTATATGGGCCTGCCTGGCCCTGATTGGCTGCTCCTCTCAGCCCTTCTCTGATTGGCTACCTCCTGCGCAGCCTCCCTAGAACTCTATTAACCCCTTAGAGCCCAGTGTGAGACAGGCAGCCCATCACACAAAGACTGAGTATCCACTCCCACTCTGGAACAAAAACAACAGTATTTCCTGTTGAATCTTATTGCCAATAGATCTATTTTTGGCGTACTCCAAAGAGCAAAGATGTCTCTGATTACAGAGTCTTTCAAAGACCATTTGTGCATCTGTGTGGATTCCCTGCTTAGTTCTGGTTGAGGGATCCAGCCAGATGTAAAGCTATCAGACTCACCCTTTGGGCTATACACCAGTCCCAAAGTTTCATTGCCTCCTTGCAAAGCTGTGGTGATTGGGCTTCCCCTTATCTGTTTACATAGTACATTGCTGTCATTGTCTGTGGCCACTTGAACCACCGACCCTTGAATCTGGGGGAGAAAAGACCTGAGTGCCAACCAAACTGCTCTTGATTCCAGAATGCTGCTATGGAGACAACCTTCCTGTCAACCCCAGAGCCCCTTGTTACAAACTTCTCGAGATGCGCACCCTAGCCTATTTTTGCAGCGCCTGTTGTGATTATCATAGTCAGGACTGGATAACACGCCTCTCAGAACATTTCCCCAATCCATCCACCACCAGATGGATCTTTGGATTTGCCTGGGAACTGTAATTATCATATCCCTACTGTGTACCAACAGTCTGATGTTCTTTGATAACCAGTGCGGTTTCATCCTAAACCTTGCATAAGCTGTGACATATGTTCCATCATACCCATTAGTGATAGAAAAAAAAACGTTACTCTCTGAGATGGATTCAGCAGCGAAGATTGAAAGGTACAACACTTTATCTTCAGGGAATTCTCCCTCAGAATGTATGCTTTTGCTCTTTGGGAATCGAGAAGAGCTCCTGTGAATAGGATTTTCTGTGATGGGGTCAGTAATTATTTCTTTCATTTTATTAAAGAAAACTAAATTTCAGAATAGAGGGCATGCAAATTTTGTGACCTCTTCCAGCTCATCCTCTGAGGTTGCTATTAGGCGCCAGTCATCAAAATATGGAAAGACAGAAACCCCTCATCTCTTGAAGAACGCTGCTACTCCAGATAGACATTTTGTAAAGACTTTGGGTGCCAAGGAGAGGACAAAGTGGAGGAGTCTGTATTGGACATGGTCCTGCCTTACAGCAAAAGGAAGCTACTTCCTGTATGATGGTCTTATTGAAATATGAAAGTAAGCTTCTTTGAGATCAAGAGTAAACCAATCTAGAAAGGATAGAGAAGGAATAAAGGATCCTAGGGTTAATATTCCAAAATGCATCTTTCAGATGTACTTGTTTAGCTTCCTTAGATCTAAGACTGGACGAAGATCTCCATCTTTCTTTGGTATTAGAAAATAGCAGGAGCAGAACCCTTGATTCCTGAGATTTATTAGAACCTTCTCTATTGCTCTCCCCATTAGCAGAGAACTGATCTCTGACCTTAACAATGTCCCATGAGTGGGGTTCCTGAAAAGAGAGGAAGAGGAAGGTTGATTTGGAAGAAGTGTATCAGACTGGATGGTATAACCATTCTTTATAGTATCCAACACCTATCTGTCTGTGGCGATCTTTAGCCACTCACTCTAACATTGACTTAAAACGTCTCCCAATGTAAGGAAAACAGGATCAAACATTGCTTTGCAGCTCTCAAACACCACTGAAAACCTGCGGTCTCACTGCAAGCAAAGAAGCAGTGGTAGGCCAATTATTTTGCTTCGTTTTGGGCTTGAATGACCATCTCTTGTATGACTGAGAAGCAAAAGATTGTTATTGTTGGTATTGGTAGTGATGTCTTCTTTTGTTGAATGAAGAATAAGGTGGGTTATACTGTCTTTGGAATCTGAAGAGATCTAGAAAATCTCCTTTTGAAAGTCTGCAAAAGACCCAGGGATCTAGATGTAGAT
Source organism: Platysternon megacephalum (assembly GCA_003942145.1). Taxonomy (NCBI): domain Eukaryota; kingdom Metazoa; phylum Chordata; order Testudines; family Platysternidae; genus Platysternon; species Platysternon megacephalum. The sequence continues at coordinate 6,663,976 of QXTE01000090.1, forward strand.
CTTGTCTCTCATTTTTTCCAATAATTCATTGGTTTTTGAACTATACAGGCAATTGCCTCCAAATGGAAAGTTCTCAACTTTAGATTTTGTTTCCTGTGGAAGAGAAGAGGAACATAGCCAGACATGTCTTCTGAGAGTTCTTACTGTTGCCACTGGGCTTGAAGATACATCTGAGACAGCAAAGAACACCTTTTATGCTTGCTTACCAATGTTTTGACCCTCCTTAAAGAGGCAATTAGTGACTCTGGGAAAGGAGAAGAGCATAGCACTGCTTCTGCCAGGGAGGAGAAGGGAGAATTTGAGAAGGACGGGAGATGAATTAGGGAAATATAAGCTAGATGGATCTACTATAAGGTGGATGAATAACTGGTTGGAAAACAGTTCCCAGAGAGTACTTATCAGTGGTTACAGTCAAGTTGGAAGGGCATATTGAGTGGAGTCCCACAGGGATCAGTTTTGGGTCTGGTTCTGTTCAATATCTTCATCAATGATTTAGATAATGGCATAGAGAGTACACTTATAATGTTCATGGACAATACTGAGCTGAGAAGGGTTGCAAGTGCTTTGGAGGATAGGATTAAAATTCAAAATGATCTGGACAAACTGGAAAAATGGTCTGAAGTAAATAGGATGAAATTCAATAAGGATAAATGCAAAGTACTCCACTTAGGAAGGAACAATCAGTCACACACATACAAAATGGGAAATGACTGCCTAGGAAGGAGTACTGCGGAAAAGGGATCTGGGGGTCTTAGTGGACCACAAGCTAAATATGAGTCAACAGTGTAACACGATTCCAAAAAAAGCAAACACCATTCTGGGATGTATTAGCAGGAGTGTTGTAAGCAAGACACGAGACGTAATTCCTCTGTTCTATACTGTGCTGATCAGGCTTCAACTGGAGTATCGTGTCCTGTTCTGGGCGCCACATTTCAGGAAAGATGTGGACAAATTGGAGAAAGTCCAGAGAAGAGCAACAAAAATGATTAAAGGTCTAGAAAACATGGGAAGTCTGAAAAAAGTCTACGAGGGAAGTCTGAAAAAAAATGGGTGTGTTTAATCTGGAGAAGAGGAGACAGAGGGAACATAACAGTTTTCAAGTACGTAAAAGGTTGTTACAAGGAGGAGGGAGAAACATTATTCTCCTTAACCTCTGAAGATAGGGCAAGAAGCAATGGGCTTAAATTGCAGCAAGGGCGGTTTAGGTTGGACATTAGGAAAAACGTCCTAACTGTCAGGGTGGTTAAGCACTGGAATAAATTGCCTAGGGAAGTTGTGAAATCTCCATCATTGGAGATTTAAGAGCAGGTTGGACAAACACCTGTCAAGGATATTCTAGATAATACTTAGTCCTGCCATGAGAGCAGGGGACTGGACTAGATGACCTCTCGAGATCCCTTACAGTCCTATGATTCTATAATTTTAAATCTTCCAGTTGAACAGAAGGAGTATTGGTACAGTACAGAACAGGGAATAAACAGACCTGGCTTCTATTTTCAGCTTGTATGACCTTGGGCAACTCATTTAATATCTCTCTGCCTCAGTTCCCCCATTTTACAGACAGGTATAATACCTAACAGGGATGTTTAGAAGATACCTACATTAACTAGAGCTGTTTCAAAAATGGTAAGTTCTTTTAAACATTTTGAAATATCAGTTGAAAATAGATAAAAGCCAAAAAAGGCATTCCCCCCCTTCTCTCCCTTTTTCCTTTCCCCTTCCTTTCTCAGTTGCAAAATAGAAAAAAAAAGGGGGGGGGGAGAAGAGAGAAAGGATGAAGAGAATGGGGAAATAAAAGAAAGATTATGACAAGGGAAAGGGAGGAGGAAAACATTTTGGTTTTGATTTGAAAACCGAAATATTTTCAATTTTCCATTTTCAGGATTTTGTGTTTAAAAAGTGGAAAATTTTAGATGCATGTGAAAAAAAACCAGACAAGTTTCCTTTTATTAAGAAGGAAAGAATGGAGGCTCCTTAACAAATGTCTTTATTCAGTCACTAGTGAAAAAAGGGTGTAGGCTTTCCATGGCTAAACAAACGGTTGTCTAATAAAATTAAGAGAGCTGGAATCACCAAGTAAGACTTTTCTCCACCTTTGTCTGCTTCTCATTCTACACCTTCTCTAGATTTTCACAACAAAACATTGAGCACTATTATTATTGTCACATCTCAGAAATCTCCAGTTGTGGTAACAGTGCACCAGCAACAGGGTGTTTGAACTGAGAGGAATAAAAAGAAAAGCTTGATGGAATTGTTTTAAATGGAGGAAATATGCATCACTCTTCATTGTATCTGATCTTTCACTGAATTCACATCACAACTTCTAGTTATACCTGCACAAAATGCAGGGAATGTTGTGTGTGTTCTTAGGGCCTGTTCTTGGTTCCCTGGAAGCCAATGGCAAAAGCTCCCATTGTGTTTGGTGGGATTGACTAGGATTAGGCCCATAGAGAGTTGCATCCACATAGGGCATCGAGAGATCCTCCTCATTTGCCAGCACCTGAGCTTCTATAATATTCATTTATTCACCTTGATTTCCAACGTGCCAAATGGTGACATGGTAACTGGAGAGTTATTACAGATTCTCCTGACATTGGTTGTGGAACATCTCATTAGTGTTCAAGGTAATTCCATTTCAGCGAATGGCACAAAATAAATGGTTTTACCATGAAGTAGTGTGAGATGTTGAGTTAAATCTGGTAGGACCTTGGGCAGCATTAATGACCTTCAGTGAACAGGCCAAAAAAAAAAAAAAAATGTTTTCCCCTATAGGGTGCTTTGTCAAATGTATTCTACTGAGATGCCATTTTGGAGTGGAATGGTGGACCAAAAGGAAGAGAAGAATAGATGGGGGCTAGGCTTGATTTTTGTCCAGACAGGACACAGGGTATTTCCCCCCATTTATCATATATGGTGCTTTCATGAAAAAAATTGCACAGCATCTTACTGCCATGTTGTAATATAAGCTTTTCCTCTCCCAGAGCTGTTATGACAGGCTCATCCATTTAGTCTCTTAGGAGATGACATTTTATTTTCTTTGGCAAGCATTTCAGTCCGATTACAGGCAATTTTCTTTATTAGATCGAAATGATATAATGTTCTTCAATTTTTCAAGCCACAAATAGAAAAAGAATCTTTGATCAGTTTTGATCTAAATTTCCATCTAAGGGGCAAACGTTGATTTGTCACTGTGTTTTTATTTTGCTCCTGCTCAGGCAAAATTTCTATTGAGTACAAACTGAATTAAAAAAAAAGCTCTGAATTTTATTCTTGTTGATGAGGCAATAACCTCAGCCTTACTTTTTCTCTATTGTTTCACATTCTTCTTTCATCTGTCTATCTAGAATAATAGAACATCAAGGTTGGAAGGGACCTCAGGAGGTCATCTAGTCCAACCCCCTGCTCAAAGCAGAACCAATCCCCAGACAGCTTTTTGCCCCAGATCCCTAAATGGCCCCCTCAAGGATTGAACTCAACTCTGGGTTTAGCAGGCCAATGCTCAAACCACTGAGCTATCCCTCCTCCCCTCCCATGTAGTACAGTACATACATGGCCCTCAGTACTGTAATATTTGATAACCTCACAATCCATATATTTTTTCTTCACAACACCCTTATGAGGTAAAGAAAGGTCAAGGTGGCTTCTCCATCACTGACAACTTTTAAGTCAAGACTGGATGTTTTTCTAAAAGATAGGCTCTAGGAATTATTTTGGGGATGTTTTCTGGCCTGTGTTATCCTACCCACCTTGTCCCTCTTATATAAGCAGTCTGACTAGAAGACCACAATGGTCCCCTCTGGCCTTGGAATCTATTACCTCCATTTTCTAGATAGGGAACTGAAGTGCTGGATAGCCTAAGACTCAGCGTTGCAACACCTAGCTGATTTAGGAGCCTTAGGATATGTTTACACTACACAGTTAAGTCGACTTAAGTTACATCGATGATCATAAACCATTGTAATTCCATCGCTTGTGCATGTTCACACAATGCTCCCTGTGTCAGTGGAGCATGTCCACAGCTGGTACTCTAGCGCCAACAGAAAGAGCAGTGCACTGTGGGTAGCTCTCTCACTGTGAAAATCACCACTTTCTCCTGCTAGCAGTTCTGGGACTGGATCGCAGTGCATCATGGGGGCGGGGTCACCACCCCATGAGGCGGTTTTCTCCATCCCATAATTCCAAAGGCTTCCAACTAGATTTCACACCATTTTCCAACTGCTCCAGTAAACTCTGCCTGAAAGCATGGATCTTGCCACTGCTCACCAGCCCTGTGATAAGCATTATGAGCACAATGCAGCTGATCCTGCAGTACTTCATGAGCGGTGAATCTGAACAGGAAGCCATGGTGACTGCCCTGCTGTGGGCCATGGAAAGAAACAATTCAAGACTGATGTTGGCATTCATGGAGCAGCAGTACATGGTAGACTGCTGCTACTGGGCTTGGGAAACAAGCACTGAGGGGAGGAGTGGCTGCAGAATTTCCTTGAACTCTGTGCAAAGCTCACGTCCGCCCTGCAGCGCCAGGACACCAAAATGAGAGCTGCCCTAACAGTGGGAAAGTGAGTGGTGATTGCTGTGTGGAAGCTGGCAACTCCAGACTGTTACCGGTCAGTCATGAATCAGTTTGGAGTTGGGATGTCCACTGTGGGGGTTGCAGTGATACAAGCGTGCAGGGCCGTTTATCACCTTCTGCTACAAAAGACTGTGCCTTTGCGCAATGTGCAGAAAATAGTGGATGGCTTTGTGGCAAAGGGATTCCCTAACTGTAGCATGGCGATAGATGGCATGCATATCCCAATTTTGGCCCCAGACCATCTTGCGACGGAGTACGTCAACAGAAAGGGCTACTTTCACTGACATCAATGCAGGGTGATCAGGGAAGGTGCATGATGCACATATCTTTAGGAACAATGGCCTGCATAGAAAGCTACAAGCAGGGACTTTCTTTCCAGACCAGAAGATTTCAACAGGGGATGTGGAAATGCCCATAGTGATCCTGGGAGACGCAGCATATCCCTTCTTTCTGTGGCTCATGAAGCCATACACCGGAAACCTTGACTGCAGCAAGGAGTGCTTCAGCAACAGGCTCAGCAGGTGCAGAATGATTATAGGATGTACGTTTGGCAGATTAAAGGGTCGCTGGTGCTGCCTTTTTGGCAGGTTAGACCTCAATGAGGAAAATATTTCCATGGTCACAGCAGCCTGCAATGCTCTGCATAACATCTGTGAAGCCGAGGGGGAAAACTTTCCCCAGGGGTAGAGCACTGAGGTGGATCACCTGGCAGCTGATTTTGGAGCATCCAGACACCAGGGCTATTAGAGGGGTTTAATGGGGGCGCTATTCAAATCAGGGAAGGTTTGAAGCAGCATTTTGACAATAAGCCCCAGTAATGTGTTTTCTATAATGAATTGAGCCAGGGATTGTTTACTTGCCATCGTAAATGACCCCTGTAATGATTCCTGCCTGAGCATTAATTGTAGTCTGCAAATGTGCCGATGGCCACTGTGTATGAATTTCTGTTGCGACCCTCCAGTGTAGGCCACAAATAAAGAATCACTGTCTTTGTAAGACTACATTTTTATTAAACAGCAATAAACAGATGAACATTTCTGACAAGGGGCATGACAGTGAGCAGCACTCTTTGAAGTGAAGATCTGACAGCTGTAAGTCCTGCTGTCGTTATGGAAAAATGTCCCTAGGGGTGGAGTGCAAGGGGTACTGCAATGGGCCAGGAATGTGAGAGGAACGTGTGGGGAGTTTGGGGAGGGCAAGGAAGGCAGTTCTGTATGGACTGCTGAGGGAGTTGAGCAGGCATGCGTTCCACCTGCAGCACAATCAGAGACCTCAGCATCTCTGTTTGGTCCTCCATGAGCTTTATCATCCAGTCCTTATCCTCTATTATCTACTCCTCCTCTGCCTCCTCTCTTGGCTATCCATTTCCAGTTTTTCATTTATTGTCTCTCTTTATGATCTGTGCTCCCTATCTGACGATTGCAGCACTTTGCTGATATGTAGGAGCTGGCCCTCAAGGGCACATCTGCAGAAGCAAAAGAAACAATACACAGAGTCTGTATTATGTGTGCACTCACAGTCTTGAATCATAGATGTTACATTCACCTATTTCTCACTTTCCCTTAGCAAGCACGCAGCACAGCCAGAGCACTAAACATGGTGAGTTTGGCCCAGGGGAGGGGGAAGGGTGGTGCAAGATGGGACAAAGGGTCTGAGTGGTTTCAGAAGGGGATTACTACAAGTGCTTAGGTTCACTATTCTGAACACTGGCACCATTTTCCACAGGCAGGGGCGATCAAAGTTGAAATCACGCTCCTGAGAGTAACTGAAGATGCAAGGGTGCATTTCCTGCATGCATGTGGCTTCCGACCGGATCCATATACAGCTCGCCTGTGTGCTGCTTTGGTTCCTGCAGAAGTAATTGCCGAGTGGCGCGGCAAAGTTTCCTACAATGGGGGAAGAAACAAAGCAGCTCTGCCAAGGAACCTTCGGCGAAGGATTGCAGAATATCTGCAGGAAAGTTTCCTAGAGATCTCTATGGAGGATTCCCGGGAGATCTCGGTGTGCATTAACAAACTTTTCCACTGCCTTGCTGCACAGGGGAATGTGAAGCAGATGCAAACAGTACCTAGTGTTAATTTTGATCCCTTCTCCCACGTGCACCATGTAACAAAATAAAGGACAGCTCTACTTCATGTCACCGTGCACTATCGAAGCAAAATGAGTACTTACCAGAGCTCCCCTCTCCTGCTTCATGCACACCAGAGCTGGACAGCTGGGACTCCATAGTAGAAAAGAGGTCCTGGCTCACCACGCCAATGGAAGAGCCTGTTGCTTGTCTCACATCGTCCTCCAATTAGACCTCCTTGTCCACCACTTTGTCCACAGGATTGACTCTGCTGGCTGCTGAATGATGTCCCCCCAAAGTATCCACGGGGCTTTTGGCGGTGGAGGTGAGGTCGCCTCCGAGGACGTCATGCAGCTCTTTGTAGAAGTGGCATGTTTTTGGTGCCACACCAGGGTGATGGTTGGCCTCCCTTGCCTTTTGGTAAGGCTACATCATCTCCTTGATCTTAGCACAGCACTGCTGCATGTCCCTATTGTGCCCTCTCTCATCCAGGCCATGAACAATCTGCTTGTAGATGTCAAAGTTCCTATGGCTAGATCAGAGCTGCAACTGCACAGTCTCCTCTCCTCACAGACCCAACAGATCCAGTAACTTCTGTGTACTCCAGGCAGGAGCGCGTTTGCTGCAGAAAGCCGGCATGGTCAGCTGGGAAGATGCAATGTGAGCTGTCCATGTCGAGAAAACAGGAAGTAGAATTTCAAAAATTTCTGGGGCTTTAAAGAGGGAGGGGTGCATGCCCGTGTACCTGGCTGCAGGGCGGTGGAGTAGAAACTGCTTATCAGAGCGGTCATGATGGGCATTGTGGGACACCTCCTGGAGGCCGCTTAGGGGGACATAAGCAAGTACAGTGTCTACACTAACACTGCGTCGCTCTAACTTTGTCACCAAAAGCTCAATGCTGCTCATTGATGTGGTTTTATTATGTTGGCGTGGCAGGAGAGTTAAATCGGCAGGAGGAGTATTGTGTGTAAACCTCCATTGTTTTGTCGATGAAAGCTGACTTTTGTTGACAAAACTGTGTAGTGTAGACAAGGCCTAAATCTCATTTTCATAAGGGAGCTAGGCACTGAACCTAAATCCTATCAACTGTTGACATGAATAAATGGATTTTACTTATTTTAGATCTAAGCCAATTTATACCTCATAGGCCCATACCTTGCCACCATCTACAACTAGAGATGGTTGAAATGTTCCTTGAAATTTGAATGTGATTTAATATATTATATGAAGACCTTAAATACCTCTTCCACATGGACTCAATGAGAAAGATTCTCAAGTGGTGTAAATTGACATATCTTCATTGATTTCATTGGAGCAAAACCAAATTACACCAGCTGAGGATCTGGGCCTATATTTAATTTATCTGTAATCTCATTTGGTTTTGTGTTTTCTTTTATTGGTCTGCACATTTTAAAATCTCAATAATAGTACCTAGAAGAGATTGAAGGGTTTAATGTTCTCTGAGCATCAGACAAGTTTAATGCCTGTAGCTGTAATCACCTGCAGTAAGAGATTATGCCCAATAGGTCACTGCCTTCCTATCCAGATTTGACTGAATTACAATGTTGAAATCTCCCAACATTATCTTCTGTCCTCAGGTGAAATGAGATGAGCTCTGAGCAGTTTCATAAAGAATTCCACCTTAGGGAATTTGGGGTAGATACATTAATAAAATTGAACTGTGAGCTGCCTGTCTCCCGTAAGAACACTGAAATTACCCTGTGGTTCAGAAAGTTCAGCTCTCATAACAAAAGGCACAGATTAATGTCTTGGATAAATTACAGCTTTTGGATGTTGACTCTTGCAGTGCACCAAAGGCGAAGAAGCCTAGCTCACAATTTTGCTGATGAACGCAAGGTATGTCTTAAAGAAACCAGTTGTCATCCATGACCTGTGTCACGCTGCCTCGAGTGGCTCACAACCGAGAGTGCTTTCCTCAGGGCAGACTGTCAAAAACAGGGCAGATACCTCAAACTAATAGTATGTTCTATAATTAGATTTTGCCAAGCCAGTAACAAATGTGAAGTCCTAAAAATCACTACAACAGTCTTACCATGGAGTCACAGACAGTCCTGTTAAGACTCTCCAGTGTATCTTGCCACCCAGACAAACTGGACTTAGTGATAAATGGTCACTTACATGAAAAATCACACAATATGCAGGTTGCTTCCAGTCCCAAGAGACCAGTCACTTACCCCAGATCAATTGATACCCTAGATTTTAAACCAAGGACAAGGCCTGTAGCCAATCCTGTAATACACTATCTAAAGCTTTATTAACTAGGAAAGAGAAATAAGAGTTATTTACAGGTTAAAGCAAACAGACATATGCACAAATGAGTTGCAATCTAAATCCTAAGAGTGGCACACCTGTAGTGATCTGTCAATTCAAAGTGTTTTCAGGGTGGACCCAGGAGGCAACCGTTGGGGACCCCTGGCTTTAGTTTGGTGTCTCTAGACCTGTGAGAGTTCAAACAGCAAAAGAGATGGAAAATGTTCCTGTGACTTTGTTTTAGTTCCTTCATTCAGCTTCCAAATCCATAGGACGAACTTCCTTGAACATAGCATGTCCAAGGTGTGATAGGGTCATTCACCCATCCTTTGTATTGCAATGTTCCTTGATGGCCCACCTGATTTGAAAGCTCTTCTTGATGGGCGGGGGGATGACATTCTTCCCATCTGGGTTCACAAGTTTAGAGCAAATATTTTCAAAGCAAAACTTGCATATTTTCTTATAGCATGGAATATAGACATTGCAAGTGAGATTAATGCAGGCAGCAATTTACAAGCATTTCATAGAGTCTAAACACTAACTACATTCTTATAAGACTAATTGCTATTTTGAGCAACACAGGTGAACTGGTCTGGTCTCCAGCTATGAGCTTGTCAGTTCTTAGCTAATGCCTGCAGTCTTGGCAACAGTGGGCGCCTGGTTTGCCAGCATCACAACCTGATTCATACAAAGTGTTTGACGTCCTTTGCGATCCTGAAAGCTGGCTGGGGAGTCTGTCAACTCCGTATTCATCCAGCTTGTCCAAACAAGCTACTCAGCTCCTGATAGTCTAAGCATCATCCAGCAAGATAGAGGGACAGCTACAGTCTTTGTATCTGACCTCATAAGCAAGGGAGGCTTTGGACTGCCAAGTCCAAAGCATTTGAAAGGCCTGCTCGAACTGGGCAAAATGTGTTCACCCTTTTTTTCCCTCCCAGTGGAAAATGCACATTTGGGTTAATGGAAACATTTTGCAAATTCGTGTCTAATTCACTGAATTGTTTTGGCTGGGAACAAGGTAAAATCAAAAAAGTTTGGAAAAAGTCAAAATGTTTCTATTTGAAATGACTGTTTCTAAATCTCCTTCAATTTTATATTAAAAAAACAAACCTTAAGGAAAAAAAGCTTGAAATTGAAACACAATTTTTGTTCAGCCCCAAATAACTTTTTTCCCCTTCCCAGATCTGTCACTGAACCCCAAAATTGGCTTTTTGCACAGCTCTGGTCCTGGGACCTCAACTTGGGGGATTGCAGTCCTAGGCAGGCCTCCTAAAGGTAGCCTACCACTCCATCAGTCTTGAGAGGCTTCTTCTCCAAGAGCCCCTGTGATGTGGAAACCTGTCACTGTTCCTTTTTAAAATCCACAGACAATCCTTAGGGATTACAATGAGATGACATGGGCTGCAAGGCCTCATGCTTCAGTATTTAAATCAAGCAATCAATCTCTGAGTATTAAGGATTAGCCTGAGGACACCATGGGGGGAAAAACTTTCCCACATTCTACAAACTTTCTCACTGGGGTGGAGGGTTCTGACACCTTCTGCTGAAGCATCTGGTGTTGACCCTGTCAGAGACAGGATACTGGATTAGATGGACCATGGGTCTGATCCAGTCTGGCAGACTTTGTATGATAATGATGACATACAGCTCTGTACATTGATTTCATCCTGTGGATGTGGGAGATGGGAGTTTAGAGAAAGAACAGCTGCCTTAAACTGAATCCAGGAAGTGACATGATACTAACTGGAAGAGATGAATATTTGGAGGAGCTGGTAGGCACTACAATTTTGCCTCTACTGAGGACATTTCTCCTAAAAAGGTTATACCAATGCACAGCCTTAAGTTGAACTTGATTTATCACTGACCTCGGAGAATCAAATACTTGCAATCACACAAAGCAACCTCTCACCTCCAGCTTCCAGGAAGTCTTCACTCATTCTTCTCAGATATAGCCCTGACCACAATAATCCAGACATTCATAATGCCATCCCGAATTTACCCCCTCCCCCCCAAATTCCCTCTATCTTGACCTAGCCAAAAATACCTTGCTCAGATCTGGATCAGAACTTCCCCAAAAGAACTGAGATATGTGGTCCCAGGGTTGGGTCAAACCCACCTCAAATTCCTTCATGGAAATCCTACAGAATGTTAATCTTCATGCCCATTTCTTCAGATCGCCTTAATTCTTTCCCCTTCGTGTGTGAACTGCTTAAAGCTATTCACGTTGAAAGAGCCTTCCCCACCCCCAAGAGAATCTATTCAGAAAACGGTCATTGCATTTATACCACAGATTTCTCATTGTGTCTCTCTATGTGAGTCTATAAAGAGCTTTTACAGTTACTTTCCTCTCCATATGTGGCACAATGTTGCACAAGGCACCATACAGACACATGTAACAATCTCTGAAGCATTGTTAAGCTTAAAGTGTAAACATAACAAAGTCAAACTGAACGCAGAAGCGGCTGCCTCAAGCTGGAACGGTATAATTCAAATAAAATCAGCCCGTTCCTGCTACTAACCCCCATTCATTTATACTGAATAAGTTTATTACTGGTATATTGCAAATTATTGGCACCACAGGTGTATTTGAAGGAATTCAGCTCCTGCCATTAATGTTTTAGTCATTATTCTTAGTGTCCACCTGGGTACTATTCAAATATTGTTCATGCGTGAAGGAGTCTACCTGGGAGTGATCCAATACCTCCAGGAAGGCAGAGGATAGCAGGACAGATTTCACATTTCTCTCTCTTGATCCATTCCTCTCGTCCATGGTGCCCTCCTTTTATTCAAAGCTGCTGAAGAGCAATCAAGGGAAAACAAGGTTCTCCTCCCTGCAATCTGGATTTCTTTATCTTTCTATGCCCCCAGGAAAACTGTTGACTTCCTGTTGTGTCAATGGGTCAAATTGAGGGCCACCTTGTGGCTCAGCTTGTACAGTGAGTGTGGGGACATGAAGCATTCCTTGATAACCTGGTGCTGGCAACATGTACTGCAGGCTGAAGCATGATGGGAAAACCAGGCCATGGAGAGAGGATATATGCCCCTTACACAGAGAAGGGGCAGGAGTGGGCGGAGTTTTGGAGCCACACCTCCTGCCAGCACACTAGCTAGTGTGGTTACACGAACCTGCCAAAGGAAGTTAGCTACACCCGGTATAGGCCTGGAAAAGGGGGCTCCTGCTGCAGAGCAGCTAGAGATGGGGAGCTAGACTGGGAAGCAGAGTATGATTCAGAGATTCCCAATCTGCTCCAGGGGCAGTGCTGTGCTGCACTGCCCGTTGATTGGGGCTTGTGGCAAAGCCAAGACTCCACCCCAAGTGAGGGGAGGTGTGCAATCAGGTCAGTGTCTATTGTCTGGCTCCCAGTGTCCTGACAGGCTACCTGGGATGCAAGCAATTTTCTCGGAGAAGTTCCTCCCAGCAGGAGGTGCAGGATTCTGGAGTAGAGAAGAATCGTTTCAAGTTAACAAGATAATTCTTGGTCCACAATAGTTCAGCAGGGCATCACATAGCAGTTGCATTGCTGGAGCCTGTGTGAAGTTTCCTCCCTGTACTGAATATAGTACAAAGGTACATCTGGAGCAAACGGTGAAACTGAAGCAGAATTTGGCACTTCCCTGCTTGCACAGCAAGGACTGAGGAGCCACTATAAATGCACCAGCTTCTGGGCTGACATTTAGTGCTTTCCCCCGTTGTTTACAATCTAATTGCCAGTGCCATACGTGGACACTTAAATGATTTAAATAGTCATGAGAGGAGAAACTAAATACAGCGTTGCAAAATATCAAGCATTTTGAATTGTATCAGTGCATCGGTTACACTGAACATGAGGCATCCGTATATTTAGCAATAACTGGGTGTTTGTTTATTTAACGCCGATGGGAACAAGTGGAAGTGATAACGCCTTCAGGTATCTATCTTGCAGTCATTCCAAAAGCCACTGAGATTTGCATATCAGTTACTGACTTTCCTTTCCATTTCATTCTGTTTCTGATTCTTCACCAGTATCATGAGGAACCTTGTCCTGGGAGAGTCTCATATTGTTCAGGGCTAGACGTGAAGAGATTCCCTTTGTGTTTGTGTGCTGGAGGTGGAGTGCTGGGGATACTGCCTAGTATCATAGAATCATAGAACTTAAGATCAGAAGGGACCATTATGATCATCTAGTCTGACCTCCTGCATGATGCAGGCCACAAGAGTTGACCCACCCACTCCTGAAATAACTCTCACCCTTGACTCAGCTGTTGAAGTCCCCAAATCATGATTTGACGACTTCAAGCAGCAGATAATCCTCTAGCAAGCGACCCCTGCCCCATGCTGCGGAGGAAGGCGAAAAACCTCCAGGGCCTCTGCCAATCTACCCTGGAGGAAAATTCCTTCCCGACCCCAAATATGGCGATCAGCTGAACCCCGAGCATGCGGCCAAGATTCTCCATCCAGACACTTAGGAAAAGACTTTCAATATCCCAACATTTATCATCGGTATGTACAGGCAGTTTTACTCTACTTTTTCCATCCTTCTTCCCTCCTTCTTTCTGGTTCTCCCTTAATATTCTCCACAAATTCTCCTAAGAGGCACATTGGCTGGTTTTCCAACTCCAGCCCAGTTTGAATGGAAGTCTATTAGAAAGATTTGACTCATGCTTGAAATCCAAAAGCAAATGATTTATAGTTACCACATTTTTACCAGCACACCTTTAAAGCTTATCTGCATAACACATTCCGCACAATTTCAGCTAACAGTTCCTGCAGTGGGGGGAATTATTCTTCCCTCCTATATAAAGGAACACTACTCAGCCCAGCAACCTGTACCTGAAATAGATCGTATCTTTTGGAAAGACGTCCAATCTCGATTTAAAGGTTCCAAGTGATGACGAACTTAACACTCCTCTTGGTAAGCCATTCCAATGTGTTGTAAATTTTGTAGCTACTTGCTTAGCAGCCAGGAGAGCTATTTGAAAAAATAAATTGCACTACTAGCAAAAAAACCCCTGCATTCCTGCCAGGGTGCTTTTGTTTCGTTTTGGGTTATTTTATGAAAAATCAATTATTTTGGAGGTGGAAGGGAAAGTCTGTCTTTCAATTTTTGTATTTTCCCCCATAAAAATTACCATTTGCAGGAAAAGAAAATGGCTAATTATCACACCATTCAGGGCAAACGTTCACTAGTTTCACATACACACCGCTTTTCATTAAAGAAAACACAATTATTATTTATCATTTGCATAATGGTAGTGCTGGAGGCTCCAGCTGATCTCAGGGTTCCATTGTGACACTGTGTACATACTAAGAAATAGTAGATGCTCTGAAGAGCTTATAATATAAATAGACAAGATACAAAAGAAAGTGGAGGGAAACAGAGGCACGGATAGTTGAAGTGACATGCTCAAGGTCACACACAGGCGGTCAGTGACAGAGCCGGGATTAAAACCCAGGTTAAAACCCACCCACGGGAGTACACTGCTTCTCAGATGGCAAATTAGTATGTTTTCATGGAAATGTGTGAAAATCTCTAGACATCCGTGGGGCAGTAAAACTTTATGGGAAAGGGGCTATTCCCTCACTGGTTGCACATATGCATCCAAGGATCTCAAAGCAGTGAACAAACAAATCCCTTATGCTCACACAAGCGGGCTTAAGGGGGACAAGCATTATCGTTTGTACAGACTGTACACTTGAGCAAACTGAGGTATATAGATTTGCCTAAAGACATGCACATCAGTGGCAAAATCAGTGATGAATATTACTCAAGAGTCCTATCTTACAGCCCCTTGACCACACTCCTACCAAGCAGAGCACCTATGGGGACAGGTTGATAGAAGTGGATGTGTTTAGTTGACAGAAGAAAAGGCTCGTAGCCGGGGGAAAGGATAACAGGCATCAAATATTTAAATGGTTGTTTTAAAAAAAGATGACGATCAATTGCGCATGTCCATAGAGGGTAGGACAAGTAGCAATAGGCTTAGTTTGCAGCAAGGGAAATTTAGATTAGCTATTAGGAAAACCTTTCTAACATTAAGGATCGTTAAGCAATGGAACAAGTTATGTAGGGAGGTTGTGGAATCCCTGGATATTTTGAAGAACAGGTTAGACCAACACCTGTCAGGGATGGTCTAGCTATATTTAATCCTGCCTCAGCACAGGGTGGATGAACTAGATCAGTGCTTTTCAACCTTTTTGATACCAGGGACCGGCTTACTGCCTTCCTAAACTGCGTGAGGGAGATCTCAGGGACTGGTGCCCAGTCCATGGACCGGTCATTGAAAAACACTGAACTAGATGACCTCCTGAGGCCCCTTCCAGCCCTATATTGCTATGATTCTTCCTGTTTGGACAGACTATGCCATCTGCCTGTTACTGGATCAGCTGTTTGTTTTTTTCTTATTTTTATTGGTTATTCTTTTATTTCCATCCACTGTTTATTTCCTTTATTTTAAGTTGTTTCCCAACACATTATGCTTAGTGAGGTGTGTAAGAGACTGATGGATGCACTTGGAGGGCATGTTTTATCACAGTTTGTACACCAGTTTATAGCCAAATTAAAAGAAAAATACAATCTGACAGCTTTACCCCTGTTGCTGAATTAACGCTGGGCAGCTGACTGTATAGGCAAGAAAGAAAATAAAACAAAGCAACTGCAAGATGAAGGATCTTCATAGCTTTTGCCTGTTCATCCTCAGAACAGCATAAGGATTGGCTATCCAATTGCTGCTCAATTTGCCCCATAGATTTCAACCCACATTTGAAAAGGATTGTGTGCAAAGGTACGTAAGCCAAATGCCTTAAGGATACATACACCTGCATGTTTTTTTGTGCGCACACACACACACCCCATGCATAAATACACACAGGCTTTTAAAAATATGGGTCTGAGTTCACATATTTTTTTAAAAGCCTTCGTTTAGCTGGAATAAATTCTTGTGGTCCTCCAAGAATTTCCAATGCCTTCTGAAACAGTCCACATATTTTGGTACCAGAGCAGAACTCCTTCTGCTTTGCAAATACACTATTACCTTTCATGTTTTGCCACAACAGAGGTCATCAGAAATATGCAGGCCTGATGAATAATTCATTTTGTTGATTGAGCTAGGGACCTCATTAAACGTTAGCACACAAACTATATGTTATTTTGTCTTTTCACACCTAATATTGCCAGTGGATCCTCAAAACCCAATGAAACTTTATTCTATATGACTATGTATCTTAATCTTAACTGGAGAAAATATCGCATTATAGCAGAGATGCAGGGCTTGATTCTGGTGTAAAGCAGGAGTAACTCCCTGCTGTCAATGGAATTAGAGCAGTGTTTAAGCAGCATAACTGAGAGCAAACTTAATCTCCTTGTTTTTGAATGAGACACTGAGCCCAATCAAGCCCACATCTAAGTCAGCTGCAAAAATTCAGTACATCTCATTTAAGATTGGATGCCTTTCAGAACAATATGCCTTAGTCAAACACAAGCTACTGGGCTAAATACAGGATTAACTGAGTGAAATTATATGGTTTGTGTTACACAAAGTCAGATTAGATGATCCTTCTGACTTTAAAATCTATTAATCTCAAAGCTATTAAAAGAGCATGATCAGGCTCACTGCTAGATTTGATTTAAACACAGGCCTGATTCTCCTCTTACTCCAGTTGTACACCAAGGCAATTCCATTCATTCCTTTCTGTTCCAGTCTGGTTCTTATACTGCCGCAGTACATGAGGTCAGGGGATTTACACTGGTGTGAGAGGAGAATCAGGCCCCAGAGAAGCCAGTAAAGCTCGGTTTAAAATAACAGGAGAACACAGATGATACCCTCTTTTCCTGACAATGGGGGACATCCCCTGTGTTGAGCATTATCACCAGACATGTGAGCTACTGATGTTCTATTAGGAGGTTATAGGAATTTAAGTGATGTCTGGGCCTTGTTCTGCCCCCACTCCCCACAGGGGTGAATTAGACCCAAAGAGACCACAATCCACTCTTTTCCTTAATACTTTAACAACTGGCCTGCTCTCTGTGCACACCCTTGCTTCTCTGACATATATCGGTTTACACAGGCGAGCGATTCTTCTGTCATTCCTGACTCTGAACTCCACTGTTCCCACTTGAATGCCTGATGGATTCACATCGGTAAATCCACTCCCCATTACTGTTATTGGGTGCGACCTGAGCAAATCCCACTTGCTCATTGACCAAACGGCTTCCCTTCCTCATGGGCCCTGCAAGAGTTTACCAACCCTTAGTTTGTGTTCTCTCTGCGCTGTGGATTATTTTCCCCTTTGAATGAACAAATAAACACAAGTCTGACACATGGAGATGCGGCCTACGTAAAATGTGTCCCCGTCCAGCTCCTGATGGAAAGACGACTGGTGATTTCAGTGGGCTTTGGATCAGGACCTAGAAGACCTCAAAAAGTCCACTATCACAATTGGTGCTAATTAGCAGTCTCACCGATACAGCGATAAGCCTCTCTGCTGACAAGACAGAGATAGTGCTCATCTTTCAAAGCAAACCATTCAGGCAATGGGTTCAGGCACATGGCTGGGGCAATGTGTGGGAAGCTTTGTTCACATTGTTCTATAAATAGAGAGTTCTATGTATCTACTTAAACAGCACCCATCACCTTCGTATCTGAGCACCTCTTTCATTAAGGAATTTATGTTCAGCACCTCTAGGAGGAAGGTAAGTGTTACTATCCCAGTTTTACACATGGGGAACAAAGGAAGAGAGAGAGATTAAGTGATTTGTCCAAGGTTACAGAGGAAGTTTGTTGCCCACTAGAAAGAGAACCCTGATCTCCTGAATCTAAGTCCAGTGCCTTTACAACATTAACAAATTTCCATCTCCAAGGCTCTCAATTTGGTACTTTTCCCCCAGGAACTAAACTCGCTTTTAAAAGAACAGACAGCTGAAATCAAATATTAAGGAAATTCAATACAAATATTTTCATTTAGAGATGCCTCATTGGCAGAGATTGTCCCCTTTAACCTGGCTGCCTTGATTTCACGATCCCATTTAGAACATCAAAGGAACAAGAGGGAATCTAGGAGGACCATTTTAAAACAGCTTCTCCAACACTGCTGGTGTTGCTCAATGCTTGAGTGCATTTAGACATTTCTTCTGAGCTGTGCAATTAGGACTCTACATTTCCCCCCACATCACTTACACCTCCCGTTCCCACCTGCATTTCATCACTGCAAAGAGCTCAGTCTCTGTGTGGCTGACCCATCTGAACAGGGGAAGGAGACTCTGCATGAAGTGGAGGCTCTTATTTTCCAGCCCCTAATTACACCGCAAACCACTATTTAAGACTACAAAGCAAAAAGAAACAGGTAACACGCCCACAAAACAGCCCCTTACCGTATGAGCCGCTGATTAAACCCACCATAATTAAAACATACAGGACCTCCAACAAGCTTGAGTGTCCCTAACAATGTTTTACTGTGTCTGGATTTTCTTCTGACAGGTAACTTTTCTTATTCAGAAAACGGAAAATCACCCGCTGGTTCTGCTATTATGTGGTGGGGGTTCACCACGGAGTGACTGTACTTTCAGCTGGAAAAATGAATGTAATCATAGAGCAGTTGGAGCAGGCAGCAGCTGGTTTTCTGATACTCTCTCTAAAATCTGTCAAGTTAATTTAATGTGTGTAAAAGGCACTGGATTGTCAGCCCTGGAAACTAAAGTCCTCTGCCCAGAGAAGAGTCACAGCATGAGCGGTGTAAGCTCCCCCACAGTGCCCAGGCAGTCTACCTAAGTCTTCAACTGGAGGAAATGCCTCCAGGGGAGGAATGGTTCAGTCTCCATGTTAATTCAGTCTCCTTTCCTGTTCATTCTCCATGTTCCTTGAAGACTTGGTGTCTCTTCCGCAGCCAGGGTGCAAATGAATGTGACTAGTGATGGGGTTTTGTGATGCCGGGAACCTGTCTACTAGGAAACAAACTCAGACAGCAAATTCAGTTCAAGTTGGCCACCATGCAGCTGTCTACATTTTGGGTTGCTAGGGGGACTCTTGGTCAATAATAAGCCTATGCCAGATTGCAACTAATGACTGTTGGGTTCTCTCGTCATTACTACAGCCTTAGCACAAGGTCTCAAAAGAGCAAGTGACAGTTATGTGTTGTGAACTACTCCATGACTTCCATAGTAATAAATATAAAAACCTGCAGGATCACACCGTTATTCCAGGCCAAATTCTGCCTGGAGAAATGAAACCACCAGGGACCATGTCTGCTCAGCCACAGGGAGAACCTGACCCTTTAGTTTTATTTATTCCAAGTTGATTTATACTTTGTGCTTATCAGTTACCCCCAAAGGGGCTGATCCAAAGCCCATTGAGGTCAAGGGAAACACTCCAATAGGGTTAGGATCAGGACCCAAGGCCGTAGTTCACCCCTATGCAGGGTATAGGATATTGCTAAGTCCCACATAAGCTCCATTTCTGAGGGCTTTAAGTGGGACCTAAGCAGCTTTGTGCCAGCCCTCTGCATAAGGGTGTAGCTCATCCTAGGTAACATAATATTCTAATAACCAATAATGATCACATTTACCACTCTCTGAAATATTGTTTAGATAAAGCTCCTTCAAGCACCCTCCCACATAAAACCAAGATAAACTTGGCCATCCTGACCAACTGCATCATCCCATCTAACCCCTCAGGGCCCTCCAAAAAGCCTGAGTTCATATTTGCAGGCAGTTTTGTGGCCCTGTAAAATAAAGCAATAGCAATTACTCATGGAATAACTGAGTAGAGATCATTTGCCTGCTGGAACTAGGAAATTATGTCTCCAACTGTCTGGCTTTGTCTCCTTACGGGACTGCGCACCATAAATCCAGTGAAACTTAGTTATATATTGTCTAACTCAGGATCTTTCTTTCGAGGCTTTCTTCCAGCAACTAACAGAAATTGCTAGATCGCANGATCTTCACTCACCTTGGCAGGCTGGCTAAAGCACCAACAGAAATTGATATTCCACCCGTACCCTATTTCAAAATGGGACATTTACTACTACAAGCAGCATTGATCTTCATCAATTACTAGTGTATTACAATGATGCAATTACTTTCATCTCAAAGGGCCCAAAATGCTTAACATGCTAGAGGCCACATCCTGTCCTCATTTGCACCTGTGCAACGACTTCAGTGGTGTTTCGTTGCCATAAATATGGGCAGAAGTTTGGCTCTTCCTATTTTACATATACAGTATCCAGGAATCATTTCAGCTCCCACTAGAATGAAACCTTGGTTGGAACATGGCTGCAGCATACACTATAACAAAAATTTAAGACAAGAGTCAAGTGAGGAACACCGTATCGGATTGAGACTACAGAGGAAATTTCGGTAGGCAGAACAGATTTACTCACATTTTAATTTTGTATGGACATTAGGCTACAACCTTGGAAGGACATCGGTTTTCTGGTTAAGCACAGGTCTTAACTTCTATTCCCAATATTTCCTTAAGCTTCATTAGTGACCTTAGGGAAGTCATTTAGCAACCGTAAGGACTCGTCTACATGTGAAATGCTACAGCAGTAGGTAGGTAGACACTACCTACACTGATGGGAGGGGCTCTTCAGTCAGTGTAAGTAATCCACGACTTAGGTCGGCTTAACTACGTCGCTCAAGGAGATGGATTTTTCACACCCCTGAGCAATGTAGCTAGGTCCAGCATAAACCAGCCCCAAGACACCGTTTCCTCAAGCTCACAATAATAATATATACCTACATACGTCATACAAGTATTGGGAGGATTAATTCTTTTATGTTTGTAAACCATATTGAAAGTCTTGAATGGAAGGTGCTTATGATGGGCTATGTACCCCACACAGGCCCTGTATGGGTTAATGTGGATCTGAAAACCCAGATCTGTTCCCTGGCTGCATCTGGACGGAAAGCCAGGCTTGACTGATCATGAAGCCCAAGTGGGCAGGAGCAGGCTGGTTGTTATAATGAGAGGAAGTTTGTAGCAGAAGGGGGCTGCAGGTTGGTAGTCTGCAGTCACTCTTTGGAAACGAAGTGGTGAGGAGGAAATCCAGGGGGGAGAATAAGCGCTGGGATTCCAGCCCTGAAAGAAGGATGAACCCAGAGAAGTTGCATGGAAGAAAGCCTGAGAGAGGCTGGGTCGGAAGAAGCCCAGGGAAATAGCAGCAAGGGATGGGACACTGCAAACCTAGGCTGACAGTAAGGGTCCCTGAGCTGAACCCAGTGTAGGGAGGGCCTGGGTTCCCCTACCAGTCACTGGCAAAGGGGCATGAGCCCAGAATCAGGGGCCAGAGACCTGACACAAGGTCTCGGAATTAACCGTTGGACTTTTGTTTGTTGAACTTTGTTACCCCAAAAGGGGCAGACATTTATATCGTGACCGGGGTGGAGGGCCACGGTACAGAGCAGAGACCACCACAGCGAAGGAGTGGCTGTCAGCAGGGGTTGCCAGAGTGAAAGGCAGCTGCTGTGCCACACCTGGCCACAAGGAGATGCTCCTGTGGCGAGTGAACCCCCTTACAAGACTGCAAAGCTTTACATTACATTGAGATGTAGATTGGCACACCGATCTGAACAAGCACCGTCTGTCAAGATGTCCAATTTTAAATATTTATCAGGCCCAAGTTTAGTGATTACTGATGCCTTGGTTTTTTCAGAAATTACTGGGAGAATCAGGCCCCTTTAAGGGGGTCTCAAGTTGATGCAAACACTGAGGTACCCAAAAGCACTAGATGCTTTTGAAATGTTAGGGCATGTTTCTGTAGCCATGACATGATCCGCACCAACAGAAGCAGACTCCAAAAGGAATTCAATTCATTTATTTTCTTCCTTGGACAATCAACATCTGGTTTATAATGTGCCAAGCAGGCAGGAGCAAGAAGAACTATGTTATTCTGAAGCAAGGAGGGTACCACCATTTGTTTTGCGTGCCAAGAAATACATCCATATTGTGTACCATTATCCGAGTACTTATACTGAACAGCTTCGCACATTATTAAAGGCTACTGTCCTGGCAGCAACATTAGTTAAAAAGAAGAGAACACAATGAAGGGTCTAATCTGGAGCCAACCCCTAAACCCACTTTCCATGTTTGGGGGCACAACCCTGTTCCCCTCAAACAACTCCCCACAATTAATGATCATTGAGGGTGCAAATGTTACCAAACTTGACATCCGCTGGTAAATACCTGATTTATAGTCACAGAACTTGCAGGTGTGTAAATGAAATCATAATGATGGTGTGTGCAGAAACAGAGGCCCTCTAGAAAAAGCATGCACTAAATGTTTGTCTAGGCCCTTGGGAGGGAAAATGACACATCATTGGTAAAGGACACAAAATCTTTTCTTACCTTCTGATCGAGACTGTATGCCAGAATCCAGTCCTCCTGTTTGGGGTGGAACAGCAGGCTCTGGATGTAGAAGTTCAGACGGTACTTTTGATACGTGGCCCCTTCGTCAGAGCTAATCAGCAAACTGCTCTCAATCTCCGGGTCAGTCAGCAACATAATCTGTATGGATGGAATAGTCACAATTAGTTAGAGAGGAGTCAAACGGAAGGACGGGGAAACAGTCAGGACTTGTAGGTAAACATGGTGAAAACTGATGCATTTTAGTGACAGTATAAAAGCCAGACTACACAACTCAAGTGTAGCAAACCTGTTAGAACAAACCAATGGTGACCAACCTTCCTGAAAGTAAAGCAATATATGATAACTGTGAACATGTATCTGAAGTATGTAGCAATCAAATAAACAGTGGGATCACTTAGAACAGGGGTGGTTAACCTGAGCCTGAGAAGGAGCCAGAATTGACCAATGTACATTGCCAAAGAGCCACAGTAATACATCAGCAGCCCCCCGTCAGCTCCCTGTCCCCTGCTCCCAGCACCTCCCACCCACCAGCAGCCCTGCCAATCAGTACCTCCCCGTCCCTCCCTACACCTCCCGATTAGCTGTTTCATGGCGTGCAGGAGGCTCTGAGGGGGAGGGGGCAGGAGCGAGGGCACGGCCGGTTCAGGGGAGGGGGTGGGAAGGGGTGGAGTGGGAGCAGGGCCTGTGGCAGAGCCAATGGTTGAGCAGTGAGCACCCCCGAGCACATTGGAAAGTTGGCACCTGTAGCTCCAGCCCCGGAGTCGGTGCCTATACAAGGAGCCAGATATTAACCTTTGAAGAGCCGCATGTGGCTCCGGAGCCACATTTTGGCCACCCCTGACTTAGAATGAGCATAAATAATTACAATAGGTTAAAAGTTAAGTCCAACAACCCCTTTGTGATCATCAACAAGATCTGAACCCGGGACAGCCAACCCCAAAGCACAAACTTTGCTAAGGTTAACAGCACCAGTTGGTTGTTATCCTTTTCGAGATCTAGTCATCAGAGGAGGCAGACAACACACGGTGTGCACGCATGTTGCATCGGCAAAGGAAAATGTAGNAAAAAAAAAAAAAAAAAAAAAAAAAAAAAAGGAAATTGAAAATAATTCCCAGCGGCAGAATCTGTTAGATTGCAGAATAGTCTGCAGATAGAAGGTGGCAGGAAGTTTCATTGCGTGAGATTTTAGAACCTGGCTGTCTGCAGGGAGCAATCTTGCTTTAGTAGGGGGATGTTTGGTAACCCGCTAGGTTTGAGCATTGGCCTGCTAAACCCAGGGTTGTGAGTTCAGCCCTTGAGGGGGTCATTTAGGGATCTGCGGCAAAAATCTGTCAGGGGATTGGTCCTGCTTTGAGCAGGGGGTTGGACTAGATACCTCCTGAGGTTCCTTCCAACCCCGATATTCTATGATTCTAATTTCCAAGATACTGTGAATTACGGCTTCAGTGAGGTAATCAGAAACAGTCTCTGCTCAGTGAAGTTTCTCCTTTAGCTTAGTCCAAGGGTGTTAGCTCTGGAAATACAGTAGATGTCTGGCTTGTAGTTCTATTAGTGGCCACTCGCCACCAATTAACTTATTACTTGGTCTGTATTGCTGATGAATCAGAGAGAAGTGTGAGAGTCCAACCTCCTGTCTCTGCATGAAGGAAATAGGTTTGAGAACTACAGAGAGAACGACTTCAGTCTTCCAGCAAGAGAAAAAAGCAATGTCACAAAGGAATAGAGTAGGAGGCACCACAAATGGCGAACACACAAAGCTTTGAAAGACCTTTGCCTGCAACAGGCTTGAAGATCTGTATCATTAGTGTCATTTTTAAATACACCGTTTACTGTCTCTGAAAATGCCAGGCACGAATCAGCTCCTAGACAAGGCCAAACTGAAAGGAACAGCATCTAGCATTTCACAGTGGGAATTTTAATCTGTGTTCAGGCATTTCAGAATTTCTCTCTCTTCCCCCACCTACCACTCAGTAATAAAAGGCAGGCAGAGTCACAAAGAAGGGATGGGGGTGGGGGATCCCACGAGACATCATTTAACACAAAGATCGCTAACAATAAATTAGGAGACACCATAAAGATCTATACAGATACAGCAGATATAGATATATTAATCCAGCTATGTATATCCGTGTGTATACATATGGAATATACATAGAAGATGTTCTGCATTTCTAGATGGATGACAGGTAATCCTCTAAATATGCAAAACTGCATGGCAGTGTTGCTTAGCGGATAGCTCATTGGACTGGGATTCTGCGCTTGTGACCTTGGAGGAGCCATGTCAGGTCCCTGTTTCAGTGCCCCATCTGTAAAGTGGTGGGGAAATGATAGCTCCTTTTGTAAAGTGCACTGAGATCTACTGATGAAAAAGGACTAGATATGAACTAGGTATTATTATATTTATTAGAAACGATCAAGTTCATTATCCTAAGGTAGTGACTTCATAATGGCTGGCATACAAAAAGAATTACTATTAAAATGGAAATTCACAGATCATCCGCTATCAATGGGCCAAGTAAAGCTGTTTTGTTTCTCAGACCAAACCACCCAGACTTATACTGCTGTCTCCCTCATTCTCCCAACGTTATTTCTGTGAGAATACAACTACGGTTAAGCGTATCAACAGGCAAGATGAATTCTCTATTCTTGTGTGAGTTTATGCACTGAAAAAGAAACATTGTCTATGCTGGTATTTGAAAAGCTCACACAGCAGAACACTAATTGTAGCAGAGCAACTAGAGCAGAAATAAATGCAAATCAATGGCTTGATCCAAAGCCCATTGAAGTTAATGAGTCTTTCCATCAACTTCAATGGGCTTTGGATTGTGACTCTCAGGAACATTTGTTCCCCCTGTTCACTGGCCCCAGTATGAGGTTGTTCCAGATAGGGGAAGCCTGCCTTGCAACTATTTACACAGCTTTGGGAAACTGGGCCTGAGGCTCCTTTGTGTGTTCTGTGTTGTGTGTTCACCTCAGACCAGACCCACTCAGACAAACCACCAGGAACAAGGCTTTATTCTGTAAAGAACATTGAACAGGATTACAGTCCAGCAGCCTCCTCTCTGCTTGCCTGCTACGTGCTCCCAGCTCAGTCAGTGCTGAGACCTCCTGCTGGCGGGGGGCAGAGGTTACATCCTGGCAGAAACACGGAAGTTCTCCCAACATGCCCCATTTTGTAGTCCACAACTTGTAGTTCCCAGGGCTGCTGTTGAAGCCCACTGGACCTTGGGCTACACATTGTTAGCCAAGTTTAGTTCCAGTCTCACATTCTTCTATCTTAGATACTTAAATAACCCCCATTCCCATAGTATCTGCGCACCTGACCTCACAATCTTTAATATATTTATCTTCACAACACCTCCACGAGGCAGGGTATTGCTTTTACTCCATTCTACAGATGGGAAACTGAGGCACTGAGAAGCTAAGTAATTTAGCCAATGTCACACAGGGAAATCTGTGGTGGAGCAGAGAGTTGAACATAGGTTTCTCAAGGCTAGTGCCCTAACCACCAGATCATCTTTCCTTGATTTATATTGTTCTATCCTTGGTTTCTACATCACCCACTGTACAAGACCTCTGTGATGGGGTGCCTGCCCCACACTGGGCTATAATGGGTTAATAGAGCCCTAGGGAGGCTGCACAGGAGACAGCCAATCAGAGAAGGGCTGAAGGGAGCTGCAGGGCAGAGGAAGGGAGTTCTCTGCTGGGCGCTCAGGGAGAATGAACTGTGTCTCTGGAGGGCTGAGAGAACTGCCAGCACCCTGGACAGAGCACTGCTGCTAACAGGGACAGGGGGGGGCGAGAGACAGCTCCTGGCTGGCTGCTGGGATGTTGCAGGCTGAGGCCCTGAGGCAAGGGCAAAGAGGATGCTGGAGCCAGGAGGAAGTGGCCAGACAATTCGCTGCAATAGCCACTAAGGGAAGTGGCTGAACAGTGGACTGCAGGTCCCCCAGAAGGGGGGAGCACAGCATGTGGCACAGCCGGAGGGCTGTGTCGCTGAAGAGGATGCTGTGATCCTTGGAGAGATGTGGATCCTAGAGCAGGAGTGACGGCAGCGAGGCATCACCAGAGGAGGGTGCAGTGGCGAACAGAGCTAAACCCCAGGACAGCCAGCAGGAGGCGCCACAGTGGTGAGTGAACCCCGTTACAACCTCATTTTAAGAAGACAAAACAAATTAGAATTCCCTAAGGTGACATCTTCAACACAGTCACCATCCACAGTGGAATCAGAACCCCAAGCTGCTTACATGGACGTTTGAAAGCAAACTTGGGTACAAATTTTTTGCAAGTAAATAGAGCTAGAGCCCAAAGGCAACAGCTAAAGCATGAGAACTAGAAAGTGAAACTGAGGGGAAGGGAGGAGTGAAGGGGCGGGAAGGGGGAGAGACAAAGCGATTGGTCTAGTTTTATTTTCCAAAATGACAGAAATGTGAATGGTGAACAAATGTAGGCAAGTACACTTGATTTTTAAAATTCTTGTCTGGATAATCTAAGGTGTTTTTAGTAACACAAACTGGAATTTTCTTTGATGTACAGAAGGTCAAATTCTGCTCTCAGGCACAGTATGACCCTATTCACCTGAGAATAGACATTATGAAGGCATCCACACTTTCACTGGGCAGTATTAAACACAAAAAAATGAAGAAAACCCACCAACAATAAAAAAAACAAGTCATAATTTGAATGGAGTGTAAAATCTAATGGTCCAGGGAATAAAGCTAACCTGTCCCTGAGGAAGTTAGGAAGAAACTGCCTGTATGGCCATGTTATTCCATAACTGACCCCCTTCATGATTTCTTGCATCTTCTTTTCAAGCATTTGGTACTGGTTACTTTGGGAGAAAGGATCCTGGAGTACTTAGATTGTAAAGTCCCCAGGGCAGGGACTACCTTTGGGTTATGTATTTGCACAGCACCTTGCAGAGTGAGGATGTGGTCTGTGATTGGGAGCCTCCATCCTTACCTCAAAAGCAAGAACAATAATCAGAATGGAACAGATGGTCACATCCAGTTGGGCAATTCCAATGTGATGACTTTGGCCATAGTTTTTAATCTTCAAAATTTCCTTTTACATAATCAACTATCCCATCTTCCCATCAAGTCGAGCTACTAAAAATGATTACAAAAAAGTGAAAGCCATATCCAAAAATATTCACATTTCCAGAGGGAGACCTTTGTTAAATGGGTCTTGGCATTGCTGTTTCTTCTGTCTACGTCCAGGTGGAACGAAGAGCCAGGATATGTGAGGACTCAGCTTCCCCCAGCAAAGGTAATTACTTTCTGTTCAGATCAGTGCCCAGAAGCACTCAGAACCCGTTTACTCATACCAGGCACAGAGAGCACAGGCAGCACTTGCTGATGCTTCAGATGAATTGTTTTTTTCGCAGAAAGTCAATAGAGGCGACACAAGCTCCAGCAACCAAACACAAAGCGCCCATTTATCACCCCCTCCCTGAAAAGGCAGAAACTTTATTTGCTTTTCCTAAAGGTGACAAATGAACATGAAATTCAACTTATAGATTTTAAAACACTTCACACATCTTCCCCCCCCCCCTTCCTTCTTTGGTATTAGCTAGTGACACCAGACTGACTTAGAAAATCAAATGGACCCTTGCTCTCCTGCTGATGCAGTTTGGAATGTCCTGTAAGATGATTCTTTATCTACTTCCAGGGATGGAATTCTGATCCTTAGATGGCAAAAAATGGTCTGAATGATTGGAGATGTGAGGCTTCTGTGACTTTATCAAAGCAAGAGCTGGTGTAAATAATGTCTTCCACCAACCCCTTCCAGTCAGATTCTTCTCTCACATTGCTACAGACAAGAAGTCCATTGACACGAACAGAATGACCCCAGTGAAATACAGGTGTAAAGGAGAGAAGAAAGAGGCCCTTAGACACAACTGGACTCCCATCCACTTAGCAATGTGTAACATTCCCCCTACAGACCCCATTACTCAGCAGCTCTGAGTTAGGCCTACTGAACATAAGTGAGTCTAAGGGGATCTAAGTTGTTGTAAATCTCATGGGGTCAAATTCATCCCTGTGAAGAGGGCCAGCAGAAGTCCCATGCATCACTTCAATGCTCAAAATAAGGCTGTAGCATGGACTCAAGTGGTGCATAGGCCTTACGTTGGCAATCCACATAAGGATGAGTTTCAGCCATGGTGTGAGACTAGAAGAGAGGAGCGTAGCAAGAGAGGCAACTAATAGGAAGATGCAAGAATGAGTTTAGTTAAAGTAGGGTACTCCCTACTTCAGCTTATACAGCCTTGTGTTTTTTAATGGCTCCTCAGCATGTAAATTACATCAATTTAGAGTCTCTAACACTGCAACTGAGTGCAAGAGAACTGGAAGGTAGAGGTGTCCCAGTGTAATTACATCTAATTGATGCCATTTTGAAACTTCGCCTCTGAATTCGGCCCACAGTTTTCCAAGAGCAGTATTGAATTCAGGGGTAACCAGGATCTGCTCATTCTGTAATTCACATGTGAATTCCAAAGTGATGCCTCTTGCCTTTAAACAGTCCAACTAACTCATTATTTGTGCCCTTTTGGAACCCTTAATGAAAAGGAGATGAAACAAATCAGGCACATGTAACCCATTGGTGAATGTGAGTTATAGGCCCCACCCCCATCTATGATGATCCCTGGATATGAGTTGTTAGGAAGTAGGCCATACTTGCGGGGGGTGGGGGGGGGGGAGGGAGGGAATTCTACCTGGGAAGTAGTGACTCTGCAAAATATTTTGGGGTCGTGGTGGATAATCAGCTGAACATGAGCTCCCAATATGATGCTGTGGCCAAAAGAGTTAATGCGATCCTGGGATGCATAAACAGGGGACTCTCGAGTAGGAGTATAGAGGATATTTTTATCTCTGTTTTTGGCAATGGTATGACTGCTGCTGGAATACTGTGTCCAGTTCTGGTGCCCACGACTCAAGAAGGATGCTGATAAATTGGAGAGGGGTCAGAGATGAACCATGAGACTGATTAAAGGATTAGAACACATGCCTGATAATGATAGACTCAAAGAGCTCAATCTATTTAGTTTAAAGAGACAATGAAGGGGAGATTTGATTACAGTCTATAAGGATCTGCATGGGGAACTTCACTCTAGCAGAGACCGGTATAATACAATCCAGTGGCTGGAAGTTAAAGCTAGACAAATTCAGACTGGAAATAAGGCACATTTTTAACAGTGAAAGTAATTAACATTTGAACAACTTCCCAAGGCTCGTGGTGGATTCTCCATGACTGACGATTTTTAAATCAAGATTGGATGTTTTTCTAAAAGATCTGCTCTAGGAATTATTTGTGGGAAGCTCTATGGCAGGGGTCGGCAACCTTTCAGAAGTGGTGTGCCGAGTCTTCATTTATTCACTCTGATTTAAGGTTTCGCGTGCCAGTAATACATATTAATGTTTTTAGAAGGTCTCTGTCTAAAAGTCTATAATATATAACTAAACTATTGTTGTATGTAAAGTAAATAAGGTTTTTTAAATGTTTAAGAAGCTTCATTTAAAATTAAATTAAAATGCAGAGCTCCCTGGATCGGTGACCAGGACCCGGGCAGTGTGAGTGCCACTGAAAACCAGCTCGCGTGCCGCCTTCGGCACTCGTGCCATAGGTTGCCTACCCCTGCTCTATGGCCTGTGTTATACAGGAGGTCAGACTAGATGATCACAATGGCCCCTTCTGACCTTGGAATTTAAGAATCTTACAGTCCCAAGCTAACCCTTAGCTCAAAATTGTAGCAGCTGATTCAGCTCTGGAGGTTCCCAGTTCAAGCCCCAGTTTGACAGCCAACAAGGCAGCCATCACACAAGCAGATACTTTGGTGAGGAAATCTAGAAAGAAGTCCACCAGCACTGTAGTTTGGGTTAGACCAATAACACTTACCACTTACCAACCAAGGGGGAGGGATAGCTCAGTGGTTTGAGTATTGGCCTCCTAAACCCAGCGTGGTGAGTTCAATCTTTGAGGGGGCCATTTAGGGAACTGGGGCAAAAAAAAATCTGTCTGGGGATTGGTCCTGCTTTGAGCAGCAGGTTGGACTAGATGGCCTTCTGAGGTCCCTTCCAACCCTGATATTCTAAGCTGTTATTGAAGGCACTAAGTTGTGTCAATGGCAGATAAATTAGGGTTAAAATTAATGTAAAGAAATCCTTGAACATTTACTTGAATATTAAAACAGGAGAGAATTGAATCAATGGTCATGTCTTACTCATGCAAGTAGCTTGGACCTAGTGTCCCACTTGTCTATGCATGTCTTCTTTCGTAATGGTAATTGGGATGTGGGGAAAATATGACCATTATCTTCCCCTTCTGGGTAGCAGTCTGCACTGACTGTCACACACCCATTTGTTGGCTTCTACATCATGCACAGACTAATCCCAGTATCATTGATTGTATTTGTTTTCTTCAATATATATTTCTGCTGAACTGGACACTTTGACTTCTTGCTGTTCATGGCTAGTGATGTGGGAATGGTGTCCTAAATCCCAGGGCATTTTTTCTACCTCTGATGGGAGAACTGAACATTTTGCAACAGAAGATTAATACACAGCATGCATCTAGTACGATTTCAGTTTTGATACATAAGCATTCAAGTTAAAATTCATGACCATTTTTAGGTTTGGGAACTTTTTCACTAGTTCATGGGGGTTGTCTGAATGCTAGCGAGTAACCATGTGACCACTCCGTGAATCAGAACAAACAGAACTCAGAACTTATATTTGTGAAAATATTTACAGATCTCATGTTTTAGTATTTAATAGGGCTGTTGATTAACTGCAGTTAACTCACGTGATTAACTCAAAACAAATCGCAACAAAATCAATCATGATTAATCGCAGTTTTAATTGTGCTGTTAAGCAATAGAATACCAATTGAAATTTAATATTAAAAAGTATTAAATATCAAATATGTTGATTTAAATTACAACTCAGAATACAAAGTGTATAGTGCTCAATTTTACAGTGCAAATATCTGTAATAAAAATAATAATATAAACAAAAATAATATTTTTCAATTCACCTCTATCATGAAATTGCAACTTACAAATGTAGGGTTTTGTTGTTACATAACTGCACTCAAAAACAAAAATGTAAAACTTAGTCCTACTTCCTATTCAGCCAATCCCTAAGACAAACAAGTTTGTTTACATTTACGGGAGATAATGTTGGCTGCTTCTTATTTACAATGTCACCTGAAAGTGAAAACAGTCATTCGCATGGCACTTTTGTAGCTGGTTTTGCAAGGTATTTACATGTCAGATGCTTCAGCCACCATTCCAGAGCACATGCTTCCATGCTCATGACGCTCATTAAAAAAAAATGCATTAATTAAATTTGTGACTGAACTCCTTGGGGGAGAATTGTATGTCTCCTGCTCTGTTTTACCCGCATTCTGCCATATATTTCACGTTATAGCAGTCATGGATGATGACCCAGCACATGTTCGTTTTGAGAACACTTTCACTGCAGATTTGACTAAATGCAAAGGCGGCACCAATGTGCGATTTCTAAAGATAGCTATAGCACTCGACCTGAGAGGGAGGAGGTGTGGAGCATGCTTTCAGAAGTCTTAAAAGAGCAACACTCCAATGCGGAAACTACAGAACCCAAACCACCAAAAAAGATGCGGGTGGCATCTGACTCAGATGCTGAAAGTGAACATGTGTCGGTCTGCACTGCTTTGGATCATTATCGAACAGAACCTGTCATCAGCCTGGACACACGTCCTCTGGAACGGTGGTTGAAGCATGAAGGGACATACAAGTCTTTATTGCATCTGGCATGTAAATATCTTGCAATGCTGGCTACAACAATGCCTTGTGAATGCCTGTTCTCACTTTCAGGTGACATTGTAAACAAGAAGCAGGCAGCATTATCTCCTGCAAATGTAAACAAACTTGTTTGTCTTAGCGATTGGCTGAACAAGAAGTAGGACTGCTTGGACTTGTAGGCTCTAAAGTTTTACATTGTTTTATTTTTTGTACATAATTTTACATTTGTAAGTTCAACTTCCATGATGAAGAGATTGCATTACATGTATGAAGTGAATTGAAAAATACTATTTATTCTGTTTTTTACAGCGCAAATATTTGTAATAAAAAATAAATATAAAGTGAGCACTGCACACTTTGTATTCTGTGTTGTAATTGAAATCACTACATTTGAAAATGTAGAAAACATCCAAAAATATTTTAATAAATGGTATTCTATTATTTGTTAACAGCGCAATTAATCACGTGATTAATCATGATTAATTGTTTTTAATTGCTTGACAGTCTTAGTATTTAACCATCTCTACTTTAGGCTGAGCCAATCTGACTAGGGTTCCATACTGTTGGCAACATTTCCACATCATTTTGCCCTGGGTATGGAGTTCACACAATGGACCACTGACTCACGCATTATAAGCAAATGTGGGACAAGGCTATTTGCCCCATATGATGAAGTTCCTCTCCTCTTGCATCTTATACTGCTTGGTATTGATGGGGGTGTGAAGGAAGCACTGAGGTGGGGAGGGATTCTGTAAAAGAAAGATCTGCGGACACAAACAACAACTTCTGGTTCACTTCAGAGTCACTGTGGACTCTAGCTCAGAAAAACACACATATGAATGGTTGAAATGAACTAATACAGAGGCTGTTCTGGTTGCCAGTGAATTCTAAGACAGGGCAGTGCACGTACACACAGGTCATTACCATGTGCTAATAGACGTATAAATGTGCATCAATTGGAGGGGCTGGGGTATAGGAGCTTTTCCTCTCTCGGTTTGGTCTTCTACAGATGTAATGCTCTCACAATTCCCCACTTTGGCCAAGTCCTGAAAATCTCTGAACACCCATAATTCCCTCTGAAGTCAACAGAAGCTGTTCTCTCAGTACCAAGGCTTTATTTTGTTTGTCTTTACTGAATACCAAAGCGCTGCTTGCAGTCCAGCACACTTAGAGAGTGAGAAATATCAACCTTCCCAAGAAAACAGCTGCTATCCCTACAGCTGGAATGAATTCTTAAAATAGGTCTCTTTCCTTTAAGGTAGTCTTTAACTAGGAAAAAAAAAAAAGCCACCTGCTCCTTGAAGGCTTTCTGTATGTAGCTTCAACTTTTCTTATTCAAGAGCTGAACAAACCCAAAGATTTTATTTCCCTTTGTTTTTATTTGTGGCAAGCTGCCTAACAACTTAGCAAGCTCTGTGAAAATTACTCATCTCCTCGAACTCTATTACTCCCAAAATAGGAAAATATCATCGAAAACAATAGCGAAAAGAGGTCTCTGACTTAGCGCATTAATTACTGCACAGTGTCAGGACAGGGCAGAGTTAAGGTTGCGGAGCATTTCCCTACTTTACCACATTTGTATTTCTTTTAATTTTCACCTTCATTCTGAATGCATTATGCTTGTTTTGGGGATAAATACAACGCCACCCCTGTAATGTATTTTATTCTAAGTTACTGATATGTGCTCTCAGGTAGAGAGGGAAACAATTCCTCATCCCACAATATTTTCGAGATTTCAGAAATTATTCCCATTCCGCACTGGGAGGAAACTGAAACTTTACAATTTAAAAACAGAAAGACACCCCTACATCTGCCGATAGTCTGGTACTTTGCACCCTCACCTAGGATGCAGGAGATCTGGGTTTGAGTCCCAGCACCGAATCAGGCAGAAGAGAGACTCAAACTGAGGTCTCTCACAGTCCAGATGAGTATCCTAATCACTGGTCTATTTGCTATTCTGGGGGTTTCTTGCCAAGAAATTTGATTTTGATAAATCAGCATTTTGCAACCAAAAAAACCTCTTCCCTCACCCTTAGCTACATCTTATCTTAGAATCAGTCTGGAAACTATTTTACTTAGTTGATCTATTTGTATACATTGCAAGCTCTGTAAAAAGAAGAATCTGTTCCAACCCTGTATTTACCAGAACAGAAGCATATTAAAAAACACTAAAAAACAGTTCCCTTGACTTATGTGACATTTCTTGTTTGTTTGTTTTCTACAAGAGCTTCTTATACCTTCCTTCTGCCTGGCCTCTCAGACAAAATGATTCATTCAACAATGCCCAGTCTTCCCCCGCCCCTACTTTTGCTTTTCATACTTGGACTGGCATGCTATTCCATATGCTAAAACAGTGAAGAGATTGAAAACTCTAAAATCTGTGTCTCTTTGAATAATGGGCTGATTCCTGTAGATTTAAGAGACAGAAAAGCCATCATATTCCACCAACACTGACTTGTGCATAAATCCAGGGAAGATAGAACCCTGCTTTGTCAAGCACTGAAAGAAATTGTACCCAGTATTCCTTCTGATAGTGGCTAACTGGATTTCATAACAACACTTTTCAATATCTTATTATTATGGGTATTATAGCAGTGTTAAGAGAAACTGAGACCAGGGCCCCATTGTGGTGAACGCTATGTAATGGCATCTTAAGAGAAAAGTCCCTAACCTGAAGAACTGAGATCACGTCTACACTAGAGACCTTACAGCGTCACGGCTGTACTGATGCAGATGTGACGCAGTAAGATCTCCCATGCAGCCGTTCTATGCTGATGGGAGGGAGCTCTCCCGTCAACATCATTAAACCATCTCAACGAGCGGCGGTAGCTCTGTTGGCAGGAGAGTGTCTCCCGCCAACATAGACCTGTCCACACTGGTGCGTCTGTCAGTGTAACTTGTGTCAGCCAGGGGGGTGTTTTTTCACACCCCTGAGTGACATAACTTAGACTGACAAAAGTGCTAGTGTAGACATAGCCTTAGTCTAAATAGACAAGGCAGGAGAAAGGAAGTCTTATATCCCCATTTTACAGATGGAAAAAGATCACAGCTCACTTGTGAGGTTCTGAGCGATCAACTGCTGGAGCTGAGCACTTTTGAAACTCTGGCCATAAATGACTTCCCCAAGGCCCCCCAGGGAATCTGTGGCAAAGCGGGGCATTCACCCCAGGCCTCCTGAGTTGCCATCTAGTACTTTAACAACCAGACCAGCCTTCTTTTCACTTTCAATCAGGAGCGCTGTTTAAAAACTGACTGCACAATGTGGCCCACATAAAGAACATGACTACTCATGGAACAAGGAACTACTTACTCCATGTCAGTGAGGAAGGAAGACCATTGTGGAAGACCTTAATTAAGGATCATCTATGATGTTGGTAGGTATTTGTATTCGCATGTTACAGGTGGGTAAACTGATGCACACAGGCACATGTTAACACTGGGCAAAATTCAGCCCTATGCCTAGGGCCAGCACAAAGAACTATACAGCACCTAAGCCCCAGTGCGGGCGTTAGGGATATTTAGGTTGTGCTGAGATGTTGTACAAGCTTTAAGCACACAGCTGAATTCTAGCCACAGTGATTCAGTAGCTGGGCTGGAAACAGAATTCAGCAGTGTTAGCCCCCAATCACATGATGTAAACATTAGCTCCCGGACCAATCAGTTCCCAGCTAAGGAACAAGGAATGATAAAGCTTCCCACTTGTTGAAACTCTTGTAAATCAAATTCTAGATCCTTATCCCTTTATTCGACATACATTTAGCGTTCCATTCAGTAGCTTGGCAGTGAATCAAACGCTGCTACTGCTTTTTCCCATTACTACATACCAGCCTATTTTCCTTATATACTCTGATAATAGACCCCATAACTTGAAACAGTTTAGAAAACGGTTGTGACAATTCAAGTGCAGTACCATAGAACATTGCCAATTTGAACTAATTCAACCCTTTACAGATTGTTTACTTATTCAAAAAATATAACAAACAATAAAAATACCAGGGAATCTATACCATATAATGTACTGTGCTATTTTGGAGAGTGTAGTTTAGTTTCAATTATGTATAGTCTCTAGTGTACCAGCAAATGTACTGCCCCATATTTAGTAAGAGTAATTAAATCTTAGAAATTTGAGACCCTTGCTAGAGTGCTCTGCTATGAATTCTTTGCTCAGACACTGGTTTAGCTTGGTTCTACCATTTGACCTTGTGTAAGTGAACAGTTCATGGGAAGTCTTGCCTAATGGTTGGAGCAAGAGTCCAGCCTACTAGTTAGAGCTAGATCCAGATGGGGTGGGTCCAGAAACAAAGCCAATGGTCAGAGCCAGGATTCAGGAGCCAATGCCTAACCCAGTAGCGGCGCCAGCTTTGCTGGCGCCCTAGGCAGCGGAAGGTCCCGCCCCCGAAATCCCGCCCCCAACAGCGGCGGCGGAAGGTCCCGCCCCCAAATTTTTACGGGCGGCGGGGGCGCAGGCGCCCCCAAAATAGCAGCGCCCTAGGCGACCGCCTAGGTCGCCTAATGGAAGCGCGGGCCCTGGCCTAACCCCAAGGGTTAGCCAGTGTTGCAGTTAGAAGGTGTAGCAGAGAGTCAGAGCCAAGAATCAGAAGCCAACATATTAACCAGAGTCACGGGCAGAAGGCAGAACCAAGCATCTGAGACAGGTGTCAGGAAAATGTTGGGGGCTGGAGCAGGTACAGGCGGTGGCTGGAGAAAGGCTAGAGACAGCAAGTATAGGACCAGGCACAGCTGCAGGCTCGGAATGCACTAAGCAGCCACTGTCCTGTTGCTGCTACTGAGCGTAAGTATCAGCCTGTTGATTCCTGCAACCAATCAGGTGGCACAGTCAGACAACTTCTGTCCGACTGGCTCTGCTGGAGGTTGACCCTGACACTTTGCATCCGGATAAAGCATTTCATCCAAAGATCTCAAAGCACTTCCCAAGCAGTAATTAGCAAATCCTCACAACAGCTTGATAGACATGTTTTGCAGAGGGGCAAATTAAGACAAGAAAGGTTAAATAACTTGCCCAAGCTCATAAGTATATCAGTGGCAAAACCAGAAATAGAAGAGGTGTCCGTGCTTGCAGTAGTAGTAAAGTAGCAACTATCAGCCCCAACCAATTGTGCTAAGCACTGTGTGGCTACACAGTAAGAGACCGTTACTGCCCTGAAAAGATTGCAGCCTAAAAATATGGACCAAGGATAGATGGAAAAAGAGAGATACAGAGAAGTAAAGTAACTTGCTCCAGACCAACGACAAAATTAAGACTAAAATCCAGGTGTCCTGACCCTATTTTCTGTACTATCCACTAGTCAATGCATCCCTCCGTAAAAGCCACTGAAAATGGTGTTACAGCAAAGATATTTGATGTACCTACTGCATAGAAAGTTAACACAAGTAGTCTAACCTGGCTTAAGTACACGTAGACACCACTGGAATATGAACAGAGGATTGCCTGGGGTGACACAGAGTTTAGTATCAGTGGTATATTGTCAAGGTGGGTGTACTGATGGCCAGACAGCTGCTGAGTAGGTTTCACCCCAGCTATGGAGAATCTGGGATTTACATGGACTGAGAGATTCATAGTTGCAGGAGTTTCTAGTCCATTTATTTTTATTAGGCCTCATAAACACTCAACTCTTGGAATGAGTCTCTTACTGTGTCTAGAGGGTGACTAGTCCAAAATCTAATAATGTTCATTATAAA
The DNA here is from genome assembly GCA_003942145.1 of Platysternon megacephalum. Lineage (NCBI taxonomy): Eukaryota > Metazoa > Chordata > Testudines > Platysternidae > Platysternon > Platysternon megacephalum. The sequence continues at coordinate 6,701,710 of QXTE01000090.1, forward strand.
GGAGACTTTGCATGATATTCATCTTAAATATTCACCCTGTTCTTACTTTTATGCCATTCCTCCTAGTTATCCCCTCTTATACCATCCTACAATTAATGTTTCTTCTTGCTAGGGATGTTTTTAGACAGTGCATAGTCATCATTTAGCCAAAATACCAGGGGGAACTTTCCTTCCATTAGTTAGGATGTCTCTGTAAGGAGTCATTATGAGAAGAGAGACTCAGAAAAAGTCTCAAATTGTCTGGGTGATCCACAGTCATAAATTATGGCACAAAGCTTCTGACAGTCCCAGCTTCCAGTGATGCTGTTATTCTTGGCAGAGAAGTTTTTAATTAATCTCTTCTGCAGTACCTGTTCTTAGAAGACTGTTTCATAAAATGGCCTGGGATTAGGGTAGGGAAGTGTGAAGACAGGATGATGACATCGTCCTAGTGATCTACAGCATTATGGAAGTATGTGTTGGTTCAAGCCTTTGATACAGAATGTTGGCCAAGAAATGTGTCTACATATTTGAATGGCTTGATTTATTATGGAGTTATCGGAGGACAGGTCAGAACTAAAATGCCTAGCGGGTGGAATGCAACTGTGTCTCCTTTGCTTTCCAGTTCATGTAATACATTGTTTGCAAACAAACACAACCATTAGATACGTGCTATGACTTCTCAACTGGCCAGTTGAATATGGGAGTGTGATGATAGCTAATTTTACGCAAGACTTCGGTTGGCAAAGGTGTGCAAAACTTCTGCCTCTCCACCTGCATGCTTGCCGGCATACACTTGAATAATTTTATTTTTTTATTAATTTATTTTTAATAAAAACTGCTCCACAAACTGCTCAAGCACATGGCACCAGAACATCTGATCTGAGCCGGTGTTTTACAGTAACCTGATTTTCCCCTGGAACTAAGGGTAGTCTATCCTGGCAGTTACAGCGCTGCTCAGAGAGCGCTAAGGGAAATCGCTGTTGTGTGTTCACACTGTCAGCTGCCTGCGCAATAGCGTGTTCACACTTGCGGCGGTATTCGGAGCGGTGCACTCTGGGCAGCTATCCCACAGAGCATCTCTTCCTCGTCTGCCGCTAAGAGTTGTGGGAAGGCGGAAGGGGTCGCGGGGCATCCTGGGTCCTTTCCCAATGCCCCGTGATGCATTGCTTCGCATCACAGCAATCCCTCTGCTTCCGTCTGCATTTGGTGCCATCTTTCAACCGTTTGTGTACTGGACACCCTGCCTCTTCGGGCTGCAGGAATGGATCCTGAACTGCTGACCAATATGCTGCTCGCTCTCACTAACACGTCACGAGTGGCAGTGGACTTATTCCTTGCCTTTGTAGTTTAAGAGGAGTTTGACATTGATCTCACCATGGTACTAGCTCTGACACGAGATTGCTTGTGGCATTCATGGAGGTGCTGACCAGAGTGGAACGTCACTTTTGGGCTCGGAAAACAAGCACTGAGTGGTGGGATCACATCGTGATGCACGTCTGGGACGACAAGCGGTGGCTGCAGAACTTTCGGATGAGGGAAGCCACATTCATGGGACTGTGCGATGAGCTCGTCCCAGCCCTGCGGCACAAGGACACGAGCATGAGAGCTGCCCTGCCGCTGGAGAAGTGCGTGGCGATTGCACTGTGGAAGCTGGCTACTCCAGACTGCTACCGATCGGTTGCTAACCAGTTCGGAGTGGAAAAGTGGACCGTTGGACTCGTGTTGATGGAAGTGTGCAGGGCGATTAATCGCATCCTGCTCTAAAAGACCATGACTCTGGGCAATGTGTGTGATATTGTGCATGGCTTTGCACAAATAGGCTTCCCTAACTGTGGAGGGCGAAAGTGGGAGGGATAGCTCAGTGGTTTGAGCATTGGCTTGCTAAATCCAGGGTTGTGAGTTCAATCCTTGAGGAGGCCACTTAGGGATCTGCGGCAAAAATCAGTCCTTGGTCCTGCTAGTGAAGGCAGGGGGCTCGACTCGATGACCTTTTGGAGTCCCTTCCAGTTCTATGAGATAGGTATATCTCCATATATTAGTATGGCATGCATATTCCAATTCTGGCACCAGACCACCTAGCCACGGAGTACATTAATCAGAAGGGATATTTCTCAATGGTTCTCCGGGCGCTTGTGGATCACCGTGGGTGTTTCACAGACATTAATGCAGGCTGGTCCGGAAAGGTGCATGATGAACGCATCTTTCGGAACACTGGCCTGTTCAGGAAGCTGCAAGCAGGGACTTTCTTCCCAGACAAGAAGATCACTTCTTCACCAGAGCTCTTCTAGACCTGCTGCTCACAAACCGGGAAGAATTAGTAGGGGAAGCAAAAGTGGATGGGAACCTGGGAGGCAGTGACCATGAGATGGTAGAGTTCAGGATCCTGACACAAGGAAGAAAGGAAAGCAGCAGAATACGGACCCTGGACTTCAGAAAAGCAGACTTTGACTCCCTCAGGGAACTGATGGGCAGGATCCCCTGGGAGAATAACATGAGGGGGAAAGGAGTCCAGGAGAGCTGGCTGTATTTTAAAGAATCCTTATTGAGGTTGCAGGAAAAAACCATCCCGATGTGTAGAAAGAATAGTAAATATGGCAGGCGACCAGCTTGGCTAAACAGTGAAATCCTTGCTGATCTTAAACGCAAAAAAGAAGCTTACAAGAAGTGGAAGATTGGACAAATGACCAGGGAGGAGTATAAAAATATTGCTCAGGCATGCAGGAGTGAAATCAGGAAGGCCAAATCACACTTGGAGTTGCAGCTAGCAAGAGATGTTAAGAGTAACAAGAAGGGTTTCTTCAGGTATGTTAGCAACAAGAAGGTGGTCAAGGAAAGTGTGGGGCCCTTACTGAATATGAGAGGCAACCTAGTGATCGAGGATGTGGAAAAAGCTAATGTACTCAATGCTTTTTTTGCCTCTGTCTTCACGAACAAGGTCAGCTCCCAGACTGCTGCACTGGGCAGCACAGTATGGGGAGAAGGTGACCAGCCCTCTGTGGAGAAAGAAGTGGTTCAGGACTATTTAGAAAAACTGGATGAGCACAAGTCCATGGGGCCGGATGCGCTGCATCCGAGGGTGCTAAAGGAGTTGGCGGATGTGATTGCAGAGCCATTATCTTTGAAAACCCATGGCGATCGGGGGAGGTCCCGGATAACTGGAAAAAGGCTAATGTAGTGCCCATCTTTAAAAAAGGGAAGAAGGAGGATCCGGGGAACTACAGGCCAGTCAGCCTCACCTCAGTCCCTGGAAAAATCATGGAGCAGGTCCTCAAGGAATCAATTCTGAAGCACTTAGAGGAGAGGAAAGTGATCAGGAACAGTCAGCATGGATTCACCAAGGGCAAGTCATGCCTGACTAACCTAATTGCCTTCTATGAGGAGATAACTGGGTCTGTGGATGAGGGGAAAGCAGTGGATGTGTTATTCCTTGACTTTAGCAAAGCTTTTGATACGGTCTCCCACAGTATTCTTGCCGGCAAGTTAAAGAAGTATGGGCTGGATGAATGGACTATAAGGTGGATAGAAAGCTGGCTAGATCGTCGGGCTCAACGGGTAGTGATCAACGGCTCCATGTCTAGTTGGCAGCCGGTTTCAAGTGGAGTGCCCCAAGGGTCGGTCCTGGGGCCGGTTTTGTTCAATATCTTCATTAATGATCTGGAGGATGGCGTGGACTGCACTCTCAGCAAATTTGCAGATGACACTAAACTGGGAGGAGTGGTAGATACGCTGGAGGGTAGGGATAGGATACAGAGGGACCTAGACAAATTAGAGGATTGGGCCAAAAGAAACCTGATGAGGTTCAACAAGGACAAGTGCAGAGTCCTGCACTTAGGACGGAAGAATCCCATGCACTGTTACAGACTAGGGACCGAGTGGCTAGGCAGCAGTTCTGCAGAAAAGGACCTAGGGGTTACGGTGGACGAGAAGCTGGATATGAGTCAACAGTGTGCCCTTGTTGCCAAGAAGGCTAACGGCATTTTGGGCTGTATAAGTAGGGGCATTGCCAGCAGATCGAGGGACGTGATCGTTCCCCTCTATTCGACATTGGTGAGGCCTCACCTGGAGTACTGTGTCCAGTTTTGGGCCCCACACTACAAGAAGGATGTGGAAAAATTGGAAAGAGTCCAGCGGAGGGCAACAAAAATGATTAGGGGGCTGGAGCACATGAGTTATGAGGAGAGGCTGAGGGAACTGGGATTGTTTAGTCTGCAGAAGAGAAGAATGAGGGGGGATTTGATAGCTGCTTTCAACTACCTGAAAGGGGGTTCCAAAGAGGATGGATCTAGACTGTTCACAGTGGTACCAGATGACAGAACAAGGAGTAATGGTCTCAAGTTGCAGTGGGGGAGGTTTAGATTGGATATTAGGAAAAACTTTCACTAGGAGGGTGGTGAAGCACTGGAATGGGTTACCTAGGGAGGTGGTGGAATCTCCTATCTTAGAAGTTTTTAAGGTCAGGCTTGACAAAGCCCTGGCTGTGATGATTTAGTTGGGATTAGGTCCTGCTTTGAGCAGGGGGGTTGGACTAGATGACCTCCTGAGGTCCCTTCCAACCCTGATATTCTATGATTCTATGATCACCGTAGGGGAAGTTGAAATGCCAATTGTAATCCTGGGAGACCCAACCTACCCTTTAATGCCGTGGCTTATGAAGCCATACACAGGGTAACTTGACAGCAGCAAGGAGCGGTTCAACAGGCTGAGCAAGTGCAGAATGACTGTTGAGTGTGCTTTTGGCCGGTTAAAGGCCCACTGGCGCTGCCTATATGGGAAGCTGGACCTGGCCGATGACAATATTCCTATGCTTATAGCTGTGTGCTGTATGCTCCATAATATTTGTGAAGGGAAGAGTGAAAGCTTCACTCAGGGCTGGACTGCTGAGGCTCAGCAACGGAGGCTAAATTTGAAAAGCCAGAGACCAGGGCTATTAGAGGGGCACAGCACAGGGCCATAAGGATCAGGGATGCCTTGAGGCAGCAATTTGAAGCTGAAAGCCACCAATATTTGTTGCTATGCTTGGGAGTGCAGTGCTTGTAATGCTAGGAGGTGATTGTGATTGGTGCAGACGATGCAATATGAAAGTTTAAGATAATTGTCTGTTGCTTTGCAGGGCTTTGTTTGCTTTCAATTAATAGAATAAAGATTGCTTTCAAACCAACAATTCTTTTATTAAAAATCAACAACTGGAGGAGAGAGTCAAACAAAAAAAACACATCAGCACTCAAGGGGGTGGGGGAAGGGAAGGTCCCAGGAGGAGGCGGGGTCCCAGCACGGCTAAAGATTTGTGTATATCCAGGGATCATATCCAACCTTCTCCTTTAGAGTACAGTGCAGTGGGTACTGTATTTCAGCGGGGCCAAACGTCAGAGGGATGGATGTTGAGTGCAGTGGGTAATAGGAGTCTGCAGTGCTAGACTGTGACCGGGCAGGAGTGGAATGCCACGGGTACCGACTGGAGCCAGGAGGTTGATAAGAGTGTGTTGGTGGTGTCTGGGGGGAGCATAGGAAAGAGTTTTGCAACAACAGCTGCAGGGAAGGTCGGGAGCAGAGCTGCTCCGTTTGCAGTGCCAGTATCGCTTGCAGCATGTCTGCTTGGCGCTCCATAATGTTTAAGAGCCGCTCCGTGGCTTCATTCTGGCACGCCGCGTTCTCCTCTTGGTCCCTCTTTTTGCTGTCCCGCCACTCCTTCAATCCCTGTTTTTCAGCCGCGGAGTGCATCATAATGTCACACAGAAAGTCCTCCTTAGTTCTTCATGGCTGCTTTCTAATTCTGCACAGCCTTTCAGCTGGCAATAACAAAGAGGGAGGCTGGGCTTCCAACATCATCTCTGTGAAGCCAAACGCAACGTTTTACAGACGCAGTATTGTTTGCAACACACAGAACACTGATTCAGTGATTTAAAACACAGCCACTATTCACACACCTGTCACTAACTGGCTGACCCCCAGCAAGCACACATGAGCCACAAGCCCCCCAAAATGGTGAGTAGCTGCAGAGACAGGGTAAATCAGTGTTCCTGGACCCTACTGTACACTAGTTTTGAGGTTGTATTTTGATGATTTCCAGACTGTATTTAAGGTCCTGAAGGTGTTCCAGGCTTTATTGATTTTGTTCTGCATGTCCTGGCTTGTTCCACTGTCCTGGCTGATGGTGCTGCCCAAGTATCTGAATGTTTCTACATTGGTGAGAACATAATCCTCTATCCATACTGGTGATGGTGAGGCAATATTAAAGGTCATGATGTGTCTTATTGTGGTTGATTTTCAGTCCAACTTGCTGGCTGAATATGTTAAGTCAAGTTGTTTTTTCTTGTATATGGTGTTTGGTATGTGTGCCCTCATGACCTAGGGTCATGTTTCAGGAAGCCTGCCTCAGTTTCCCCTCTTGGACTGTTCAAATACAACTTCCCTTCAGGCTTTTACATGGTCAGAAACACTCATTGGTGACTACATTTATTAATATAAAAGTCACTGCAAATAAAACTCAACAACCCCAAACAATGTACATTCCGAAGTCCACAGAACACAAGGTTTCTCTTCCTTTTCCCAGGCCTTCCTGCCTGAGGCCTTTGCAGTCTCTCCGCAGCTTGGACAGAGTCTCTCCCAGGCCTCCCTGTTCTTATGTTAAATGTCCGTACAAATGGTAGTCGATAACGTTTGTCAGAGAAACTTTGACAGAACTATATTACATCTGAATATGAAATTGAAACGCTGCATGACATTGTAGATTTTGCTGGAATTTCTTTTCAAAAGTTGAGAAAAGTTCCAACAACGGGGCACTGACCCATTTCAACTTTGTTGGAATGACATTTCAATTTTTCATTTTGAAGTGACTTTTCATTTTTTTTTTTTTTTATTTGGTACGATATACTATCACATAATTTTTTCCAAGTAAAAATTGAAACAATTTTGTCAAAGTGAAACGTTTCCAACGACCCAAAACAATTTTGTTTTGAGAATTTTCATTCATGGAAAATATCAAAATTGTTGGTTTCTGCTCTGATCCAGAATGAAGCCAAATTTAAAAAAAAATAAAAATTAAAAACCTTCACAAACTGGAACTTCTCTCCTCTGTACACTTTACTAGTTAGGTAGCTCGCTAGATCTTTTCATGCTCATTTATCTGCTTTGCTTCCTCTAGTGTTGCTGGTTTTGTGTGTGTCTA
>QXTE01000090.1:6709920-6754825 GCA_003942145.1 Platysternon megacephalum
GGGGAGGGGGAACGCGGCGTGCTGGGGAAGAGGCAGGGCTGGGGCGGGGATTTGGGGAAGGGATCCAATAGCGGCAGGGAGGGGGCGGAGTTAGGGCGGGACTTTGGGGAAGGGGTTGGAATGGGGGAGGGAAAAGGGTGGAGTCAGGGCGGGGCCAGGGGCGGCAATTATTTCAGGGCCTAGGGGCGGCAAAATTATTAATCCGCCCCTGGCAGCCGCAGGAGCTCAACAAGCAGAGAGGAGAAGATGTGCCTAAGGGAGCCCTGTGCCATGCCCACTTCACCTGCCCACAGATCCTATATGGTGAGTGGGAGGAGTGATGATACAGGAGTCACTGCAGCAGCTATGAGTAGGGTCCTACCAAATCCACGACCGTGAAATCTGGTCCCCCGCCGTGAAATCTGGTCCTTTGTGTGCTTTTACCCAATACTATACAGATTTCACCGGGGAGACCGGCGTTTCTCACATTGGGGGTCCTGACCCAAAAGGGAGTTGCGGGGGGGGGGGTCACAAGGTTATTTTTAGGGGTTGCAGTATTGCCACCCTTACTTCTGCGCTGCCTTCAGAGCTGGGCGGCTGGAGAGCAGCGCTGGTTAGCTGGGTGCCTAGCTCTGAAGGCAGCGCCCCACCAGCAGCAGTACAGGAGTAAGGGTAGCAGTACCGCAACACCCCCCCCCCCCCACAATAACCTTGTGACCCTCCCCCAACTCCTTTTCGAGTCAGGACCGCTACAATTACAACACCGTGACGTTTCAGGTTTAACTAGCTGAAATCATGAAATTTACGATTTTTAAAATCCTGCGACCCTGAAATTGACCAAAATGGACCGTGAATTTGGTAGGGGCCTAGCTATGAGCCATGTGAGCATCCTCTTATGCAGAGGGAAGTGTCCAAATGTTTGACTAACCTGGATGTATCCGAGCCTAAAGATGTGTGTATACATGTCTGTGTGTTTGTACACAGACAGCGACAGAGCCAAATCCTCTGGCAGATCCTCAGCTGGTGCAAATTGTGTTAACTCCACTGACCTCAATGGAGCTATGACAATTTGCACCAGCTGAGGATCTGCCTCTCAGACATTATTTCACCTTACACAACCCCATCCATTTGAATCGGGTTGTGCAGGGTGTGAATCAGAGCAGATTTAGGCTCGTTTGTGTTAAGGATATCACTGATTCGGCAGATCCGCAGCTGCAAGTTTAATGCGATAGTATAATTCAGTGCAATATATTTCTGTATAACAGCCTGCACAGGTACCAAAAAAACCCAAAAAACCAGCCCATCAGTCAGAACCTGTAATTAGGCCTGGTCTACACTAGGGGGGAATCGATCTAAAATACGCAACTTCAGCTACAAGAATAGCGTAGCTGAAGTCCACGTATCTTAGATCGACTTAGAATCACTTACTTTGCGTCCTCGCGGCACAGGATCGACGGCCACGGCTCCCCCGTCGACTTTGCTTCTGCCTCTCACCGAGCTGGAGTTCAGCAGTCGACGGGAGAGTGATCGGGGATCGATTTATTGCATCTACACTACACGCAATAATCTATCCCCGATAGATCGGTCGCTACCTGCTGATCCGGTGGGTAGTGTAGACGTACCCTTAAAGTGTGTCAGTTTAAGGCGGCGATATGCTCCACGGGTACACGCAGCAGATGTGATAAGGCAGTTGTGGAAATAGTTCACTACACACATTTCAGGGGGAATGAACACTGGAAAAGCAGAAAGCTGAGCGAACAGGATTTGATTGTTTTATTACAGAGAGGGTTAGGTGAGTCATAGGCCAGAGGGAAGGGCTGGGGCTGAAAATGGGATTTGAACAAGAGTGAGAGAGTCAGTTATGCAGAGTTTCTAAAGGCTGTATGGGGTAAGAAGTCCTTTTTCACTGGATGTGTGTGTGGGGGAGAGGAGGGGGAAGAGTGGGATTGAAGACAAACAATACTGTGCCATCCCTGCTATGCTGGGCAGTTTGCTGTCATATTCAACTTGGGTCATAACAATAATGATCATATTTTACACTAAGTATATAGACTGAAGAGCTCAAAGCGTTTTACAAAAATGCATTACTTAAGCCTCACCCTACTTCTGCAGGTAAGTAGATAGGTTATAGGTATGAAGTAAACTGGTGTTACTTCCCTGCTGCTGCCCTCCATCTTACAAATGGGTAAACTGAGGTACAGAGTTATTAAGTGACTGTCCAAAGGGGACACAGTCAGTAGTAAAGCGAGGAACAGAAATCTGGACTCTTGGCTCCTAGCATCCCACTCTGACCACTAGCCACTCTTCCACAAAAGCCAACTAATCCCAGATGTTGTAGATTAATGGAACGCTAAAATAGTTTTTTTCTCCTCAGGTGAGCACAGTAAAATCCCATGCAGTGGAATAAACCTGTGAGAGGAATACATTTGCTGTGAACAAAACCAAAGTCTGCACAGAAACACAGTCAGAACCGTTTAGATGAATATGATGCAGTGCTGGATTTTTATTTCCCTGTCTCTAGCAGCAGGAGAACACTTCTCCTGTGACAATGTTCTATCCTGCAGGAAAATAGGAACTACCATCTAGCAGAGAGCTACAGTCCAGCTAGTCTGATATATTGTACAATTCTAGATGCCTTGCAGAGATGTGTCATCAAAACCCCACTGTGCTCGTAATAGAGTGAAGAAAGTTCTTCCTGACCCCAGCTAGTGATCCGTTTATGCCCTGAAACCTGACAATAAATCACCTTTGTAATTTTGCCTTAGCTAGTGCAAGTGTTGAAGATATTTTTTTTTCATATAACTGTTTAATCTTCTTACTGAGATATTTGTCATCCTCATCCACTGCACTGTCATCGTAATAATTAGAGCTAGCTAAATACTAATCGAGAAATTTGTCAATCAGCAAACGTTGATTTTTTTTCACTGAATAATGTATGTGATGAGTATTTTCTTCCTAGCATTCAAACAGTTCTAATGATAATACAGTATTTGTGTCGAATTCATCAAAGTAATAACAGGGTTGTCTTTTCCATTTCTTCCAACTTTTTATAAATGTATGTTATCATTTGTTCAAATTTAAAAGCAGGGAAATGGTGAACAGTTTTACTGCTAATTAGCAAATATAATTAAAAAGAAACAGCATCACATTTTGGTGCTTACAGAAAAATTACAGAGATAATTATATCTGTCTGCCTATGTGTTTATACAGTATCCATTGCCATGGTATTTGATCACCTCGCATTTATTAAACATTGCTGTGAGCCAGGCAAGCGTTGTTACTTCTATTTTGTGGATGGGGAGCTGAGTCACAAAAAGACGAAACGATTTCCCCAGCGTCACACAGTGAGTCCGTGGCAGGGCCAGGAATTGATCCCAGACCTTCCGAGTCCTAAACTATTGTATTTGATACAAGACTACGATGTTATATTCATACCCTTCTGTTTTATAGCCATGAACTGCATCTCTTCTTCTCAGGCTAAGGACAATACATTGGTGATAAATAAGAATCTACCTTAGCCTCCATGCAAGATTCAAGTCCAACCCCAATCTCCGTGCAGCTATGAAAAGTTTTGGTATGCAGTTTTGTAACTTTCTTTTTACATTCCACATCCTTGGCCACCTCGCTGGAGTAAGGACCAGAAGCTTGTAGAAGTTAGAGCTGGAAAAATCCTATTAGGTCATCTACTTTATAGTCCTGTCAATTTCCCAGTGGTTTGTCCAGTCATAGAATCATAGAAGAATCAGAAGATTAGGGTTGGAAGGGACCTCAGGAGGTCATCTAGTCCAACCCCCTGCTCAAAGCAGGACCTAATCCTAACTAAATCCTTATACAGTCAGGTTTTAATTGGCCCAAACAATAGGTATGTCCATCACATCCCTCAAGAGACTTCCACAGCCAGATGACGACTTACACAAAGACTCTCTGAAATACTGCCGAAGAGGACATTTTGCAGTACTTCCAAACTTTCTCTGGGGCCTTCTCCAAAGCCTTTTTGCTCTGGCTCAAGCACCCAGAGATTAAAGTAATCTATTCATTCACAGAACAGGTATAGTGCCACTGCATGCTATCATCCCCACACCAACCCTATACATGTGCCTCCCCCTTCATCCAAGCTGACCACTTCTGGGGAAAGAGGGACATTACTATTAATCTCCAGGGCTCATTCAGGCCTGAGCCTCTCTGCTTTGACAAGGGTGCCACTATTTAGTGCCAATTGTCATGGTGCTTTTGAGGTGGACACCTGCCAAACGAGATCACCGACTAAATTCACATAAACCACTGAGCTGACATCAGACAGTAACGTTGTTCAGTCACTCTTGAGCTGGGCTGGCTTCCTACAGCAGCCTAGATGTGAAAGGCTGTGTATCCCATTTCAAGTTCTTCAAGCCAATCAGTCCCCCAATCAACTCTTTCTTTAGGGCCTGATCCAAAGCCCATTGAAACTAGCGAGAATCTTTCCATTCACTTGAAGGGGCTTCAGATCAGACCCTTAGTAAACAGCTGGTATTTTGCTTCACATACACTTAATAGAGCAGTTGAGGTAAGTGAAAGGTACATCTGAGAAATTTTATCAAGGGGGGGGAAGAAGAGGTTAATCAATGAACTAGGTTTTAGACAAGAAGCCACTAAAGAGAATAACATGACCCAGAGTACAATGTTTCGGCTTTGGTTTCTGGCTAGGTTTATGGGTCATCATGACTCTTGTAGCATTTGCAAATCTGTTCTGACAGGAATGTTAGGCTGCTATAGAGCTATAGCAGATAATTCACCAGAGATTTTAAACTCCAGTGAACATTCAACATTTGCATGAGCCCTGGACGAGTTAGCTTTTTTGTCAGCGCTTGGCTGATTCTGAAAGCTCAACCGGCTTCTCTCACCCATTAAAATTAATTTTAAAAGCCTTTTAAAAAGTTTTGCTCTGTGCTAACCAACTTTCTAGAAACTTTGCCATCTGATTTTTTATTAAATAAATGAGTTTATGTTATAAGCATCTATGTTTAACTAAGTGAAAATAAATTGCAAGCCTAGGTAAATAATACACAACTGTCTGACAAACTCGGCTTTTCATCCTATTTCTGTCTTGGGATTCCATCTATGAGTCATGCCTAAATCTAAGGACAGCTTCCTTCTAATCAGCTCCCTTGCTGGAACGCTAGACCAAAGACCAATGAGCCATGCCAGGGACCGAACTATTGCTTTCTCAACCTTGGATGTAGTACAGCCAAATGAAGGTTGAGGAACATTTGTGAGGCACTGCCGCTACCTCTAAAGGCTAGAGGATTTCCCTTGTCCTGAGAGCTGTGTGAATAATGGATTTTTCTGTTCATTGGCAATTTTGAAAAAAAAAAATCCAAATAAAATCATTGAGTTGGAATCGAACATTTTCAAAAATGTTGGCTAATCGAAAGAAGTTTCATTTGACCAAATGAAAATGTTTTGTTTAAATTTTGAACATTTTTAAATATTTTTGAACTTTTAAAATAAAACTAAAGGAACAATTGAAATTAAAAGTTGTTTCATACAAAAAAAAAAACACAAAAAAAGTTTGTTAGCCGGGAGCTAGGAATGGGCGACAGGGGTTGGATCACTTGATGATTCCCGGTTCTGTTCTTTCCCTCTGAGGCACCTGGCATTGGCCACTGTCGGCAGACAGGATACTAGGCTAGATGGACCTTTGGTCTGACACAGTATGGCCATTCTTACGTTCTTAGAAAATGTTAAAACAAAACATTTTTTTTAAATGAACAATTCAGCAAAACGGACAGAAATTTACGAACCATTTCACTGTTGCCAAATCTGCAGTTTTCAACAACAACAAAGTATTGACAGCTAAAAACTTTTGCATAGCTCTACGTTTCAGTTTTAACAATCTGGCATCTTTCCTGGCCTTAAATTCAATCTGAAAAGCCTCAATACTACTTCCTAATTTATCCTTATAATTATATTTTCCATTTCTTAAAATAATGCCTTAGCACACTCAATTCAAAGGATATTAGGACATAACATTTCTACTCTCTTCAGAGCATAACACACATATCACGCTTATTTTTGAGGTCAGAGGCAGCAGTTGTGTGCACGATTCTCTCTCTGGTTCCAAGATTTGTAGCCAAACATAACCCTGATAAATTTCCATATTGTAACTTTAGTGCCACATTTAACTCTTGTAGCCATAGATCTCAGCTAATTACACAATTTGTTGGATGAGTGGAGCAAAATGGGCATCAAATGACAAAATACTTCTGTGAGTCAAATGCAGATTTGGCTCTGCTCATTGATACACTTTGATCTTCCTCCTCTGTATTCTCCAGCAATAGAGTAAATGGGACACATTCACATCCAGCATAAGCAGGCGCAACTGCCAGTGAGGGTAATGGGTCTCTAGCTACTTACATCAAGGCATTCAGAGAGCACTAGCAAGATCCAGGAACCAAGTGCATGATAAAGCCAATTTCAACATTTGCTTTTCCTCTGCTTCAAAGGTCTGGACCCTATCGAGGGTTACGCTGACCTCTGTGAATTTGGTTTAATTTGTGGTTTTGCTGGGAGCTCTTCTATCCACCATGGGCCTTCAGGAAGTCACAGGAATTGCAATGACGAAGACCCATGCTCAGTGTATCTGATATGATCCGTGCCCCTCTAAATGTAATTCTTCTAGAGCCAGCTAAAAAGAATGAAGTCAGGAAGGAAAGTGCAAAAGGTCTCTGATTGTGAGTAGAGCTGGAAGGGAAATGAAACTTCAGAAATGCCAAACACATTCCCATTCCACACGGGGACAAAACAGAGACCTTCTGAGGATTTTCAATCAAAAACCAGAGAGACCTATCGTGATAATTGGGGCCCGGTAGCCCCACCCCACTTGTGAACCTGACTGTGGAAAAGTGGATACAAGTTTATAAAGTGTCACAAAAATCCATATGTGATGTTAGCAGACCAGGTGCCAGCTCATGGCAAGGCCCTTAGGTGTCAACTGAACACTGACAAACACATAGCTGGAGTCCAGGCTGGCTCACCTTGGTGTTAGCGTTGTTAAGGTAGGTATCAGAGTTATAAAAATGTATTTAGACTTTTTGAAATGCTTGTAGGGCGCTGCGTGTATTAATCTCATGTATAACATCTGTACCCCATGCTATAAGGTGATATTAAGTGTTTGCATTGTAACCCTCTGAAATTGTGTAAATCATCAATCAGGAAAGAAGCATTAACTAATGTAAAATGCTGGCTTCCTACAGAAGGTTTCGGTCCTGCCCACCAAGAAGGCCCATTGAAACCAAATAAGCCATTGTGACACATCAAAGAACAAAGACTTTGTTAACTGCATTCCTCCCACGCCTCTCACCCACTAATTGGTGAACTTCTCATCATCTTGAGCTCTGAGGGGATGGGGAAAAAAATCCCTAACAAGAAGAAACTAGATCTCTATATCAAGTATCAGAGGGGTAGCCGTGTTAGTCTGGATGTGTAAAAAGCAACAGAGAGTCCTGTGGCACCTTTAAGGCTAACAGATCTGTTAGTCTTAAAGGTGCCACAGGACTCTCTGTTGCTTTTTATAGATCTCTATACTGGTTCGACTTGGGAGGACAAGATTTCTAAGCACAAGCAAGGGATCCCCAGCTGCTTAGCCCTAAAGCACATCTGGGCCAATGGGAGCTGCTGGAAGCGGCGCGGGCTGAGGGACGTACTGGCTGCCACTTCCAGCAGCTCCCATTGGCCTGCAGCGGCGAGCCGCGATCGGCCGGACCTATAATATAATATATGGAGATATACCTATCTCATAGAGCTGGAAGGGACCCCGACCTGCCTTCACTAGCAGGACCAATTTTGCCCCAGATCCCTAAGTGGCCCCCTCAAGGATTGAACTCACAACCCTGGGTTTAGCAGGCCAATGCTCAAACCACTGAGCTATCCCTCCCCCTGCGGACGGGGCAGGTAAATAAACTAACCCAGCCCGCCAACGGCTTTCCCTACATAAGCAGCGACCCCAGTTTGAGAAACACTGATCTATCACAAAGGCAAGCTTGCCTGGGCAGCAAGATAGACCAGAGTACCCAAGGGGACTGTTTGTGGCTCCAGGTTAGGCTGTTATAATGCCTGAGGAGTTTACACTAGATACGTGGCTGGTGATAACCAAGTATAGAACTCACAGCGCATTTGGGGTTTGTGCCCTGCTTCTTAACAGTCTGCCCAGAGGTCGGTACTCGTGCTTTTGAGCCACTGCAGGACAGCTTTCCACTATAACCATAAATGTAGATGAGAAGAGGTGCAAAAGAGAGAGAGACTGGGCTGGTCCAAAACAAAGGCCCCCTGATATAACTTAAGGACAGTGTTAAGGCTGTGTCCTGTAAACAAGAGCAGGGTGGGATTGGAAATCAAGGAACCAAAATTGGCGTGTCAGAAACTAGACTTGAGTGGTGGACAAAATTATGAGAGGATGGACTATTCCACCCATCGCTCTCTTTTCGGGTCCTTAAAAGAAAAGACTTTTGGAGGGGAAAATCAGGGACGGGTGGATGTGAACACTGGCTGACTAAAAGATGAGAGAAGGGGAAGAAGCAAGCTTCACCATCATGGATGCCACCCCCATGGCCACCTGAGATCCTGGCTTGCAGCATGACACCATTGTGCTTTCTTCATCCTAATTTGGAGAGATGTCCTGACCAGACTGGGCCAGAAAGAGGGAACCAGATAACTCCACTAGCTCCACCCGCTCCAGCTAAATCACAAATACTAACTGGGAGTGAGAATATCACATCTTGTGTGTTATTTTCCTTCCCCATCTTATATCCTCTTTCCTGTCCCTCTTCTTTTGACTTCTGTTTAATAAGATTCTTGCTCAGTTAGCCCAGACTGCATATTCTGCAATACTGCTATAAACCTGGGAGCAGAACGGTAGATAAAAGCAATGCCCTTTAAGATCCCGATGCTGCAACAATTTTGCCAGGTCTTGGAATGGCTAGGGAGATTGTGTGCCTTGCCTGTCTTTTTCCACCACTGAGATTGGACGTGAAAGCCAACACCAGAGACAAAAGCTATTGTTGCTGATCTCTTCTCTTCCCTCTTATCTTCTAGGCAATGGGATCGGACATTAAACACAACAGTAATAACAACTCCTGGCCATTTCAACTAACTTTTTCTCTTTTCCTCACAAACAACTGTTATCACCATCTTTAATGCTATCTCTCTTCTAAAGATTCTCAACAGCTAGAGAAAAAGGGAACAAGAGAGGTTGTTAAAATGAAAGCCTTACTTAATACTTTATGTTTCAAATGCTTTAACTCTTTTTCTCTCTTCCTTTTTTCTGTATCTCTAATAAAACATTAAAAAGGACTTTTTAATGGTGTGTTTTCCAGGTACTAAGCAGGCTGAAGTCTCTGTATACTAGTCCCTGAACCTTGTTTAACACTGTTTAAAATTGGACAGTAACAGGGTCATGTTAATGCCTTTGACTCTTTGGACCATTTATTCCATGTAAATTAAATGCAACAAAGCCCACAATAGAATCATAAGGTTGGAGGAGACTGCAGGAAGTTATCTAGTCCAACCCCCTGCTCAAAGCAGGACCAGCCCCAACTAAAATCATCCCAGCCAGGAATTTGTCAAGCTGGGCCTTCAAAACCTCTAAGGATGGAGATTCCACCACCTCCCTAGGTAACCCATTCCAGTGCTTCACCACCCTCCGAGTGAAATAGTGTTTCCTAATATCCAACCTAGACCTCCCCCACTGCAACTTGAGACCATTGCTCCTTGTTCTGTCATCTGCCACCACTGAGAACAGCCAAGCTCCATCCTCTTTGGAACCCCCCTTCAGGTAGTTGAAGGCGACTATGATGCCACTAGCCTGGTGATTAGGACATTCATCAGGAAGGTGAGAAACTCAGGTACATGATCCAAGAGCAGGGACTTGAATCTGTCTCCCACACATCCTAAGAGCGAGCCCGGATCCCCAGGCTAAGGGATCTCTCTGTCTCTCACACTTTGACCAGAAATTCCATCCTGGATCTGGGAACTTTTCCCCAGAAAGTTTCATCTATCCTTTTATGTTCCCATGAAAAGATTCAGTTTTGGCAAATCGGCATTTTCTGGCAAAAAAAAGTCAAACCATTTAGTTGAAAAATTCCTGACCAACTCCAATCATGAGCTTAGTTTGTTTAGGTTGTTTAGCTTCTGAGGGGAGCTCATTCTTGGTTAGTTACCAAGCTGAGATAAATTTTATATGGAGGCATGTCACCTTCTTGGCCTGTCACCATTGTCAATATCTGCTTAATCTAAAGACATGCCTTTTCAGTCACTGAAGAATCAGTTGCTACTGGGATCTGAACTAAAGTTCTTGGCTGCAACAACACTAGCTTTTTTTATAGCATGGACAAAACATTTAAGAGGTATACAGCTCAGGACTCGATACATTAAGCTCTGGATCAGAGATTAAAAAAAACAGAGCTACTCTGAGGAATAGGGATAGATTTAGTGTCTACTGTCTCTAGAAGTGCCATGTTTGGAAGTAATCGCTTTATATCTATGGAAGCTTTATTCCCGGCCTTCCAATGATATTATTATTTATACAGTTTCATAGTCACTCTCCCTACACATAAAATAATGGTTCCTTGTCCCAAAGAGTTTACACAGTGTAAATTAGACTCTACATTGAGGGACTGCAAAAAAGCAAAGGGACGGGGTGGTTATGGAAGGGACAGGATAACAGTAGTGAAAGATTATTAGATATCCTTAAAGTTATGTTCATACCTTGTTAGTTGCTGTTTCTTATGCAACATTTGTTTCCATCCCTGGCGTTGTAAGTTGTGAAATACAAGATCTTAAAAACGTGCCATCCTAAAGGGGGAAATCATGTTCCCACGACGTTAATTCTAACCTGATTTTAGGGGTCAATTGTCAAGAACAACTAGTGCTATACTAAAAACCAATGCTTCGTACATTTGAATCCCAGCCTTCATGATGGTTTAAAGCATCATGCTGTGATTCTGATCTCAGTTACACTGGTGTAAATCAGAAGAAATTCCTCTGGAGTCACTGGAGCATAAAACTTGTTTAAGTAAGATCAAAATCAGCCCTTAAGGGTCAGATCCTTGCTGTAGCTCCATTGAAGCCAACTGATGTACATCAGCTGAGGATCTGACCCTAAATCCCTATTTCTATTCATTTGCAGTGTTGCTGTAGCTGGTTATGAGAGAGACCAGGTGGATGAGGTAATATCTTTTATTGGACCAATTTCTGTTAATGAAGGTAGAGGCGTTCGAGCTTGAAAGAGCCCTTCCTCAGGTCTGGAGAAGATACAGAGTGTCCAAACTAAAGAGAAGGCGGGACAGATTGTTAAGCATAAATCCCTTACGCTGAAGTAGGCAATTACGAGTCAGATTGTTAAGCATAAGGAGTTGACACGTGCTATAGGAGGCCATTTAAAATGAAGTTGGCAACTAAAACTTGGCAGGCAGTGGAGTGAGTTACAAATTGTTGTAATGAGCCATAAAACCAGCGTCCCTGTTGAATCCATGGTTTTTGGTGTCAAGCAAAGTTAGGAATTTAAGATCCCTGGCTCGCTGACCTTGCCTATTCCTAGTCAGTGATTTAATGAGATTTTGTTTACTAAAATCATGCCTCAGAATAAAGCTAGGCCTAAAAAGCATGAAGGTAATTCAATTGATCTCATTTTCAAGCATTTCTGTTCTTAAAAAATTAAGAAGTCAACAGCACAACAAATGACTAAAAATATCTTTGAATACACTGTAATATTTACATAGCATTATTTTAACAAACACCATACTCTTTTTATAATGTGGAACAGATTTGAAGGTGACATGCCAGGGCTAAGAATATTTGTCAGTCAAGTACAAACAGCCAGAGGACCAGTAAATATTTTTCAGGAAGAAAAACGTATGGCCCTTGCACTTTAACTAAAAGAGAATCTCAAATTGCTGCCAGAACTCGCAGCACCAATCCATAGGTGCTGGAACTAGAGGTGGTAGGGGTGCTGCCACACCTCTTTTCTTGAAGTGGTTTCCATCACATACAGGGTTCACAGTTTGGTTCAATGGCTTTCAGCACCCCCACAATGCAAATTGTTCCAGCATCCCTGTACCAATCCCTTCTTTCTAAGCATATAACCACTAAAATGTGAGATCATCACAAGTCATGTGGTTGAGCAACCTTTAGAGACATTAAATTTAATTCCAACCGAGAAATCTTTCCAGCGCTATTTAAAAATAAGTGACAACGGCACTTCAGAAATCCCAGGAATAGTCATGTGGCATTTCAGCAGCTTTTTTCCCCTCCCTCACTACAGCTTCATCATATTCCAGAGTCAGCCTTAACCATCCTCTACTGGTTTAACAGCACATGTCCAGAAGTACTAATGAGGTAAGCGAGAAGCTGTACTGCCCAGACCCTTTAACAGATTATTTAATAAACAGCAGACACGAGAATCCAAACTCTAGTTCAGAACAGGGAGACCTCGGAATGCTTGGCTGCACCACAGAGAATTAGAACTGATTCAATACTGCAAAAAGTGTTTGTGAAATTCATATGGAATCACAGGCGCTGCTTGATCTGACAATGCCCATACCCCTTTTTATTTGCTGATCAGAGAATTTGAGTGAAGGGGTTTTTGTTTGTATGAATGTCTAAGGAATGGCTGTTGTTTCTTTATACAACTACGCATACTCGTGTGTAAACACCGGTATTCATGCATACACTACAGTGCCTGCTATACTTTAGCAAGTGTACATATACCATGGTGCTGAGCACGGTATGAATGCTCAGCTAGTTAACTAGCTGAATCACTCACTGGTCATCATTTTGTATTCCTTATTTTCTTGTTTAAAAACATCCAGAGAGCAGAACAATGCTACGTGATTTAGACGACCAGTCACACACCATGAATAGTAAAAAGCTGAAGTGGACAGCTCATGAACAACCCACGGGTTGAAACTGGCTTCTCCAAACTATTCAGCGAATCCTTATGGATAACAAATACATTGGCAGAAATCAGGATCAATCTGCAAAGGAGTAACGGGCAGAAAAAAATAACTAAATTACTTGGATAATTTATTCACACCAAATAGATTGCGCAGCTCTATAAAGAATCTGTCAGAACCATGAGTGTGAAATCTGCGGGTCTGGAAGTTTTATGCACATGATTTAATACATGGATGTTCATAGACTCATAGAATATCAGGGTTGGAAGAGACCTCAGGAGGTCATCTAGTCCAACCCCCGCTCAAAGCAGGACTGTAAGGGAGCACGGCCTCACCCCTGTGGTGCCTCCTGCTGGTCGTCTCGGGAATTAGCTCTTCCAGCATCCTGGAGCGCCCCCTGCAGGCTGGTGCTCCAGCTTGCCACTGGCCCGTGTCCCTCCCAGGACCCCAGTGCCCCTTTCTCTGGGTCTCCCCCTCCCAGGGGAACCCCCACCCACTATTCCCACCTTGCCTCAGTCATAGCCTACTGCCAGTCACCAATTAGCCCCCGTGCCCTGGGGCAGACTGCAGTATAAGCCACTCATCATAGGCAGGGTTGGGGCTGGACCTGCTGCCCCTCTCTGGAATCCACTGCCTCTCTGGGGCCTTGAACAAGGCCCTGCAGCCTGGGGAGTTGCCAGCCTGGAGCTCCCCAGCCCCTCTGGCCTTTCCCCAGCCCTGCCTCACTCTAGGCACCCTGAGTTTCCCAGCAGCCAGGCCCTTCTTTCTCTGAAGGCAGCAAGAGACTGCTTGGGCTTCTGGCTCGCAGCCTCTTATAGGGACCAGCTGGGCCTGATTGGGGCGTGGCCCCAACTGTTACTGCCTTCCCCAATCAGCCCAGGCTTTCCTTCCTAGCCTCAGCCTTGTCCCAGGGCTGGCTTTAACCCTTTCTGGGCCAGAGCGGGTGACCACCCCGCTACAAGGACCAATCCCCAACTTAATCATCCCAGCCAGGGCTTTGTCAAGCCTGACCTTAAAAACCTCTAAGGAAGGAGATTCTATCACCGCCCTAGGTAACCCATCCCAGTGCTTCACCACCCTCCTAGTGAAATAGGGGGGGAAGGATAGCTCAGTGGTTTGAGCATTGGCCTGCAAAACTCAGGGTTCTAAGTTCAATCCTTGAGGGGGCCACTTAGGAATCTGGGGCAAAAATTAGTCCTGCTAGTGAAGACAGGGGGCTGGACTTGATGACCCTTCAGGGTCCCTTCCAGCTCTATGAGATAGATATATCTCCATATATTATATTATTAAATAGTGTTTCCTAATATCCAACCTAGACCTCCCCCACTGCAACTTGAGACCATTACTCCTTGTTCTGTCATCTGCCACCACTGAGAACAGTCTAGATCCATCCTCTTTGGAACCCCCTTTCAGGTAGTTGAAAGCAGCTATCAAATCCCCCCTCATTCTTCTCTTCTGCAAACTAAACCATTCCAGTTCCCTCAGCCTCTCCTCATATGTCATGTGCTCCAGCCCCCTAATCATTTTTGTTGCCCTCCGCTGGACTCTTTCCAATTTTTCCACATCCTTCTTGTAGTGTGGGGCCCAAAACTGGACACAGTACTCCAGTATCATATTTGATAAATATGCATTAGCTCATTTGTATAAACCCCTAACAAAATCCATGACTCCCCCATGTAGCCTTTTAAAAACTAAATAAATTGAAATGATTCATTTTGTATTTAAGCACAAGGTGTGCAGCTCCTGTTGCTACAGTTTCCAGCTCCACAGAGAGAAAATCACCTCTGGTGCTTTTTTTCAAATTTGGAGACTCCAGGAACACACAAAGATCAAGGATAGTGACCACAACCATAATCACAGGTACAAAGTGTTATCTCTACTACAGGTTTTATTAAAGCAATAAATAAAGTTGCAGGATGCATGGGTCATTGCATGCATAAAGAAATGCATAAAGGAATCTTACAAATACCCATACAATGACTAATACTGTAGTCATACTCACATCCCCGACAATATTCTAGGGCAGGGGTAGGCAACCTATGGCACGCGTGCCGAAGGCGGCACGTGAGCTGATTTTCAGCGGCACTCACACTGCCTGGGTCCTGGCCACTGGTCCGGGGGGCTCTGCATTTTAATTTAATTTTAAATGAAGCTTCTTAAACATTTTAAAAACCTTATTTACTTTACATACAATAGTTTAGTTATATATTATAGACTTATAGAAAGAGACCTTCTAAAAATGTTAAAATGTATTACTGGCACGTGAAACCCTAAATTAGAGTGAATAAATGAAGACTCGGCACACCGCTTCTGAAAGGTTGCCGACCCCTGTTCTAGGGGCTGATGGATCTCTGACCAGATGATCATTGATAGAAAGGTGGTTCCTGATGAGGTTTCCTGTGGATATTCCCTTGGGGGATTCCCACTTTTACCCAACCAGAGAACCTTTCATATTATTGTTCTGACCACACCTAACAACTTATGCATATGCATGAGGGTTTCAACCCTATTGTCCTTATCTACTTTTCCACACTCCATGAATGTCCGGGTGCCTCATTTTTCATAGGTTGTTGTCTTAGTTCCCCTTATTCGTATTCGCATCTACACATAACATGTGTCCATGGTAACCTACAGCATAGAACTTTCCATGATGTTACAATCAGGTGTGTTGTGGTCTAGGACGGTACATTGCAGGCTATTTTTCCATAACATCACCTATTGGCACATCCTTTCCAGTAATCTCGTAACCTTACTGGCATAGAGTTATTCCTAGGTCACTCACTCATGCAAGGGTTCTAAAGCCTATGGCCTAGTATGGTTGAGCTAAAATCTTACAGGACTCGGCCGCTAGGCCTTGCATTATAGCCATGCTTCACTTATCTACCTCATACACATTTAACAGTCTTAAATACTTGTCAATCTTATACTTCTATAATCTTACAACTGAAATCTATTTAGCATACAATGATTATATATGAAATATATGAAATATCACATGATATGACTGTAACACTAAATAACACAATGATAAATGGAAGATAAAAGGAACTAATTGGCTACCCACCCCCTAATGTTCTATCGATCAATTTCCCCCCACTGCTGCCCCTATACTTCCCTCTCTCTGGCTCTGCCCTTGGATTCACCCTGTCTTCCTTGTCATCTCTCTTTCTCTCTCTCTCTGGTTCCCACCTTTCCTTTAACTTTCACCTGTCATTATTATTATTTGTGTTGTGGCAGTGCCTAAGAGTCCTAGTCACAGACCAGGACCTCATTGTGCTCGGTGCTGTACAAACACAGAACAAAAAGATGGTCCCTGCCCCAAAGAGCTTCCAATCTGAGTATAAGATGACAGAAGACAGACAGATACAGACAGATGGGAGAGTACAAGGCAACTATGAGACAATATTGACAGTATATTGGCAGCCTCACCGCCATCAAGTTTATTGTAGGCCCCCTGCAAAGGAGGGATTTGAAGGAGGATACTGAGGTAGTTTTGTGGGTGGTTATGGTCCGGGGAGCTCCTCCCAAGCGTGAGGGGCAGCATAGGAGAATGCATGAAGGTGCTTGTATCAATATTTAACAAGTGAGCAGCGGGCTGATCGGAGGCAGGAGTCAACATTTCAATAGTGAGTGACAGATGATAGGTAGCATGGGGATAGCCCATGGAGGGCCTTGAAAGGGGAGACAAGTAGCTTATGTTTGATGTGATAGCGAAGAGGCCAGTGGCGGGATGCAAAGAGAGGGGTCACGTGGTCAATGTGATGGGTAAGAGAATGATCCCTGCAGCAACATTCTGCTTGGATATGAGTGGGGCAAGACTGCATTGGTCAAGGCCAGAGAAAAGGATGTTGCAGTAATTGAGATGCGAGACTATGAGAGTTTGGACAAGAGGTTTGGACAAGCCATATCGTAGAGATGTTATGCGGAAATGTTTAGACCAAGCCGTGATGTGAGGCCCTTGCTCCCACTGCAGCCTGATGTACAGGGCTCCAGGCCTCCCACCTACTCTGGGCTGAGCCTCCGCCTCCCCCACTCCCACGTTGGCAACTGTCTGGATAGTTGGCTGCCGGTGCTACTCTGCAGGGGGAATGAGGTGGAGGTCCTTGCAAATTTCAGGCCCCCTCTCCAAGTCCTGAGCCTTTCACACATGAGCTTTGGACAGCCACTCAGGTGCTCACAAAAGGGCACCAAAAATTGGGAACCTCTGGAGAAACTTAACAGGTTTGGAGAATTGTGCAAACAAACAGGAAGGTCAGTTGACACTGCTCCTTCCACTCCAGCACCCAACTAACATTAGCACCTCTCTAGCATAAAGTGGGTCCTTCTCAGCTCCTCAGCAGTTCCTTTAACTAATGGTATTATTCCATTATAGCAGCAACACCCTTTAAGTTTACACATGGGCTAGGAAAGACATTTTTCCAAAATGCTGCCAGTTCAAAAAAAAAAAAAAACCAAGTCCCAAATACACAAAAAGGGCCTGATTTTCTCCATTGCCTTGCACCTTGCGTGACTCACTCAGAGCTGGCCCAAGTGGGCGTGAAATGCGGCCAACGCAGAATAGGCATGTGTTCCACCGGCTTTGTAAGTGATGACCCAGGGTTCATGGCAGCAGAGAGTCAGGCTCACTGAGTGTACATAGGTATATATGAGAACTCTATTACAGCTCATGTGTGCATCTAAGGCCATGTCTACACTGCATGGCCCCCTAGCATGAGTATAAGTAGCAGTTTAGATGGTGAGGCACTGCTTAGGCAAGTAGGGTAAAGACACGCCAGAATCTTAGGTCATGTACCCCGCACGGCTCTCTACATGCCCAAGCAGTGCATCCCACATCTATTCTGCTATTTTTAGCAGTGTAGTGTCCCACCGCTTCCCCACTGTTGGAGCCTTTCCCTGCAGCAAGGAGAGACTCTGGCAGTGGGGAGGAAAAGGGGGAAAGGCTCCTGCAACTCCCCAGATAGCTGTGGGTTCCTTTCCCCTCTGCCTCCCCCCTTCCAGAGCCTTTCACTGCCTCATGTAGCTAAACATCCCAGTGTGGACACAGACTGCTTTTAACTGCATCTCCATCACTACAGTTAATCCACCTTCCCAAGAGGCGGTAGTTAGGTTGACGGAAGAATTCTTCCATCAACCTAGCACTGTCTACAACAGAGGTTAGTTTGGATAACTACATCACTCAGGGGTGTGGATTTTTCACACCCAAGAGCGACGTAGCTGGGTTGACCGAAAATTTTAGTGTAGATATGACCTAAGAGACTTGCTCAAGGTTACAAAGGAAGTCTGTGGCGGAGTAGGGAACTAAATATGGGTCTCCTGAGTCCCAGCCTAGCTCCCACTGGAGCATTTTTCCATGCTGTATCTATGTACTGTACCTATTAGGTTTCTATTTATGTTTTAATAAATGGTTACCAGGTGTTTTATTAATGGTTAATCTATTGTTAGTTTACAGTTAACTTATAACCATCTACAGCATCTTCTATTGATTTGCTTATAACCATTTGTGACATGTATTACTCGCATCTGTAATATGCTTATAACACCCATTAATCATTTATAAACGGAACCTTAATGCAAAGTGTGACCAGCATCAGTGTATACATGTATACCAGATTTCATATAGAATATAGACTCCATCATGGTATAGGAGCCACTCTGGTGTCCCATTGCTAAAGGTGGATTAGGAGCAGAAAGCACATGGGATGCCTTGATTTGAACTGTAAGAGCTGTTTGTTTTGATGACTGTCCCCAAGGGAGACGATGAAAATAGTGACAAAACAGAGACACCCTTGAGTTGTCTGAGGCTGCCGCATCAGGGCTTGGCATCAGACAGCAGCCAGTCTGCAGAGCAGGCTTTCTTCTCTTGTTGCCAGCATATGTTGCTAAGGGGAGGTGATGCACAGCAGATACAACCAAGCAGCAGGGAGTGGAGGGAATAATATCCCATTATGGGGTTGGTTTTTTTCCCCTCATTCCACATGCTCAAGCTTTTGGAGACACGGGAGTTGTTGAGTGCAACTTGGCAAATTATGAACTTTTATTTATTGTAATTTGTTGCTGTTGTTCTGAAAGTCCCATTTAGCAGTGGCAGCTAGAGCTGGTCAGAAATTTTCCAGCAGCCCAGTTCTCTGTTGGAAACTCTAAATCGAAAAGTTCCAGGGGAACGTGTAGATTTTGATGCAGTTCCAACAGAAACCTGGCAGAATACCCAGGTTTCCTGCCAGCTTGCCTGTCTGGCTGCTCAGCAATCCACCTGGCAGGCTGCCGAGAGCCTGGAAGCACAAGTAATCCTGGCTCCCAGGCTTGTGGCTCCTCAGTAGTCTGGGCTCCAAGGATAATTGGCTCCAGGGCAGCCTACCAGGTAAATCCCTAGCCTACTAGGCAGCTTGCCTGCTGGGCTTCTGGGGAGACACAGCTCCCATGGTTTCCCGCAGAGGAGGGCAGCCATTCCCCCTCCCCAGCTGCCTCCTTGGGCTGCCCTCTTGGTGGACAGCTAGGTGGATGAGCTACCTGGCTCTCTCACTGCCGACTGCGCAGCTGTTCTGTGCACATTTCCAAGATGGGTTTTTTCATTTTGGTTTTAGTTGGTTTTGGGTTTTTTTCATTTCACGAAGGAACTCTTTTTTTTTCAAAAACTCAGAATTTGACCACTCACGTCTGATGCTAGCACCTCACGATTATAGGCTACCTTGCATCCCAAACGATCCGAAAGCCTTTCCCTTCACTCACAACTTGAAATGCAGCCGCCTCTGTGACAGAACACGGCGGTTGTTTAACATTGGCCAGAATAACGCGTCTCTAACCTGTCTCTGTCCTTATGCAAAACGTAATGGGGTCTTTGGGGATAATAGATCAACATCTCCTTCAAAATATGTCACTTCTAGCAGTATATTGCTGGGGCACTGTTTCAGTACTGACGTGGAGGGAAAATTTGCTGCCATCTGGATTACCACCACCAATCTCTGCAGTACTTGGCAGTCAGGATCAGGGCTCCATCATGCTAGACACTGTACAAACACAAAGGAAGATGCATTCCTTTCCCCAAAGAGCTTATAGTCTAAATACAGACAAAAGGTGGTGGAAAGGGATACATACATACGCAGATTGATCAGAATGATGGACACATGGCTTGCTAGTTCCAATTTTTTGTTCAGCTTTACATGTTTTTGGGAACCTACCTCCTGAGTACAGATCAGGCCCAAGCTTGGTGAACTTGTTAGGTTTTGTACTAATCTTATCTAAGATGGTTGGTATGACTGTCTTCGTTTTTACAGGCCATAAGTGTTTGTTACACTGTGTTTTATGTGCCCCCTTTTATTTCGGGGGGGGGGGGGTAAATATTTTTCATTTTTTAAGAAGTGGCAACTTGGTGAAAAAGTTCAGTCCAAAAAAGGCTAAAGGTGATGCAAAGAACTGTGAAGCAGTGCCCTGCCCTCCGATCCCTCACTGCATGCCTCCTACAACACAGGCAAAATCTCTGGGTAGGTCAGAAACCAGCACAGTCTCTGTTCCAGTCAAGGCATCACCTTCATCTGGATGGACACTACTGCCAGACAGCCATATTGTGTGCAGTGAATTGCAGTTGATGATTGCGCAAGTCAATTCACCCTCCACAGCTGTGGGACCAAGGTTTCATCCAATCAGTGTAGCAATATATGGCTCTGTTTTGTGGGACCGGTTTTGTTGAATTAAACTTCCTTTATCCTCCCTCTGCCCTATTCCAGCTTAAAAGGCCTGGTATGTTGGCTCATCTTCCTCTTGGCCATCTGGGCCACTCTTCTCTGCTCTGACCCGATCCTTTTGCTGGGAGTTGACTCTGTTCCTATCCACAGGCTAATTTCCTTCAAAACCAGCTAGCCTGTTAGCCTCTCCTCTACAGCTCCTTCCATGGAGGCTGCATCTCCTCTAGGCTTGGCCCATTGCCACAGACTGCCCTCCTTTAGGTCCATCTTATCCCCGATTCCCAGCCTCAGCATTCTTTTAGCTGCACATTCATCCCACTCTTTGTTTCACCTCTCACGGGACAATAGACACTTGACCTAATTTACAACTTTTTTCTAGGCAGGGAATTGCTTGCATGACTGCTATTCAGGGGCAGTTAAGGAGCTATACTGGAGTTCATGTGAATAGCTAGTAGTAAAAGTCTGTGTCGTTCCTCCTTTTTTAACTGGTTGGATGGTATTAACTAGTTATACGGTTCATAGGAAGCAGGCATTTCGCTCCCCTTATCAATATATACTACAACGTTTTGCAGCAGTAGCCCATAGCACAAACCACTGTGTTGTCCTCTGTAGTTTTTCCCTTACTAGAATAGAGCAGTGCTTTGTGAGAAGGGCAGTTATGTCCCCGAGGATATGTCTACATGGCAATAAAAAACCCACAGCACCAAGTTTCAGCGTCCAGGTCAGCTGACTCGGGCGCATGGGGCTCAGGCTGTGGGACTATAAAACTGCAGTGTAGACATTTGAGCTTCAGCTGGAGCCCAGGCTCCGAGACCCCATAAGGAGGGAGGATCTCAGAGCCCGGGCTCCAGCCTGAGCCCAAATATCTACAGAGCATTTTATAGCCCCACAGCCCAAGCCCGTGTCAACTGAGCTAGGCCGGCCATGGCTGTGCTGTGGGTCTTTTATCACAGTGTAGAGGTACCCTCTGTGATTAAAGCGCGTGGTCTAAACGTCAGCATAGAGGCCTGGGAATGTGGACTATTAGGGTCTGTCTACACTGCACACTAAGCCCAGGCTCTGACTCAGGTTTGAGCTCAAGTACCCACTTCTGTCTGACTTGGACTATCAAAATCAATCTGACTTGGGTTCAGCAAGCACTCAGGACCTGAGTCCTAGGATCCTAATCGGGGGCTGGGTCAGAGCCCCAGTCCCACCGTGACTTGGCTCCAAGCCTTGTCATTTTGCAGTCTGGATGCAACTCAAGCTGTGGACCCAAGTCAGAAGGTCCGCATCGTATAGTATGGCTGTGGGCTCCGAGTCCTGCAAGTCCACAAGCCTGGGTCCCACCAGCCTAGGTTTGCAACAGTGTAGACATAGCCTTCGGTTCTATTCAAGGCTATGCCATTTCCTTGACATGCAATTGTGGGAAGGTCGCCTAATCTCTTTGTGCCTCAGAGTCCCCATCTGAAAAAGGGGGGTGATGGTATCAGTCTCACAAGGAAGTTCTGATCTTTCATCAATTAATGCCTGTATAAAGCTTCAAGATCCTTGGATGAAACTGACAAAGTGCAAAGTATTCTGTGATTGTTTTTATCTAAGAATCCTGTTGCCTTCCCAAGTAAAATGAATTTAGCAGCACTGGATTCAGTGCCTAATTAACTGTAGTTTTCATTAGAAACTTCACACTTATATTTTGGCATGGGCTAATGTCACTGGCAGAGAGAAAGAACCAAAGCAGAGTGGCATTCCTGCTGCATACTAGAGTAATACTTGAACTTCGGTGCTCTCACCGTACTCTTCAGTATCAGGATGAAGTCATTAGCAGAGCAACGACTCAGGGCGCTTCCTTTGACCTGTGTAACCAGCAGACCAGAAAAAAGACCCAGGTTACGAGGCAATGCCAGTGACTGAAATGTCAAGACTAAGCATCCACTCAACTTTCTAAAAAAACCAAGAGCAAAGCCACAAAAGAAGCTGAAATGATTTCCCCTGGGATTCAGGTGGTGATGAAATTCTCACCTCCTTAGGAGTATATGCATGATGGGAAGGAAGGAAGGAAGACGCTTCCTAAAGAGTGAGCCGCCAACTTGCAGGACTTTTCTTGCCAACAGTGGAATGGAGATCAGAGTCTGGCTCACAGTCTATGAAGCATTTTGATATCTTTGCACAGAAAAGCAATCCATGAATGCTAAACATTTCAGATACGCAATTGTCTTTGTTTCAGTTCAACTCACGTATTACTTTTCTACAACATACCACGCACCCTTCATTTTAATTTACAAGGGGCCTTATTCTCATTTGCACTAAGGCAGTGTAGAGTGGCCCTGAATTGGTTGTTAAATGTAATCTAAGCAAGTGTAAATGACAATCAGGCGTGTGTTCTTTAAGAGAGTCCAGCTACAACCACAATAAATAAAAAGCAACAAACATGAATTACTCTGCTTATCTGCACCACTCAGTCTAATGAGGTTAAATTCTAGTAGTGAGCTTGTATATCATAAATAGCTTTCAGTTTTCTTCATTCCTAGTTCCTTCTCCCCTCTTTCCTGTCCTTTTCTCCACTGCAGCCATGCTATCTAGCACGGTAATGGCATTTAATGATACAGCACAGAAAAGCTATAGTGTAGCACAACAAGCAGCTTTTAAAAAGGAAAACTCTTGATGTTGCTAGACGATATCGCTGAGATGAGATGGTGGTAGGAAGACTAAAATGTCTCTCCCTTTATGGTCCTGGATCGAAACCAAGCAATGGCATGTTAATCTACTGCGGTCTCACTCATATATGCAAAGTTCTATTTAAATGATGCTTTTAAGACTTGATATAATAAATCGTTCAGTTGACTGAGCACAGAATTACAAACCAATGTGCCTTTGAGTGATTGGAAAATGTATTCATCCTCCATGGGTCTCCTAATCAGAGTTTGCATATTCATGAAATAAAATATCTTCTCGTGGCTAACACTTCTTACCCTATGGCTGGTTTCAACTACTTCTGTATCAAACATGAAGCCAAAACCTTGATCACTCGTGGCTAGCGCTGGGTGAAATTTTTAGAAGAGTTTATTCACTGAAAAATGCAGGATCAATTGATCCCAAACTGCAACTATGATGCATAGTTTCAGCCAGTTGCCAAATGGCCATAAGGAGAAGCTGGTGATCATAAGCATGCTCCCCCCCTCTTTAGCCCAGTGGTTAGGGCACGTAAATGACCCAAGTTCAAATCCCTTCTCTGGAACAAACCCACATTGGAATTTTTCAATTCACTAGAAATTCTGAAAAAAATCAGAATTAGTTCATCCTAAACCAAACCATTTTTTCAATGTTTTTGAACAGCCAGAGAACCAAAATACCAGTTATTCAATCAGTTCTACCTGTAACTCTTGAAGATCCCACAGCACTTTGCTCAAGGGTAGGACTGGCAACTCCATTACCCTAAACATATTTGAACACAGGTAACTGCATTCTCACCACCATCCTACATCACCCCTGATGCTTTAGCTGGATATGATTTTCTTCATTTCCTCCCATAAAAAGTTGTGTAGTGTTGCTACAAGCTGTGACTAATCCCTTGTTACACTTCACCCCAGAGGTGGATGCATTTCAGGAATGGGTGAAGTCATTCTTGTATAGAGAGAGCTATTTTAGTTTGTAAAGTGCTTTACAATCTTTTGGGATGAAAAAGGTCTAAATAAATGTAATGTATTATTAGTAAATTTCCTTCCCTCCCAGTTGTCCTTTTCCCTGGTGTCTTCCTTCTCTGTATCTCTACTTATACTGTATACAGAAAACACTATGACTCCAGTTTTCAACATCCATTTTCTATTATAGTAACTGTTGCCCAAGAGACAGACAGACATCCCCTACTGAAAGCACTGTTAACCAAAGTTGACTTTAAAGGAATTTCTCTTTGGAATACATAACTTCCCTGATGACACAAACTCTTAACCTCTTAAACACAAGTAGATAAATCGAGTCCAAGTAAGGATAACTCGTGAGGACACGTAGTTGATTACATTTATGTGAGACAGAATAAAGGTGAACATTTACATAAGAGGCTATGGTCATACTCCACAATCCTCAAAGGCAGGGCTGGAGATAGGGATTGCATTACTAGCAAAGTATTACACCCGTGCTACTGCACTGAGTAGTTGGCTAGGTTGATTATGGGTTGACGTGAGGAAAAAAACACATGAAGTTCAGATTTACATCCAGAGTTCATTTTTGGGGGCGTTACTCCTCAAACACCTGGTACTGGCCATTTCTGGAGACAACACACCAGACTATCAGGACTATCAGTCTGTCTTAGTATTTCAACTCCTTGCCTTGCTTTCTTTCCCTCCTGCCCTATTATTGCAACTGTATCTCACTGACTACGTGTGTCATGACCCCCTCCAGTACTAGATCCATACAAAGGACAAGAGCCTACTACTAACACTAATGGAGTTATTTCTTTAGCTGAAGTAATAAAGGCCTGTCCTTTTGGTGCTGAAGGTCGAGGGTTCTACTCCCAGCTGAGACTCATTACAGATCTGTAGGATGGAAGGAGAAAGCAGTAAAAATAAAACAAAGAAATCAAACTTGTGAGGCGAAAACTCAGGAGACTTAAATTAATTCAGTGCTCCACACGAGGGGAACAAGCCTTTGGGAATCATGTCAGGCTGTAAAGACTAAAGGCCAGATCATCAGCTGGTATAATTTTGCTTTGCTCCATTGACTTATTTTTATTTGTGGTAGTGCCCACTATATGTTACTAACTTTCCAAACACGGAAGAAAGATGGTTCCCTGCTGACTATCTAAGGAATGGAATTATGGTGCCACTTTACACCAGCTGAGGATCTGGATTTTAGGGCTGAGATTTTCAAATCCACCTAGGGTATTCAGATCATTAAAGTAACAGGAACCGAGTATCAAACATGGCTCTGAAAACCACCGTTTAGATTTTTAGATCTATTTTTCTTCCATCCATAACTATGTTGTTAGTGTTTGGGCTGGGGGAGGAGGGGAAGGAACTCTACACAAATCCATGTAAACCTACACACTCAGTGTCTTCACCAGCATATCTACCCCAGAGCACCTACTCCCACTAGCCAGTGGATGTCTAGTTCCAAATCATGGAACAATTCACTTCTGTCTGACGTGAGATACTGAAAACTCAGCTTGCCTCTTGGGAGGCCAGCATGACCTGTTGCGTGCCAAGCTTCGCAGCACCAAGGCCCATTTAAATGTGCTTGTTGTTTGGGGATTTTAAAAGACAACAATCAAAATGATTAAGCAGAGATGAGCTATAGCCAGCCCATTGACTGCTGGGTTTTTGGCAACACTTGGAAGACAGGAGCAATTAGCCATTAAGAATGAGACAAGTCAGTCAGCTGTACAAAAACCCCCACCATTCTTTTCTCCATTCCCTGAATGATGCCAGCATTCTTCCTCGCTTACAAGGGAAAGTGCCCAAGACACCTCAGAGAGAACCAGGCAGGCATGCAACTAACTGGGCAGGCACTGTGGGACCAGTGTCTAGCTCTGACAGTCTGTGTGTGAAAAATAAAAGTTGCAGGGCTCTGTTTGCAAATGGGCTTAAGGAAGTCATGGAGCTAGAGGCAGAAGGAAGAGTTGGTGGGAAAGGGGCCTGCTGTTGCTGTTCCCAGTTTAGCCTTCTTCTGCTCACTGAAGCTCTTACCCATTTCACTAGGTCAATTTAAACCAAGCTAATTAAAAGCTTTAAGGGGTTTGATAATGCACTGGTTTTGTAAATTAGCTTTGGGAACAACAGAGCAGGATACACTTTTTTCAAGGAGCGTTGATCAGAGCCTCAGGAAAGGGAAGAGGGATGTTTTGAGGTGAACGTGAAGATGGATGGCCCAGCCAATTGGTAAGGGAATATGGAGCTTCCAAGTTACATGGTGCATGTTTCCCAGATCGGTAGTGACTGAAAACCACCATTTCCCATCACTGTTTGGTGGGCTATGTCTAATAACTTGGTGAGTCTCATTTCAGCTCCCAATGCCCAGGTGTTCACATCACAAAACCCACCGCACTTGTGCTAATTGACCTCCTGGTTGACAAGTCTTAGCAGAGGGATCAAGAACCAAATGGATCATGGAGATTGTACTACCCCACCTCCTTAAAGATGACACTTCCAGGACAGGGTTGGCAGAAGGAAGCTTACCCTGCTGCCTTCTCCCCGTATTGCTTCTGTAGATACAGCAGGATCCAGAGCTGTCAGTTCAACACCTTTCACCTGAACTAAACATACATAACTTCTGTGTAACGTCCAAGAATTAGGGTGGACTTCAACCTAAAGCCCCTTTCAGCTTGTCCAGACAAGTAGAAAGGAAAAGAAAGGAAAAATCCCATGAAATAGGTTTAAATATGAACAAAGATTCTTTTCTCTTATTAGGGTGGGTTAGCCTTTGTCCATGCATTGTTCTGCAGGCC
Source organism: Platysternon megacephalum (assembly GCA_003942145.1). Taxonomy (NCBI): domain Eukaryota; kingdom Metazoa; phylum Chordata; order Testudines; family Platysternidae; genus Platysternon; species Platysternon megacephalum. Next base: position 6,736,923 of record QXTE01000090.1, read on the forward strand.
CTCTGGGGAAGGCAAATGGCTTTTAACAATGGAAGCCTGAAATTCTGTAAGGTTGGTAATGAATTTTGGACCAGAATCTGCAGAAGCTATTGCACACCTGATGTATGGGTCTCCAGAGTCTTCCTGCTTTCCTCCTTGGGACCAACGGAAACTACAGATCTTCAAGGGATTTTGAGATCTGTGGGCAGGTCTCACAGGGAGCATGGTTACAAAGAGCAGATGCAAGAAGGAGGCAGTCTAGAAGTAGCTCAGCACAGCGCCCTTGACACAGATAACTTGATGCCGTCTGTTCATTAACGGGTTACTCAAAGGATTCCCCAACTTCCTGAAAACTGGCCCCATTCTCAACGTGCCTGCACTGCCAAACACCAACGTGGGAGTCATAGTCATACACACAAACCACCCAGAAGAGGGGAATCAGAGAGATGGAAACTGCACTCATCTTGGGTTACCTCTTCATGGGTATGGCACTGGTAACCCCATGGGGCTGGCCAATCTACAAGGGAGCTTTTTTTCAAGCTTCCTGCTAATGCCCCATTGCTGACGCCTTCTCTATGTGGCCAGGCCTCCCTGTCCTGGGGAAAATCAGGACAACTTCAGAATAAGCAACCTAGCATGGTGTCTGCCAAATTCAAACTAGCAGAGTGAAATCTTGGTCCAAGTGGAGTCAATGAGAGTTTTCCCATTGAGTTCAATAGGGCCAAGATTTCACTCATAGAGTTGAGAGGTGTTCAGTCTTGAACACAAGTGATCTGCATCAGTTCCAGCTATTTCCCAGGCCATGGCTGTGCTATTACTCCAGTGGCTGTGGCATGAGATATTCATGAGATCTGGATCAGGATAGAGAGACAGAGAGATGTTTGTGTACATCTGGCTGGAAGAAAGTGTCATTCCATCTTAGTGTGATCCTTTGTGCTCCCTGAACAGCCAGGATTCAGTACAGACATTCAAGAGACCGGAGTTCATTTGGTTGTGATAGGGAATGTTACAAACCTTCCAGAAGACTAAGAGGCCTCTCAGACCTGCTTATATCAAACAGGGGAATAACTTCATTCTTGCTGCTTCCCATGTATCAATGTGCATGGGATAATTGACCTGATTTTAGGCACAACATGGGAGAGATTTTCAAAGCCATAAATGAGATGTAGATACTCAACTCCCATTGATGGTCAATGGGGCTTACGTGCCTAAATGTCCTTTGTGCCTGTGAAAATCTCCCCCACTGTATTGGACTTTAAACACCATCATGACCTCCCCAGGAGATCCCAAAGGAAAGATGCCCAATGAGAGGACAATCTGTGCACTGAAAATGTAGTGGGGAGACCCTACATAGTGCAGAGCTGCCATCAGGATGGGATTCAGGCAAACTGAACCCCAAGGCAAAAACTGCCACACGGTCCTAAATGTTACAGCAGGAAGGACGCATGGACTAATTTCGCTTTGCATTAAACTCAACCTGGGTCCCGGCAGCCTGCAGTGTGAATTGTCCAATGGATTGCTGAGTAATATTTTATGATATTTTGGGATGGATTCATCAAAGGGATGAGGCACATTTTTTGTTTCAGCGTTTGCATTTTAAAGTGTGAATGGCTTTCCTGTTACTTAGAATTTGAAAGTAGCTAAGCTATAGAGATATATTATTTTAAATATTCCTCCCCCACACCAAAAATAAAAGAATTATTTGCTCATTATCCTTTGGATGAATCTTCCGTATTTCCTCCTGTATTCATGCTGTGTCTTCCTTTAGGAAACGTCTTTAAACTATAAGAAATGTTTTCCCATGTCAAGTACTAAAGGCACTATCTCTCTCCCAGAGCAATAATGTACAAGACTATATACTGTAATGTAGCTCCTATTCAGATAATTCCAAATGGAATCTGTATATGCAGCTTTACTACAGCTGTAATTTAGATATATTGAGTAATATAACCCTTTTTATAGTATGTACCTTTTTTATTATGCACATGAATTGACTATTAATACTAAAAATTGTTTGCACTTACATTGCACCTACTCTCTAGGGATATTAAAGCTCTTTACAAGCATAAATACATTAAGCCTCACAAAACATTGGTGAGGTAGGGAAGCAGCTGTGTAGGAGGGGAAACTGAGACACAGAGCAGTTGAGTGACTTCCCCAAAGACATGGTAGCACAATGAGTTGCAGAGCCAGGCAACTCTTGAATTTTAATCCGGAATTTTACCCTCAAAGTCATCCTTATTAACCCTTCAGTGTCTTTAGATTAGGAACATACACTGACAGAAAATTATGTCTATAGATATCTCCAGGAGTTTGAAATGATATCCTTTTTGTTTATATATATATACACACACACATAATTGAATAGGCATTTCATAGGGTTTAACATTATAGATACAGGAAATGACTGGTGAATAAATACTGCTATTTGGAATGTGCACAAACATTATTTATTTGTCTTCTTGGACAGATTTGGGGCACTTGTCTTATTAAAATCCTGTTAGTGCTGTGCAGTAAATTTTTTCAGACTCCATGCATAACATATGTATCCACTACTCTCCCTCTGAGCAGCTGAAGGCATGATCCTAATTATGGGGCCAAGTAAACAGGCTGTCTTGACACAGCTAATAAAACAATGATACATACAGCATTATTAGTTCATTGCCGCTGGGTCTGTAGGTCTCTGCTGTGACAAGGGGAGAACATGCTGCTAGCCTGTTACCACATAATGTTTGATACTAATTACCCATTAGGAAAGAAATAAACGCTTCTGTGCACCTTACTTTCCTGTTTATTAGAGGATTGGATGGTAGCGTGCACAAGTACAGTGGGGAAGAAAGTTGCTATAGAAATGTACAATGATCATAGTTAGAGCTTTAATCTATGTGACATTCACTCCAAGATCTTCCATTTGCATTCTAACCTCTGCTCAAAGACACCTATTCCTCTTATGATGTTAGCACAGTGGTTCTCAGACTTTTGTATGGGTAACCCCTTTCACACAGCAAGCCTCTGAGTGCGACCCCCTTTATAAATTAAAAACACTTTTTAATATATTTAACACCATTATAAATGCTGGAGGCAAAGTGGGGTTTGGGGTGGAGGCTGACAGCTCATGACCCCCTATGTAATAGCCTCGTGACCCCCTGAGGGGTCCCGACCCCCAGTTTGAGAACCCCTGGGTTAGCGGGAAAGTTTATTATGATGTTTGATCTGCTCAACGGATACGAATACACACACCACCAGCTGGGGAAACCATGTTTTCAGTTGCAATGCCCTTCACACCAGCCCTGGCAACATTAAGGGGCTGATGCTGCCCCTAAGGAATTTCCTTGGCAAAGTGGGAGACGCTACATAGTGCAGAGCTGGCATTAGGACTGGATTCAGGCAAACTGAACCCCAAGGCCAAAACTGCCACAGGGTCCTTGTAGCAACACTCCTGTATGGAAAGCCCACCCCCTATTAGAAGTGTAAGTGGCAACGGCCAGGGTTCTGCCCTCCAAGAGAGGCAGTAGCATGCAACCCCTTTCGCTCCCTCTGGATTCTCCGTAGAGGCCCCTTTCTCCTCATAAGCAACAGGGATCCCCTTTCCCCTGGGGTGGTAGCAGGGGGGTCTTGTAGACTTACCGCAACAGGCATGGTGGGTCTGCCTGGTGGATAGGTCAGTTCCACTGCATTCTTTGGCTACATATACGGGAGTGGCATTGACGGGGAACCCGCAGCAATGGGTTTCGAAGGTCACACCTTATTGAGTTGCATAGGGAAGTTTGCACCTCTCAGAGCTATTGTTTCAGACCGTTTGCAGACTCAGGCGGACATCGCTGCATCTGTTTCACTCAGATTTACATTCCCAAGCTTCTCTTTGCCACAATTTAAAAAAAAAAATGCGTATTTTTATTTTGATGTAACTCCAGGGCTCCTAAAGCAGGGTCCTCTGGCACCTGTGTCTTAATCAAGCTCTGTCTAGCATAAACTCTCTGGACTCTCTATAGTAGTTGCTGGTGCAGGGGGCATCCTGAAATGAAAGTGATAGTTTCCAGAACACTTGTACTCTGGCTATTCCTGGCTGCTACTGCAGCCTCTTGAGGCCATAGATAGCGTGGTGCAAGTTAGGCAGCAGTTGAGGCCAGAGACAAAGCCAGCTCCTGGCTAGGCCCACGCTAAATGAAGATACCCCTATCATAGAATCATAGAATCTCAGGGTTGGAAGGGACCTCAGGAGGTCATCTAGTCCAACCCCCTGCTCAAAGCAGGACCAAACCCAACTAAATCAGCCCAGCCAGGGCTTTGTCAAGCCTGACCTTAAAAACCTCTAAGGAAGGAGATTCCACTACCTCCCTAGGTAACCCATTCCAGTTCTTCACCACCCTACTAGTGAAAAAGTTTTTCCTAATGTCCAACCTAAACCTCCCCCTCTGCAACTTGAGACCATTACTCCTTGTTCTGTCATCTTCTATCACTGAGAACAGTCTAGATCCATCCTCTTTGGAACCCCCTTTCAGGTAGTTGAAAGCAGCTATCAAATCGCCCCTCATTCTTCTCTTCTGCAGACTAAACAATCCCAGTTCCCTCAGCCTCTCCTCGTAAGTCATGTGCTCCAGCCCCCTAATCATTTTTGTTGCCAAATATCCTCCCATCATATCCTCCCATCTCAGGTCCTGTGCCAGACTCCAAGGTGAAATCAGGTCTTCTGAGCACATTCAGCTTCCGCTGAAGTCAGCAAGACTCAGCTCGTCACAGAACCAGACCTTTGGCCGATTTGGTTCAATTAATGTTAATTAGAAACGGACGCCCACCACCATCTACAGGGCTTATTTAAACTATAAAGGGAATAGATTAGCCTGTGAAGAGGAATAGTGGGGTTCTATTCCCTTCACTTGTAGGAAAGACCTCAACATTTCACATCTCCCTGTGGTGCCTGTGCCGAGTCAGGAGTTTTCTTCCACATGAAAGGAATTTAATAATCAACTGGTACTGCTTTGGATTTGTAATATCAAAGCACACAACTGCACCAATGATAAACCATCCCTCTTTATCATGCAAACTCAGCTGGCTCCTGCTGGCATCAGATGGAAGGGTTGCATGGATCCCTGGAGGATGCCATCTAACTCACAATCTTTTACCTCCCAGAAAAGGGGAAGTGTGGGGGGAGTTTAGTTGCTCTCCAGGGAAATTTCAAACCCTCCATTAAAATCTTTTTCTTCTCTTCCCCGGACATGTGAAATAGTGCCTAGCCGGGTTTGATAAATCCACTCACCAAATGGTAAGTAGGTGAATTTCTCTGCTTCTGGGGTGAGGAGAGAAGGGGCTATTTAGCCTCTGGTTCCTTCAGAAATTAGGTTTTATTACAAATAAAAATAACCACTATAGAACCCAATTTTCATTTTGCACCAAGGACTCTTACAGTGGAAAAAAGGCCTTAAAGTGAGCGTAAATTACACCCATTTTCAGGTCTCTTTACACTGCCAAAGCTGTATAATGAGGCCTGAGTGAAATGAGAATCAGACCCAAAGTTTCTAAGCCTTAACCATTGCAAAGTAAGCCTCTGATCTGTGAAATGAACACAGCTGGTACCACATCGTTCTCCTGAGTCTGCAATCAGCTGAAAACAGTAGAGAGGTATGAACCCAGCACAGTGCCTGAACAGCCACAAGATTGTACGCCGATGTTCATTCGATCCCGGACGACCAAGCTTTCCCTTCCTCCACTCCCCAGCAATGGAGCCACTCTGTAGCCATGATTCCAACCAACCACGTGGCTGGACTAGCTGCAGCACTGTCTGTGCCCATTGGTTAAAGGAGATCAGAACAGGAGGAAGTGGAGCAGACCAGTTTTGTGGCAGGTCAGGCAATGTGATGCTTCATCAAACTGTAGTAACAGGGAGGAGAAAGTATGGACAAGAGAAGCAATATGTGCATGTTCCCATACAGGCATATAGCAGGGCGCTGTCTTTGAGTGTGTGCTTAATAACAGGGAACTCCTGGCCCTCCCTACCTTCATTTTTATATATATATACACACACATATATATACACACACGTACATATACATACATACCATTATTTAGACCTTTGTTGTTTGCAGTGTTGTTGTACCTTTGTTGGTCTCAAGATATAAGAGAGACAAGGTGGGTGAGGTAATGTCTTTTATTGGGCCAGCTTATGTTGGTGGAAGGGATAAGAATTCAAGCTTCAGAGCTCTTCCTCATGTCTGGAGGAAGTAACCAGAGTGTCCAAGCTAAATACAAGCAGAAGGGTTCACACATGTTATAGGAGACCACTTAACATGGGCAATTCACACCTCTGCAGTCCTAGGACAATGGAGGGTTAGTAGATAGCAGGGTGTTACAATAATTTGTAATGGGTCATAAAACCAGAGTCTCTGTTAAGTTGTCGGTTTTTAGTATCCAGCAGAGTTACGAATTCAAGTTCCCAGGCTGGTGTTTGAAGAGGTTGTACAGGTTTCCTTTGAGGATGAGGACTGAGAGGGTAGGGCTTGGCTACACTGGCAAGTTACAGCGCAATAAAGCCACCCACAGCGCTGTAACTCACTACCCGTCCACACTGGCAAGGCACGAACAGCGCTGTATCTCCGCGGATACAGCGCTGCTTGTACTCCACCTCCCCGAGAGGAATAAAGAGTATTGCGCTGCCGCTGCTGCGCTGCGGCGCCAGTGTGGCCGCCCAATGCGCACTGATTGGCCTCCAGAAGTATTCGGCAGTATCCCACAATGCCTGTTCTAGCCACTCTGGTCATCAGTTCGAACTCTACTGCCCTGGCCTCAGGTGACCAACCGTCAGACCCACCCTTTATATTCCCTGGGAATTTGAAAAATCCCCTTCCTGTTTGCTCAGCCAGGCATGGAGTGCTATCAGCGAATCTTTCCAGGTGACCATGCCTCCACGCGCCAGGCGAGCCCCAGCATGGAGCAATGGCGAGTTGCTGGACCTCATCAGTGTTTGGGGGGAGGAAGCTGTCCAGTCCCAGCTGCGCTCCAGCCGTAGGAATTACGATACCTTCGGGCAGATATCAAGGGCCATGATGGAAAGGGGCCATGACCGGGACGCACTGCAGTGCAGGATTAAAGTGAAGGAGCTGCGGAATGCCTACCGCAAAGCCCGCGAGGCAAACGGCCGCTCGGGTGCTCCCCCCACGACCTGCCGATTCTACAAAGAGCTGGATGCGATACTTGGGGGTGACCCCACCTCCATGCTGAGCACCACCATGGACACTTCAGAGTGGGGAGGGGAGGAGGAGGAGGAGGAGGAGGACGAGGAGGAAAGCGGGAGTGAGGGTGCTGGGGCGGGGGGAGACACCCCGGAATCCCTGGAGGCATGCAGCCAGGAGCTCTTCTCGAGCCAGGAGGAAGGTAGCCAGTCGCAGCGGCCGGTACTTGGTGGAGGACAAACAGAAGAGCGTGTTCCCGGTAAGCGGCTTTTTTGGGGGGGAAGGAAGTTTTTCGGGAGAGGAGGGTTAGGGCTGCATGCATGCCTAGATGCGGAATAGCGCATTGATGTGGTCTATCACATCGCGGTAATCGGCCTCGGTAATCTCTTCGAAAGTCTCATCCAGAATGTGGGCAATGCGCTTGCGCAGGTTTCTTGGGAGAGCCACCGTGGTCCTTGTCCCAGTCAGGCTAACGTGTCCGCGCCACTGTGCCGCGAGGGGCGGGGGGACCATTGCTGCACACAGGAAAGCTGCATATGGGCCAGGGCGGAAGCCGCATTGCAGTAGAAGACCCTCCCTTGCTTCCCAGGTCACCCTCAGCAGTGAGATATCTTCCAGGATGGACTCCTGTGGAAAATGTTGGGACAGTGTTCAGTGTAGGTGCCCCCTGCAGCTGTTGGCTCTCCCCAAGGCACAGAAACCCAGAGGACAGTACAGTCCAGAAACAATCAGTCCCCCTTACTCACCATTTTGGGGCTCCCGTGGGTTATGTCTGCTCTCTTTGGGACGGGAAAATTATGCTATTGTGTACACTGTGTGTGCCCTCCTCAAGTGCGGGGGGATGATTACTCTGTCTGGTAAAAACAATGCTGCCTCTGTTAAGTATTGCATTTTGCCTTTACAGATGCAACCTTGAGACATCAGCCGTCCGTGCGTTCACCGGCTCAAAGACTGCAAAGACTCCGGAAGAGACCGCGGAAAAGCAAGGAAGACATGCTGCACCAAGTGATGCAGCAGTCTGTTAAAGAAAATCAAAAAGCGCAGGAGTGGAGGGAGAGAGAAAGCTGGATCCGCCAGGAAAACGCAGCACACCGGCGGCAGGCCACGCAGCACCGGCAGCAAAGCACAGATCGGCTAATTAGCATAATGGAGCGCCAAGCAGACTCTATCCAGGAGCTCGTAGCCATGCAGGCGGAGCACTACCGCGCCCGCCCCCCCCCTGCAGCCCTTGCCCCAAAACTCTTTACCTTGTGCCCCCATGTCACCTCCAGCCCACTTTCCCCAACGTGCGGGTTCTTACCGCCAACTGCTGCCTCAAACACTGGTATCTTCACCACCCAGCCCTGAAAACTACGACCCTTACCTACTGCACTCAACCCCCATCACCATGCAGTATAGACATCCTGAAGTGCAGCACTCAATGCACAGCACTCCAGACAGGACATACGCAAATCTGTGATTGTACCGTTCCCCATCCCACCCCACCCCATTGCCCTTTCTTGATTCCCAAACAGTTGTGTTTCTTTCAATAAATTAATTTTCTTTTCAATAAATGGATATTTTGGTTTTGAAAACATTCTTTATTATTGCATAAAGTAAAAGATACCTTAGCCCAGGAAACAGGCACTGCAAATCAGCGAAGCAAACACAGATTCCTACCAACATTGTAACCACAGGGCACCAGACATTACTGCTGGTTTTCAGCCTCAAATTGCTCCCTTAAGGCATCCCTAATCCTAGCAGCCCTGTTCTGGTCCTGTCTAATAGCCCTGCTCTCTGGCTGTGCAAATTCAGCCTCCAGGTGTTGAACATCGGAGGTCCATGCCTGACTGAATCTTTCACCCCTCCCTTCACAAATATTATGGAGGGTACAGCACGTGGATATAACCGCGGGGATGCTGTTTTCGGTCAAGTCCACCTTCCCATACAGAGATCGCCAGCGGCCCTTTAAACGGCCAAAAGCACACTCCACGGTCATTCGGCACCGGCTCAGCCTGTAGTTGAACCATTCCTTGCTACTGTCAAGGCACCCTGTGTAGGGTTTCATGAGCCACGGCATTAACGGGTAAGCAGGGTCTCCAAGGATCACAATGGGCATTTCGACTTACCCTACTGTGATCTTCCTATCTGGGAAAAAAGTCCCGGCCTCCAGCTTCCTGAACACGCCAGTGTTCCGAAAGATGCGTGCATCATGCACCTGTCCAGGCCACCCTGTGTTAATGTCAATGAAACGCCCACGGTGATCCACTACTGCCTGGAGAACCATAGAGAAATATCCCTTCCGATTAACGTACTCGGAGGCTAGGTGGTCTGGGGCCAGAATAGGAATATGCGTCCCATCTATCGTCCCTCCACAGTTAGGGAAACCCATTTGTGCAAAGCCATCCACAATCTCCTGCACGTTACCCGGAGTCACGGTTCTTCTGAGCAGGATTTTATTAATGGCCCTGCAAACTTGCATCAGCATGATTCCAACGGTCGACTTTCCCACTCCAAACTGGTTCGCGACCGATCGGTAGCTGTCTGGAGTTGCCAGCTTCCAGATTGCAATAGCCACCCGCTTCTCCACCGGCAGGGCAGCTCTCAATCTCGTGTCCTTGCGCCGCAGGGTGGGGGCGAGCTCCTCACACAGTCCCATGAAAGTGGCTTTTCTCATCCGAAAGTTCTGCAGCCACTGCTCGTCATCCCAGACTTGCAGGACGATGTGATCCCACCACTCAGTGCTTGTTTCCCGAGCCCAGAAGCGGCATTCCACGGTGCTGAGCATGTCCGTGAATGAGACAAGCAATTTCGTGTCATACGCGTTACATGACTCGCTATCATCGTCGGAACCCTCATCGGACTCCTCACTGTCACTTCAGATCCTAAGGAATAGCTCGACTGCTAAATGTGACGCGAAGGCGAGACTCATCAGCATACTCCTCAGCAGTTCGGGCTCCATTTCCCGCAGACCGAAACGGAACACACAGATCACGCTGCACAGAAACCGTTGAAAGATGGCGCCAAATGGCACCAAATGTGGACGGAAACACAGGGATTGCTGGGATGTGAAGTGATGCATCACGTGGCGTTGGGATAGGACCCAGAATGCCCCGCACCCCCCTCCTCCTTCCCACAAGCCACGGCGCCAGAATGGGAAGAGGTGCTCTGTGGGATAGCTGTCCATAATGCACCGCTCCCAATGCCGCTGCAAGTGCCGCAAATGTGGCCACGACAGTGCGCTGTCAGCTGTCAGTGTGGACAGACTGCAGCGCTTTCCCTATTCAGCTGTACGAAGGCAGGTTTAACTCACAGCGCTGTACATGTGGAAGTGTAGCCAAGCCCTCAGATATGAAGTGATCACTTTGTGAAGCAAGCTTCCCACAGGCCAGGATACACCAACTCAAAGTGGCACCAGCCCCTGCTAGAACAACAGATGCAAAACAAATCTCCACTGCTATGATGCTCAATACCATCTACAAGACAGTTTCAAGATCCCTGGGTCCCACACAGGCCTGTCACAACATGTGGTGTACCTCATCCAGTGCATCAAATGCCCCAACAACTATGTGGGTGAAACCAGTCAATTACTAAACTCTTGAATGAACTCATGCAGAAAAATGATAAAACATCCCATCACCAATGGGTGAACACTTTCCACAAAGCGAGTCTTCTATATATGACCTCATACAACACGTGTGAAACCTTCTTGCTTAACAATCTGCTCCATCGTCTATTTAGCTTGGACACTGGTTACCTCCTCTGGACTTTAGGAAGAGCTCTGTGGAGCTCAAAAGCTTGTCCCTTCCACCAACAGAAATTGATTCAATAAGATATTGACTCGCCCACCTTGTCTGCCTCATTATTTAGACCTGACCAGAATATAGAATCGTTCTGACAACAGTTTAAAATGGGACATCCAGGAAGGGGTGAAGGAGGCACACAGCAAAAGAAAATAAAAATGGCTGCCTAACTGCTAAATATATTTCCCAGGGGTCTGTTGGCCTGTGGCTCACTCAAAGAAAACTGCAGATAAACCAGACAGACACCATGGTCATTATCCACATCAAAACCCTGTATTAACAGACTTGGATAAACTGATATATGGTAACATTTTGAAAAGAACCTAAATGACTAAGGAGCCAAGTCTCACTGGAATTTAAGTGGTTTTGAAAAAAATGCCCATATATTTTTACACTCTACATCCGTATGGATGACCTAATACTTCCTTTAGTAATGACACAGAGATGTAGAGCTGGTCAGAAAACAGTTATGTTCAATGGAAATTTTCAATATAAATGAAAAAAATATTTTTTGTCAAAACCTTTTGGTAAAAAAAATCAAAAACTTAATATCTTTGGCCAAAAATTGAAATATTTTGTGCAAAAACCAAAAACTTTTATTTGAAAATTATGCTGTAGTGCCTTATCAGATCTATAGTTTGGTTGCCTCATTTCCCTATTCTCCTCTAATGACTGGGCTTCCAAGACAGACTACATCTCCCATGATGCACTATAGGTCTCCTCTCTTCCTATGCCAATTTCAGTGCATTATGGGAGTTCCTGGACATGGTGCAGCATGTGAAATGTAGTCTGCTGGGGACCCAAACCCACAGAGGAGAATGGTGACATGAGCCACCACCTCGGCATTTCTGAACGCAAATTTTCCAATTTTCAGCTGAAAATTTTTGATTTTCAGACAAAACCAAAACTTTTCCATGTCTGATTGTTTCATTTTACGGCGACAACAAAAAAAAATCTACATTTTTCGCAGAAATCTGATGCATTTTATGAAAAATTAATTTAGTCAAGAACCTACTTTTCCCTCAAAAAACTTTTGACGTCCCCAAAGGGGAATGCAGCTCTAATGTCAGTCAGAAGCCCTCCCAGCTTTTCACATGTTCGATTGACAGAGTGAGTGTAAATTGGTGTAAAGGTTAAAAAAAATCTTAGAACAATTTTAGGGCCTTGTGTATAGCAAGGAATTTTACCAAAACATTCAGCACTGGAGTTACCAGCAATCAACTCCAGCACTATTAGAATCTAGTGGGGAGTCCAGAGGCATCCAACATGAGAGTAACGGATATACAGATGTTCTGCCTGAGTTTGCAAAGAGTCTGAGACAGTTGTGAACCACCTCATTCAACTTTTTGGGATGTTAATTTGGATGGCATTGACAACACTTTAGGTGTCAAAGTTGTTAACTGTTTCAAAGCTCAAAGCATGGAAAAATGGAAGAAGGATCATATCACAAGGAAGGATGGTCCAGTGGTTAGGATGCTAGACTGGGACTTGCGGAAGCTACTCTACTGAGACCCTATGTACCGAGAGCAGGGTCATATTTTTGCATATTGAGTGGGTGGGTTTTATTTTGTGGATGGAGCTTGGAAAAGCACCACTACCTTTTGTTCCACCCTCCTCCAATTAGACCCTTCCATGGCCTCAGGGTCCTAGAAACCAGACAGGTACATATCCCTATTCAATTGCCCCTCAGCTCTGGGATCTCATCACCTGAATCAGCCTGACAGTAAAGCAATCATTGCAAAACCTACAGCTCATTCTGTCCTGCAATTATCAAGCACATCTCTGTTGCAGAATTGGGGCACTTTAGCAGGAAGAGAAAAACAAAGACAGAAAAAAGGGAAGTAAGCCACATTGGCTGCAGAATGTAGCACATTATTTTCCTTCATTTTTTTCTAGTCCTGCTGACAAGCAAAAAGATTTGTTTAATTAAAAATCTTTGTTAAAAATTATGTTCTCCCTCCCCCCCCCCAGAAAAAAAAATTGTAATTTACACTTTATTGCCTTTTCAGTAATAAAGAAAAGGAGAGGGGGGAACCCACAAGTTATACCTGGCAACGAGCCAAGGCTCCAATTACAGCAAGCACTGTAGGAGTAAAAGCAATAGATTTTAATTGGTGCCCAAGGGTAAAGGTCAGCTCGCTCGGAACAATGGGTGTTTTTGGTGGTAATTGACTGAATCGTCTAGTGGGAGTTTGTAAATGTCAGTAACACACTTGAAATGGGAGCAAAGAGAAAGGTCTGGTACCAGGGAATGACAGAAGAGCTTTGCCAGTGGAAAAATCAGAAAGAGAGATTGGTTAAACAACACCTGAATGAGGAGCAGGATCTCAAACATAGCCTTCAACCCGCCGAGGTTCAAAATGTGGGAGGCAATGGGTGACAGAGACTCTAAAGGGAGGATTTTGAAAAGTTAATCATGCTGGAGACTTGAAATGCCATAGGATTCCTTCCTTTAGCAGAAAGAAGAAGAGGTTATTTACCTGTAACTGGAAGTGCTTTGAGACGCGTGGTCTCTATTTATATTCCAAATATGGGTGCACATGCGCGCCATGCACCGGAGCTGGACGTTTTCAGCAGCAGTGTCCGTTGACCCACATGGGCGTCTTACATTGCCATGTGCTCCAGGCGAGGTTATAAGAAGCCGCGTGGGGCGACGCGCCCTCAGTCACCCTCTTACCGCTCAATTGACAGTCTGCAGCAGAGGGGACGGTGGGCGGGTATTGGAATATAAATAGGTACCACACATCTCAAGGAACCTCCAGTTACAAGTAAGTAACTGCCTCTTCTTCTTCAATTGATGGTCCCTACATGTATTCCAAATGCGGGTGAGTACGGAGCCGTGATCATCTTGGAGGCAGGTGCAAGGGTGCGATAAGGATGACACGTCCCTTGGTCACGTCTGCGGCTGCCCACTGGTCAATGGTGTAGTGCGCTGCGAAGGCATGGAGAGAGCACAAGTTGCCACACAGCAGATCTTCTGCCAGGGGGCATCCACTAGGGAGGCAGAGTGGTTGCGTGCACCCTTGTGGAGTGGGCCGTGATCCTGCTGGACGGTGCAGCATTGGAGTACACATAGCATTCGGCAAGGCCCGGTGAGGGCAGATAACACACGATTAACGTTCCTGGGAGTAGGGGCAGGGGTAAGAACCGACAGGAAGCAGTAAGTCAGGCCCTTTAGAAACTGGGTAGTGATAGGGTGAGTAAACACCGATCGTCGGTCCAGCGGGGGAGAAAGGCGCTGAGTGACGCGAGGTCGACACAAATTGAGCCAGGAGGTAGTCTAGGATGACGGGCACAGAGACTGCCAGAGGGGACGGTGGTGGCGTGCCCAGGAGGTGAAGCGCCTCCAGTTTGTGGCATAGCACAGCCGTGTGGAGTCCCAATTGCTGTGCATAAGTATATGGCAGACGGGTGTCCAACAGGCATTGTCTACGTGGGAACCCCATTCAAAAACCATGCCATCAGCTGAAGCAGGCCTGAGTTGGGGTGTTGAACCCAGCTATGTTCATGGGTGAGGAGGCCTGTCAGGGTGGGGAGGCTGATCGGTGGGCGGGCAGACAGTCTGAGTAGATCAGGAAAACAGAACTGTCGGGGACAGCATGGGACTACCAGGATGACTGTGGCCCGGTCTTGGCGGATTTTGCGCAGGACTTGGGGGAGGAGAGGGATGGGGGGAAAGGCATACCAGAGCCCATCATGCCAAGGTGGGCGAGGATCCCTGGAGGCAACCAGGTGGGCGGAGAGGCAGTGGGCGGGAATGGTGAGGAACTCTTTAAAGTAGCCATGTCATGATCGCCAGGATCAAATGAGATCTAGTGATCTTGCCCCAGTGGTGGGCGAACAGGGAAGGTGGCCCCTGGGAGGTGGGGGGGAAGGGGGCAGAGGCAATGACACAGGGGGTTCGCAGTTCTCAACCGATGCATCAAAATTGGGCCTTCGTATGGTGCCGGGACACAGCAGAAGAGGTGGCAGTGGCCGACGGACGTAGGTGCCGGGGAGTCATCAGGGTGGTTCCTGGTACTGGGTGTAGGTGGGCTGGTACGGGGGGGTGGGGGCATAGGTGGAATGGCAGCTTAGGTTGCCGGCCTGGCCTCTTATAACCTCACCTGGAGATCATGGCAACATAAGATGCCCGTGGCAGGTCAATGGACACTCCTGTTGAAACTTTCTGGCTCCGGCGCATGGCGCGCAGGCGTACCCACATTTGGAATACATGTAGGGACCGTCATTTGAAGAAAAACTCCTCTGTTTTATGATTATTTCTGATATAAATAGTTTTTCAGTAATAAAAGCGAGGGATGCCAAATTTGTGTGGAACGTATATAACTTTGGGATTCAACTGAGGGACATTTGAGAGGTATGATCTGGAAAGTGATGGTGGGGAAATGTATCACTGGGCTTTCCACCGGACCTCAGGCAACTATCTCCAAGGCTTTTCTTCACTAGACAGTTACATCGGCTAAGACTGTATCCTTGAGGAGTCATGTTCACTTACACAGGGCTGACCACAACTTTGCAGTCAGAATACACAAGTCATGTTCAGGATCATGCCAGCTGGCCATCGGTAAATCCTACCAATACCTGGTGTACCCACAACTCCTCCCTCTCTACACCAACTGCAAAGTCAAGGGCATGGTCTAACTTCAGAGAACGTTCTAGTTCAAGCAATCACTAAGGGTGAGAGGGGAGGTTAGTCTACATGCCCATTCCACCCTTGACATCTCTCCTACCACTGCCAACAAAACAAGATGCCAAACAGGATGGCAGCTTCTATCATCTTTTGTGCGGTTTGACCTGTGAGGGTATAGGTTTCATTTTCAGGCATCTGTCCCCATCCATAACCTAACAATTCCATGCACTCACTTGAATAAGCCACTTACTCCCCATACACTTAGTTTATCCAAGCCACTCAGAATTTGACATAAACCCATTGTTCTGCAGCCCCCTGATCACCAGCCAGCAGAAGAGGTGACACAGCCGGGAAGACCCACTTCATGACTTGTAAATATGGCAAGGTTACAGCTGTCACGTGTGCTTCTTCAGGAAGGATTCCTGCTTCTTTCTGGGGTCTCCCCCCTACAGCAGGGCCCTGTCTCATCCATCCAGTGGGGCGGTGACTTAAGTCATGCCACACCTGACAAAAACAGCCAACACATTGTGCACAGAAGGAATCTTCCTCTCCTCCTTCAAACACACAATAGTCCAACCAACACTGAAAAAAAGCCTACCCCGATACATCAGTTGGAGATAATTGCTCCTAAAATGTCCTTGCATTTTGTGGGGCTTTGGTACAGGTTTGCTGTTTTAATCTTTTTCTTTCTTTGCTTTTTTGACACCAGAATTTCTCTCCTGGTCTCCAGGGCTGCCTTGTAATTTCGCTTCTCTTCGCCACTTTGATAGAGAAACCAGGAGTTTGGTCCTAGAGACTTTGAAGGATTTTGTTCTCTTTTGATACCTGTGAATTCAGTGCCTTTTACTACATTTAAGCTGCTCAGCTTGGATTTTCTGTCCCCCGTTCAGCAAAGTACTTAAGCATGTGCTTTAAGCATCATTATTAAAGTCCTTTGACTCCACTGGGACTTAAACATGTGAGATATCACTTAGCAATTACTATTTTTTGTCAGATAATTTATTTGATTAACTCCACACATACACACACTATTCCACCAACTCTAGTTTTAATTGCACTCATGGTAAATAAAAAGCCACTAAAATATATAGCTTAAGGTCTTGATTCAAAGTCTATTGGAGTCAATAGCAAGGACTTCACTGGGAATTGGATCTGGGGCTGAACTGGTTACCTAGTTAAAATGCAACCTCTCAACACAACACACACTCTGCCCCAAACTATTTCCACTCTCACTAGTACCTTTGGCCTTCACTCCCTGGGTGGCTCTTTCTCCACTCATGTAGTTTGCCTCAATGCAATATTACCTCTAAAAATTTACTGCTGTGCTTTTTGATGGAATCAACAGGGACAAGTGCTAGGTCTGGATGAATGGAACGGTACACAGAGGAAATGCTGCACTCCTGGACCTAGTTCTTCTGTTAATCCACCTCTAAAAGTCAGGACTCCATTTTCCATCAAAGCGTGATACATCTCCCTAGGATTCAGCAACGCCTCTGATCAACAAGCACAGTATTTTACGCAGAACTCATATTTAAATATCTATGGCACATAGTTTTCCAGTTCTTCCCTAAGGCAAGCGCAACATTCAGGACTAGCCTTACATGCAAGTAACACATGTCTGTGCCCAGTTTTGCAACTCACAAAGTGGCTCTGGGATCCAAAAGGCAAAATGCATGGCCCAACCCCTTCTCTAGCCTATGGTAGTATTAGCATTCTCTCTGGGTTTTATGTCTCTCCTAACTCATTGGATTCCTTTTTTTTTTTTTGCCAAAGGTGGGGGAAGAAGTGGCAAGGAAGGGATCAAAAGATTTAGGAGAGACATAAACATGATTTGGAGCAAATGGAGAAAACACTGGGAAATGCTCTGGTACCACTACCTTGTCATTCTCAATAGCTTCAATTCTTTTATCCTGTGTTCCATGTTACAATGAACACTTTCAAGATCCCCACACACACCCCTCCCCAAAAATATATATTTCTGCTGATGTAGCAGGAGCACCTGTTCCCTCTCACTTGTAAGCATTAAGGGGAAAGAGTTCATTTCCATTTCCTGCAGGGTCCATCACCTGGCACCAAATTCCCCCTGCTCTATTCAAGAGGACTGGTTGTGTCTTGCAGTGAGCTCTTGCTGCTTATGCAGTATACATGAGTCATTCCTTATGGTCTCTAATTCTCATACTTAAGTTTCAAGTTCTAGCTTTTCTCAGCATTCAGACACACTTTCAAATCCCATCCATTAATCTTGACCGTCTTCCCTCTCCCCTTGAGCTTCCAGCCTTTAGCATTCAGATGCTGCTTTCCTGTCTTAGGATGTTTTTCCACACCTTTGTCCATCTGCTTTGCTCC
>QXTE01000090.1:6754830-6929420 GCA_003942145.1 Platysternon megacephalum
CCCCCCCCCCCCCCCCCCCCCCCCCCCCCCCCGTACTCTGTGTATTGCTAGACAGAAGGCATAACACTTGAATATACACCATTTAGGCATTCAGATCACATACTAATACACATTCACGCTAGTGAGTGTGTTACAGGCTCTCCTCTGTGCTGATCTACAGAAGATACGAGTCTGTTAGAAACCAATTTACAGAGATTTAGCTCAAGTTGTAGCAGATCATATTTTCAGCTCCTGAGGTCGCTGGGTCCATCCCCAGTATGGTGAATATCAGACAGCATTGTTACCTCCCCCAATTTTATTGCGAGTCTCATGATTATTTGGTATTTCTCTTAGAGCCCTCACTCCTGGAGTCATGAGATTATGTGACAATCTCAGCTTTCATTTCCTCATGATGTATGGGCCTTTGACTCAGGATTGTGTTGAACGCTTGAGGTTGGCAATACCGGAGGAGGGAATTCACTATTATGGAGCCTGTTCTTTGTACCAACATAAACTGTCTCTCTGCTGAGCTAACAATCTTTTTCAGGGGAATGAGTGGATTCAGGGCTTGGCCATGATATATAGACCTTTTGTCTGTAGGGCCCATCTCCTATAGGTTCTGGACAGACCCCAGCACCAGCACAGAGCGCCGCTGACTTCAGTGGAGTGGCATGTGAGCACAGGGGGCCACTCTCATAGAGCAACATAGGGCCTAGGTTTCCAATTTCAATATGGCCCAGGTTGGTGAAGACCAAAAAGTCTTACAGAAAATGGGCCTATAAGAACAAAGAGGCTGATCCTAGTTCAGTTTGCAGTGGAAAAACCACCACCACATAGAAGAGATGGGCTATAAACCAACTTCTCATCCACCAGCAGGTCTCCGTGGAATAGAGAAGTAGGCCATCGGTGAATGGCATTGCTTGCGCCCGTGCTATCGTGTTTTGGAGATGTGACTATAAGAATGCAGCGTTGGATGTTGTCAGACACCATTCACAAATCAAGAAATAGGTCGCTGGCAGACTGCCAACACTTTTTAGACGGTGGATCAAGTTGCTCGGGGTGCATACACGAATTATTGGTTTTCCACAGACACAATAAAAATGACTGGAGAGATAAGGCCAGCCCTTCAGCCAGTGTAAATTAGCCAAGCTTGATTGATTTCAGTGAAGCTGCACTGATTTACATTAGCTGAGGATGTGGCCCAAGATGTGCTACAGCATTCCAAAAATACAAAGATATTGAAAACTCAATGCTGCCTTCATTTTCATGAGCACTTTCACGTCGGTGGGTGCAGTTGCATCTGTCAGATATCTTAAAGGTTTGAAGACGTCTATCAAAAAGCATCCACACAATCTACCTGGTGGAAAAGAAAGACAGACCTAACTTCTGAAATGTAAATTAAGTCCATTCTCTGTCTGTAAGGGGTACTTGATGCATGGCTGGAAACATTAGTTTTGAACTTAATGTAGTCAAAGGCAAAAGTAAGAATCTCAGATTCAGTCAATGTAATATTTGTTTAAAAATATGTCCAGTGATTACAAATTAATATGGGATCATAGAATCATAGAATATCAGGGTTGGAAGGGACCTCAGGAGGTCATCTAGTCCAACCCCCTGCTCAAAGCAGGACCAATCACCAATTTTTGCCCCAGATCCCTAAATGGCCCCCTCAAGGATTGTTATCTTTAACTAAATTAGATCCTCAGCTGATGTCAATGGGCGTAGCCCCAAAGGCCACAGAGATACAGTGATTTACACCGGCTGTGTACCTAGCCCATCATCTTCATCTAATTCCCCAAACTGCTGAAAATTGCATTGTCTCTGAGACAGTTTTTGGGGCCGAGAACATCTGCTGTTCTGGAGAGACATCCTGTCCCACGGAGCTGCCTGCTATGGCCCCGATTCTGTTTTGGGATCTGTTCACACAGAATCCTGCAGCCAGATGGCATCCCCTTGACTGTAGTGAGCACAAGGTTCCATGCTAGCCAATTCTGATACAGAATCGAGGCCTGTATCATTATCAGGGAGTGAAGGAAGCAGCAGAGGCTGCCTGGATAGGAAAGCTTCAGTCTTCTGTACCCTCAGGGCTCATCTACATGGTGCCAAGAAAGTGCACCAGAGGGGTGTGATTTGTAAAGTGGTCTGATGTGTTGTGTTCTAGCTGCCCTGTGTAGACCCTTCTGGTGTGCTCTAAAAGGTACCTTGCTTGTGTGAACTAGGCACCATTTAGAACACACCAGAAGGGTGTTAGAGAACAGCACATTAGCGCACTTTACAAACCACACCACTCTGGCATGCTTTGCCATGCCATGTAGACAAGCCCTCAGAAATTGTACAAGAGGCATCAACCCTCTACCCCCACTGCCAACATGGGAAACAATTCTCGGCGCAGGTTGGGTTTCCACTTGGAGAGGTTGACACCCCTGGAAGATCCCTCAAAATCCCCTTGGGGTTTGAGTGTCACCAAAAATACACACATCCATGGGGCAGTGCTATCTCCCGGCTCTAAACAACCTCCTGAACTAGCGCCCCACCCAGAGTCCACTACTAGCTGGGCCTTGCCCTGCATCTCCCACGAGAGAAAGCAACAGCAACGGGGCAGCTTACTTTGTCAGAGACAAGACATAAGTAGATTGCATGAGAATCCTGGGCTGTTGGTGTAACCACTGCTGAGTGCGTATTACAGATCCTCATCTGTGACCAATCCACACGAGAGATGAGTCTGCTAAAGCATCAGTCACGTTTAGCTCAGGATGTATCAGCTCCTGCTTTTAGCTATGGAGATCCCTGGTTCAATCCCTTAGATAGACACAGGAAGAAGAGACCCGTGGCTGGATTGCGTAAAAGCCATTCGCGCAGAGGGAAAAAGTAACTG
This sequence comes from Platysternon megacephalum, assembly GCA_003942145.1. Lineage (NCBI taxonomy): Eukaryota > Metazoa > Chordata > Testudines > Platysternidae > Platysternon > Platysternon megacephalum. Next base: position 6,757,685 of record QXTE01000090.1, read on the forward strand.
TGAATTACTCATACATTGGTATGTGATGCACACCTTCACTTCATTAACTACAACCTTTTGGTTTCTTCCAAAGGAGAGAAATAGCTTCTCCCGGTGATTTATTTCGGTTTGTTCTGGATTTCTGATAAGATCCAAATTAACATTAGAGCAGGGCAAAGCAGGCCTAGGGTATCAGAGTGAAACAGCTTTTCCCTAGAAAGATAGAAACCTTGACTGAAGTGGTTCCCCATCAGCTATACCAGAGTTCACTGGACTTAATGATGGATGGCCAGCATGAAGCGTTCTCTAGAAACAAATCAGGCAGGGAAATCTGCAGCTACGACGACACAAAAACATCAGAGAGGCTCCAAGATGTTACAGCTCAGACCCTGGCATCTGGGTAGCACTGCAATGACCTCAGGTCTCATTTCTGTGACCAGAAATGAGACCTGAACTACTGGGAATAGGGTCTGGAGACATTCCCCTTTAGGTAACTGGTTGCCACAAGGATGAAATTCAGAGGGTCAGAACAAGGCATTACACCCTTAGGGTACATCTGCACTGCAGCTGGAGATGCAATTCCCAGCTTGAGTTACCCACGCTAGCTTTGTTCAAGCTAGTGTGCAAAATAATGACAGTGCAACCACAGCAGAGCAGGAGGCACATGGGTTACCTAGTGCCTCAGACGGGATAGTACTCGGACAGCTAGCCTAAGCTGCCATACACCCCACTGCAGCTACACTGCTATTTTTAGCATGGTAGTTCAATCAAAGCTAGTATCATAGAATGTCAGGGTTGGAAGGGACCTCAGGAGGTCATCTAGTCCAACCCCCTGCTCAAAGCAGGGCCAATCCCCAGATGGATTTTTGCCCCAGATCCCTAAATGGCCCCCTCAAGAATTGAATTCACAACCCTGGGTTTAGCAGGCCAATGCTCAAACCACTGAGCTATCCCTCCCCGTGCTAGAAATTACACATCCATATGCAATGTAGGCATACCCACAGCCCTCATGCTGGTCCTCTGCACTGGTGAGCAGTTCACCTTCAGGAGAAAATCTGTGCAAACTATTAACTCTTCCCTCACCAGTGCAGCATGGAAGTGGCACTTCCACTCACCAATGAGGGTTAATCTCAGTCTGCCTTGATTAAAGGATAGAAACATTAACGTTTATGCTAAAAAGAAGAAAAAGCCAGGCCACATTATTCTCTTTCTCTTTCATGTTTAAAACGCATCTAGTTAATAGAAATAAATGTGAAGGAATGATGTATCTTGCCAACCTCGAAACCGATGCAATTATAGTCACAATAAACACTCCTTATCTTGGAAATGCACACACAACAGGACAGCGCATAACATGCCAGGATAAAGGTGTTAATCATGCCCGCTAAATATAAAGGGGCAAAAAAAGGCAGCTGTAATCCATTTATCTCTAAGGAGGGAAAGGCATTTTATAGTGCAGCAATTAAAATCCAAACTGTTTGGAGGGGGAGGGGAAGTAAAGTTTAATGCAGACATGCAAAAAAGAGAGGGAAAAAAACCCAAACTCAAACCCACAGGAAATAATCAATATCTGATGAGATGCCGCAGCACTATTAATAGCATGAAAGTGCTGGCAGACACTATCAACCCGAGTTTTATTAATTAACAGGAGATACACAGATACAAGGATTTCTGAAAGTACAAAGAACAAATGTGGTGCAGAGCTGGCTCCTCGCAAAGAACACAGTGTGCAATTTACAAGGATACAGGGTCTAAGTTAGCCAGCAGCTCTTTGACTCAAAGAAATAGGCTCTCAAACCAATTGTAAATTCCCCCCCCCCCTTTTGTTTCCATATCTCTATGATTTTTCCATGCAATGCTGAAAGGTAACCTACTTGGAGCCTTTTTTGAGCTAAAGCCCATAGAACTTATTTTCTGCGATGCTGAATGTAAATTGACTCCAGAAGGGATTTGGAGATCTCAATCTAGGGGTTTTTTTTTTAACCCACCATTGTATTATTCCCAAACACTCCCACTCCTCAGATGCCTGCTAAATCACTTTATTTTCCTCACAACAGACTGTACGCATGTAACAAATAAACCACTGTTTTCACAAACAAGGCCAGGGATTGATTGCACATCAGGGATTCTCTCTTCTGCAGACTTGTTGACAAATAACGAACCAGGCTTGATTTGTTTGGCAGGATCCATGTGTTCAGATTTTTTCCCCCCTGGCCTGTGTCATCAATCACAGGACCAGGTGGTATGGTATTTCAGTGAGATGAGAGATATTCCCCATGAGCAGGTTTTTCACAGCTCTTCTATACCCAAAAAGTTTACACACAACTATTATTGGATTATAGTTTTCTTTTATTACAGATTGATCCTAAAGAAGATGCTGTCATTTATAGTAGCATAACCCAATGGCGACTGATCAACAGTGTAAACAGTAAATAATGGCTGGCTTTGTTCTCATCTTTATTTCCAATAAAACCCCTCATAAAGTGACATTGTCTGGAACCTCTTGTTACAAGAATTTGTTTTGTTGAATAAAATGAGATACAAGCACTGGAATATAAACACTTTAAGGAGAAAATTGGCATTCATAGACAGTAGGGAGCTCTGCAAATCTTGGAGTGTCTGTTTATAGCTATATAAATATATATATGCTAGATAGAGCTGAGCAAATAAATTGTAACAAAGCATCTGCTTGATGCATTTTACTCTTCAGTAGAATGTTTGTGAACCTATGATGATTTTCACAAATGTATTCATTATCTGAACAAATCCAATGAAATGTCTTCTACAGTTTATGATTCAAACCATGTTGCTTAGTTGTGAGTGGGCAGATCTTTCACCTTTTACAATGAGAACATGAGCTCCAATTTTGTGTTTCATCTACATCAGCTACTGATGGGGGCACCACATGAAGATAGGAGAATTGCTCAGCTGCCTTGTGTTCAGATGGATTCAGGAGAATATAAGAATGGCCATACCGGGTCAGACCAATGGTTTATATAGCCCAGTATCCTGTCTTCTGATGTTGCCCACTCCCAAATGCTTCACATTGAATGAACAGAACAGTGCACTTATCGAGTGATACATCCTCTATCATCCACTCCCAGCGTCTGGCAGTCATAAGTTTAGGGATGGGGTTGCATCCCTGACTATCTTGGCTATAACCATTGATGGACCTATCCTCCATGAACATTTATAATTCTTTTTTGAACCCCATTATAGTTTTGGTCTTCACAACATTCCCCAGGCAATGATTTCTACAGGTTGACTGTGTGTTGTGTAGAAAAAAGTACTTCCTTTTGTTTGTTTTAAACCTGCTGCCTATTAATTTCATTGGGCAACCCCTGGTTCGTGTGTTATAAGAAGGGGTAATTAACCCTTCATTATTCACTTTCTCCACACCATTCATGATTTTATTGACCTCTATCATAGCCTCCTTTAGTTGCCTCTTTTCCAAACTGAACAGTCCCAGTCTTTTTAACCTCTCCTCATTTGGAAGCTGTTCCATACCCTTTAATCATTTTTGTTGCCCTTCTCTGTTTCTTTTCTAATTCTAATAGATTTTTTGAAGTGGGGTGACCAGAACTGCACACAGTATTCAAGGTATGGACATACCATGAATTGAAATAGTGGCGTTATGACATTTCTGTTTTGTAATATAGCCTTTTCCTAATGTTTCTGAACATACTGTTTGCTTTTTTGACTGCTGCTGCACATTGAGTGGATGTTTTCAGAGAACTATCCACAATGACTTAAAGATCTCTTTCTTGAGTGGTAACAGCTAATTTAGATCCCATCATTTCATATGTATAGTTGGGATTATGTTTTCCAGTATGCATTAGTTTGCATTTATCAGCATTGAGTTCCATCTGCCATTTTGTTGCCCAGTCACCCAGTTTTGTGAGATCCCTTTGTAACTCTTCACAGTCTGCTTTGGACTTAGCTATTTTGAGTAATTTTGTATTGTCTGCAAGCTTTGACACCTCCGTGTTTACTCTTTTTTCTAAATGATTTATGAGTATGTTGAACAGCACTGGTCCCAGTACAGATCTCTGGGCAACATCATTATTTACCTCTCCCCATTCTGAAAACTGACCACTTATTCCTACCCTTTGTTTCCTATCCTTTAACCAGTTACTGATCCAGGAGAGGACCTTTCCTCTTATCCCATGACTGTTTACTTTGCTTAAGAGTCTTTGGAGTCTAGAAACTTTCTCTCTGCATCCTGTCCTGAGGTGACATGTACCCAGTCAATATAGGGATAGTTGAAATCCCGCATTATTACTGGGTTTTCTATTTTTGTAACCTCTCTAATCTCCCTGAGAATTTCACAATCACCATCACCATCCTGGTCAGGTGGTCTGTAGTATATTTCTACTGCTATACTCTTATTATTCAAGCATGGAATTTCTACCCATAGAGATTCAATGGAGTGGTTCTCAAACTGTGGGTCGTGACCCCATTTTAATGGGGTCATCAGGGCTGCCTTAGACTTGCTGAGGCCAAAGCCCAAGCGTTTCAGCCCTGGGCAGTAGGGCTCAGGTTACAGCCCCCTGCCTGTGGCTGAAGCCCTTGGGTTTCAGCTTTGGCCCCCTGGCCTGGGGGGGGTGAGGTTTTGGTTTTGACCCTCTCCCCTCCACCCACCCAGCTGGTGAGGCTTGGGTGGGCTAAGGCTTTGGTCCCCCTCCTGGGGGTCCTGTAGTAATTTTTGTTGTCAGAAGGAGGTCGCGGTGCAATGAAGTTTGGGAAGCCCTGTTCTATGGTACAGTTTGATTCATTTAACATTGTTACTATATTTGACTCCATTTTCTTTCACATATAGTGCCACTCCCCGACTAGCATGACCCATTCTTATATTTTGTACCCTGGTGCTACCGTGTCCCATTGATTGTCATCATTTCACTAGTTTCTGCGATGCCTGTTATATCAATATCCCTATTTAATACCAGGCACTGAAGTTCTCCCAGCTTAGTATGTAGAAGGGGATGATGACCCAAGATCAGGTACTTTGTCTGACTCATGACATAAAAAACCCATTTGAGTCTGGAAAGAAAGTTGGTGCAGTCCTTACAGATTTGATGGCAACCTACAATAATATGGTACGCCAGGCTGACTGCCAAGATGCTGCAAGTTATTCTTTGTAGGCTGATGGTGAGGTGTATCCAGGAAACGATAAGGAACTACAGCATCCTCCTGCAACTCTGGGAGAAAATCAGTTGCCTTAAATATCTCCACAATGGCCTTCCACAAGGGTCAGTTTTGGTCCCCCGTTTGTTCAATATATACACATACAACCTTTAAATGCAGGCTGAGAAGTATGTATATGCTGATGACATCTGTATTGCTGGCACTGGAAACAATGTTCATATTTTTGAAGGGAATCTCAGCCAAGAAATGAGTATTTTGATAACTTACTTCCAGCAGTGCAGACTAATTCTTATTGAAATCAAGACAGTGGCAACTACTTTCATTTAAAACAATTGCCTGCCAATTGGCCCATCCATGAACAAGGATGTTTACTGCCATTCTGACCAGCTGTCACATATTTGGGAGTAAAATTAGACCATTCCTTTACACACCAGCTTGACCTGGAACACCTGAAAATGAAGATCTCTTCCTGTACCGCCTTGATACAAAAACTATTGGGATCCTCCTCAGGAGCAGATCCTTTGTTCATCTGACCTGCCCTGATGTTGGCTTCAGCTGAATCCTGCACTGCAATCTGGGGGTGCAGCCACCTCGCTCAGCTTGTCAACATGGAGCTGAATCTGGCCACTCGTATTATTAGTGGCTGCTTGAATTATACACCAACCTCCAGTCTGTATGTGCTAGTGACATTGCTCCACTAGATCTTTGATGAGATGCCATAACTGTTAAGGCTGCCTGGAGAGCTTTGACAGACGAAACTAACCTATTACATCTCTGGTGAGCTAATGCCCGATTTTCGGACAGGAAACAACATGCAGCGCCAACTCAAAGGTCTCATAATATTCAGGGGAGGAATCCCTCTTCTGGGGACCAGGGTGTGACACCAAAGCTGATCTCTTGACACCTTTTTTGCAATGGTAGCTCACATACTCCTGGAAAAAGAGTGCTACTGGCCTTTCACCATGCACCGATGATCAGCACTTCCAGGGAGCTGAAAACTATGCTCTCACAGAGTGGACGCATCAGTGGGAAAGAGTTTAATACACTAAGTAACTTCAGGACTCCATCACTCCGCCTGCCTCCTAAGTCCATTTGATTGTAGAGCCTGGTCCAGGCTCATCCGGAGTTGCCACAACTGTGCACTGCTGTGACTGTGGGGCAATATTCCAGACAATAACTCATGTGGTGGAAGAGGGCCCAATTTGACACCTGTATTCTCTGGTTACAGAGCCTGGACATTGTGCTCTGATGCTGCATATGAGAAGAAGTGGCCAGATTAAGTACAGGTTATATGTTCAGTTTCCTGATTGGATGATAGCAACAGCAATAGGCCCTGTTATCAGCAAAGCACATGCTTAACTTCAGCTTTAAGGAGACTACTCATGTAGTTAAACTTAAGGAAGTGCTTAAGTGCTTTATTTAATAGGGATAGGCTTAAGCATGGGTTTACAGTTAAACCCGTGCTTGATTGCTTTGCTGAATCATTGCCTTAACCAGGTTTCTTATGCAAATACTCACAGGAAAAAAATATAATTTGCTTTCCATGATTAGGCAAGAGTACAAGCTTAAAATTTATTTTCCATTAAACCTTACTAGAGAAATGTTTGTGGAACAGAGAACATTAAAGGTTGAGAGTGCAACCAAAGGGAATTCATTTGAAATGTCAAGCAAATATTCATGGGAAAATATTTGCAATATTTACCTAGTAATAATAGACAGATAGTCTACTCACCATCCATCTGGTGTGAATGTGTGTGTGTGTATAAAATATATCTTTAGAGAAGTTGAGATTTCTAGTGAAAAACTAAGGCCATATGACTTAAAAAGGTGACTAACAATCTTTCAGGGCAGGGTGTTATCTCTAAAGTAAACAGGACTTCTCTCAACATTTCATCATTTTTGGGGAGAATTTCTGCCCCCTTAATCAAAGAGTTTTCAGTGGAAACATTCTTGAGTGAAAAATTCACAAATATCCCCCCTCCCTTTCACAAACTTAAGGCAATTTTCCATTCCACATGGAAATGCAAAACCTGTCCAGTTTCAAGGGTTTGTGCGTTTCACTACAAATTTCACATAGCTTTAAACTATTACTCTCTTTCTCTTGCTCTCTTAGTCAATGAGACATATGATTAAGTCGTTTGCTGGATCAGGGCCTTATAGTATAAGGATACAGCTTTTGATAAGTCAACCCTATCCTTTAAAAATGCCCTTTTGCTCTAACATGCTGCATCTTCCGTTACTCTCTGCTGATGCTTCCCTATAAACTAGTAATTCAGAGGTCATGCAATCCTGTCACCCAACAGCCAAGCTTTAGCAAAGGAACAACAATGGGAAAATGGGTAATAAATGTATGTCCAGCACACATCAGATACAATTACTACATAAATCCCCTCCATTGGGAGCTGGGACCAGAACCCTCATCTTTCCACCATAAAATGAGAAGGCCCTTGTTACTCAATGTGAAGGAGAACTTCTCCACCTTCTACCAGAAGCTACCATATCTTCTTTGTGGGCCAGCCAGAATGAGACAACATCACTCGTCCATTCACAGACAGATCTGAAAAGTTATTAATATGTCATCAATTAACTTTTGCTTCTGGTGGCACCCAAAATCCAAGCAGTACTGAGGCTCTTGAGAACTTTAAAAAGAAAACAAAAATTGTCAGGCTCAGTTTTGAATTTTGGAGAAGAACGTGCTGGTCAATTTGGTATTTGATCTGAATTGATCTGAAGCAGTTCACCAGTCCTTAGTATTGACCAACAAGTAGAACAACTAATTTAGATCACACAAACTTGCAACAGACCATCAGCCTGTGTTTGAAATTCCTGGGATGCTGTGGATCTATACACGCTGGTCCAAATCTTGTAAGCTTTACACACATGTTACAAAGCAATGGGAGTTTTGGATGCTTAAGAGCTGCAGGAATGGGCCAACCCACACCCCACTAGCTTGTGAAGGAATCAAGAGCAACTGATGCCACTCCTGACAAAAACAGCCAACACATTGTGCACAGAAGGAATCTTCCTTTCCTCCTTCAAACACACAATAGTCCAACCAACACTGAAAAAAACCCTACCCCGATACATCAGTTCTAGCCAACTACTGCCCAGTGTCAAACATCCCATTCCTGAGCAATCTCTCCGAGAGGCTAGTCAAAGCACAACTACAAATACATCAAGATTTTCAGACGTGACTATTGTAGGTGCCTCCATCTTGAGATGTTTTAGAGGGGCCCTGTCAGTGCTTAATTTGTGCCAGGGCTTTGTAGTTCATAGGTCCAGCACCTCTAAGCTTGGCAATTCATAGCCCCAGCACCTCTGGACTTGGCAGTCCATAGCCCCGGCACCTCTGGGATTGCCGCATCAATTATGAAAATGAAAAAAAAATTGCTAAAGCCCCGGCAACTAACTGCTTGAGCCCCAGCACCTCTTTCATGACAAATTAAGCACTGGGCCCTGTAGGAATGAAGGAAAGTAGATGTGTTTTGTAGTTTAAGTAAAATAAAGGGGTTTTTATCAGCCATGGAAAGGCTTTGAATATAAAGGGGGGAAATGTAACAAGGCCTTGAAAATGATTGCTTCTAATTTTTGAATCTATGGGGCATCTGGCAAGATTAGTTTTGGGGCAAATGCTGAGCTCAAAGTTTGGTTGATAAGAAAAGAGAAACCTCTCATTATCAGGAATAGTTCTAACTAGTTTAACAATAAAGAAGAGCTGATCTGCGATGAACTGGTAGTAACCTTTAACATACCAATGCTGTCTTAAAGAAGGAGCCCATTCATAAAATCATGTCTACTCAAGGCCAGGAAAGGGGTCAACCCCAAGCGGCCCCAAACTGGTTCTTAACTAAAGCTAGCCATTGGCAATGCCATCACTTGTTTGTTAAAGAGTATCAAAAGATAACCTCAAAGTATTCATTACTGGTTCCTGCCTATCCAGTTGGAGCTAGTCAGCATGGGTTTAGGCAACTAGGCCTTTTGTATTTTAATCAAGTGCTTATGAATTTGTTACTGCATGGGTAATAATAATTGCTTATTATTTAGGCTTTTTAGACATGTTTAGAATAAATTGTATAACTATCATTTGGCCTATGGATTTAAGAAAGGAATTTATGGCTGAATTGGTGTCATGGTGGCACCCGGTGTTAATAAGTCAATAATAATTCCAATGGGCCCTGATTTTCAGAATTCATCTTAAGCACCTACCTTCTGAAAAGCAGGTCCTTTTAAAGGCATCTCAAGTTGAACGTACCAAAGTGGAGATGCCCAAAATCTCTAGTAACTTTTGAAAATCTTGGCCTAAGTTTCTAAGGGAGAATCAGCAACAGACCGACTTTGAGACCATCAGAGGACTTTCATGATACCAGTGCAAAGTATTAATATTTTATTATTCAATGTGCTTTTTATTTCTCAGAGATAACTGATTCGGGGGAAAATATATCACAAAAGAACTTTTCAATGGGCCTAGATCCAGGTTTTATTCAAGCATATCCCTTTCTACATATATCAAATGCCTATTTCATTGGAAAATATCACGATGCAAGGAAAGAAATTGTACACAAATATACTGCTGTGTCAACGTTATTGATTTTCTCACCATTTGTAAAGACCTTCATTGTCCTACCATGTTTCTTAAATCTATCAGCATTTCAAAAGGCGACCCTGAGAGCCCCATTTATCTGCAGCTCAACATTCTTTTCCTTTCCATTTAACAATCAAAATCATGATTTAAATGGCTAGGACCCCCCTCTCTGCTTCCATTACATTAAATGTCCGAGAACAGTCAGTCATCATCCTCTCTCAAAGTACTGCACTCAGTTTCAATAATTTGTGTTGAACTCCTTTGTGGGACTAGGAAAGCTACAAGCCTGTGTTTTTTTTAAATCAAGATCTCATTATCCAGCCTGATTTGTCTGAAATCTTAGCAATTTAGTTAAGTATGCTACATTAATCAGGTAGCTCTGCAGCAGCCAGGGTAGACCAGTCTTCTTTTTGGGTCTTCCAGTAATCATGCAAAAACTCAGCCCATTGGAGTGGGGAAGGAGCGACGCTCCACATCCTAAATCTCCTGTTGTGCATCCATGCACAGCTCAAAGGTCAGCATTCAAGTGGCAATGTTGTGTTCATACAACTTGCAAGAGAGAGATCACCCGCAGCACTAACAGAACCGGTGTCAAAATCCCCAGCTCCATGGATCTCTCCTCCTCAAAGCCACCTTGTTCTTCCCCATTCTTCTTAAAGCAACCATGTCCCAAACATCAAAATGGACAGAATCATAGACTCATAAGAAAATAGGGCTGGATGGGACCGCAAGAGGTCATCTAGTCCACCCACCTCCCATCCATGCTAAGGCAGGACCAGGTATACTTAGACCACCTCAACAGGTGTTTGTCTAGCCTGTTCTTAAAAAACCTCCAGTGATAGGGATTCCACAGCCTCCCTAGGTAACCCGTTCCAGTGATTACCTAGCCTGAGAGTTAGAACGTTTCCCCTAATATCGAACTCAAATCTCTCTTGCTGCAAACATACAGAACAAAGGCAGGCCTACATTTGGAGTTGGGGATGTGATTTCCCGCTCATGTAGACATACCTGTGCTAACTCTCATTGAGTTAGCATGCTAAAAATAGTAGGGCAGCCGTGGTAGCGTAGAATCATAGAACTGGAAGGGACCTCGAGAGGTCATCTAGTCCAGTCCCCTGCACTCTAGGCAGGACTAAGTATTATCTAGACCAGTGGTCTCCAAACTTTTTTGATCGCGCACCCCTATCAATAAAAAAATTTTGAGCACGCACCCCCTGCCACGCCGCAGGGCCGGCTCTACCGTTTTTGCCGCCCCAAGCAAAAAAAAAAAAGAAAAAGAAAAAAGCCGCTCAGACTCCCGCCCGAACTGCCGAAGCAGAAATGAAAAAAAAAGCTGCCCGAACTGCCGAAGCGACGCTGCTCCGGCGGCGCTCCTCCTGCCGCGCACCCCGAAGGATGCTCTTGCGCACCCCACTTTGGAAACCACTGATCTAGACCATCCCTGACAGGTGTTTGTCCAACCTGCTCTTAAAAATCCCCAATGATGGAGATTCCACAAACTCCCTAGGCAATGTATTCCAGTGCTTAACCACTCTGACAGTTAGGAAGTTTTTCCTAATGTCCAACCTAAACCTCGCTTGCTGCAATTTAAGCCCATTGCTTCTTGTCCTATCCTCAGAGGCTAAGAAGGAAAAAATGTCTCCCTCCTCCTTGTAACAACCTTTTATGTACTTGAAAACTGTTATGTCCCCTCTCAGTCTTCTCTTATCCAGACTAAACAAACCCAAATTTTTCAATCTTCCCTCATAGGTCATGTTTTCTAGACTTTAATCATTTTTGTTGATCTTCTCTGGACTTTCTCCAATTTGTCCACATCTTTCCTGAAACGTGGCGCCCAGAACTGGACACAATACTCCAGTTGAGGCCTAATCAGCACGGAGTAGAGCGGAAGAATTACTTCTCGTGTCTTGCTTACAATACTCCTGCTAATACATCCCAGGATGATGTTTGCTTTTTTTGCAATAGCGTTACACTGTTGACGCATATTTAGCTTGTGATCCACTATGACCCCCAGATCCCTTTCCGCAGTACTCCTCCCTAGGCAGTCATTTCCCATTGTGTATGTGAACAGCGAGGTGAGTGGCAACCTGGGCTAGCCGCCCCAAGTACAAACCTGCCTGGATCCCAGGAGTACGTACTCGGGGACAGTAGCTTATTAGGGTTGCCAACTTTCTAATTGCAGAAAATCGAACACCCTGGCCCCATCCCTTCCCTGAGGCCTCGCCCCCCGCTCACTCCATCCCCCCTCCTGTCGCTTGCTCTCTCCCACCCTCGCTCATTTTCACCAGGCTGGGGCAGGGGGTTGGGGTACAGGAGGGGGTACAGGCTCTGGGCTGGCAGTGCGGGCTCTGGAGTGGGGCAAGGGTGCGGGATGGGGTTCAGGATGTGGGTTCCAGGCGGCGCTGATGTCTGGCTGCTCCAAGGAAGCGGCGACATGTCCCTCCGGCTCCTAGGCAGAGGCACGACCAGGGAAGCTCTGTGTGCTCCGTGTGCTGTGGTTCTCGGCCAATGGGAGCTACGGAGCCAGCGCTGGGGCGGCGCCTGTGGGCGGGAGCAGTGCATGAACCCTCCCTGGTAGCCCCTCCGCCTAAGAGCTGGACAAGCCGGCTACTTCCTAGGAGCCGCGCAGATCCGGGCAGGGAGTCTGCTTTCCTCTCTGCATCACCAATCAGACTTTTAACGGCCCAGTCAGCAGTGCTGACCAGAGCCACCAGGGTCCCTTTTTGAATGGATGTCCCACTCGAAAACCAGACACCTGGCAACCGTATAGCCCATGTCACTGCTCACAGCTGCCCATGCTTCCAAAGCTATACGACTATTTGGAGCATGCCAGCTCAAAGACGGCTAGGGTGATTATGTCTGCTTGAGCTGGGAATCACACCTCCACCTTCATGTGTAGATGTAGTCTAAAAGTACTGCTAATGGTACACTTGTCAAGGTTGTCCATGAGGCATAGAAACTACATGATCATTTTAACTAAAATACTCTGAATTAGGCCCCAGTTCTGCAAACATGTCTTCACATGAGTAATTTTACTTGCATGTGTAATCTCGTTAAAATCCACAGGGTGACTCAGTGCATACAGTTACTCATGTATGGACGTGTTTGCAGGATTGAGACCTTAATTTGCAAATTCCATTTTAGTTGGGGGATGAAAAGTTACCTGAGTAACAGCTACCAGCGTATCAATGGCACATTGTACAAAAACTGGTGTCTATGACGGTTCTATTCAGACTACATGGACATCCTGGGTAAGTATGGGTTTCAAGTCATCTAAATGACTTCATATCCATCATTCTTCTCTGTTTATTTGGAAGTGGTATTTATCCCCTGCGCTCAAGTCACAGACGGGCAATTCAATGTGTAATGTGGAAAACCAGAATGTGGTTGATGAATGCAAAACATGGACGAGTCAGACCTCAAAGGAGCAAGCTAGAGCAATTCATAGACTTAAAACTCTGAATATTGTCAAAAGACAGAAATGCATGCTGCCTCAAGGGAACTTAGCTGGTGCAAATGGTAACTTTCTCTATGGCACATAATAGGTCACAGAAGTCATTTGTGGGAAAGGCAGTTATATAAAATGCAGGGTATCAAACCAGATGACCCAAGTGATCATTTCTGCCACTACTACATACGACCTTTCAGTCCCTCATTACAGCACAAGTAATAAGGGTGAAATTCGCTACCGTGCAAAGGGCCAGCAAGAAGCCTATGCAANCAAGTGATCATTTCTGCCACTACTACATACGACCTTTCAGTCCCTCATTACAGCACAAGTATGTAATAAGGGTGAAATTCGCTACCGTGCAAAGGGCCAGCAAGAAGCCTATGCACTATTTAAATCCCAGTTAAGCCCCACAGACAGGATCCCATCCTAATTTATCACCCATGCTGTGGGAGGAAGAAGTCCTAAGAGATTAAATAGTTCTTGGTACCTAATCTTGTACTGGCCCTCTGCACAGGGGCAAATTTCACCCCAAATGAACAGTCCTTGAACAACTGTTCCCATGCCTTGGGCCAACACAGACTTTAAGATCGAGAATGCTGGTGTTCCTGGTCTTTTTGCTTATGCAGGCATATATCCTGTGTATACTGCATGGAAATTCCCAATCCATATGCACTGTCTCAGTTTCCCTAAACCAGTTAGGTGCCTTTCAAGTGCAGAGGAAAATGAAGTCCCTGCCTCAAAAAGCAAGCAGTCTAAAAGGACACACACCACAGGCTGAGACGGAGCAGCAGGGTCTGCGGAGAGGGGGCGAATGGTAGCATGGAGACAGCTGAAACCTTGCTTAATATCGAATTTGAGGGAGACTCTAGTGGGGGGGTCCCCTTTAATCAGGGGTCTGTGTGGGACAATCCAGGACATTATTCCCAATAATCACCCTACTTCTTCATATCCTGTGCCCTATACTTCCATAAACAAGAGACCCCGTCAGAAATGTACAGAAGAGAAGGTAGCCTCTGCCTTTTACAAGCATGCCGGCATTACAAACTCTCACTACATTGTAATTCAGTGGGGTGCTTGCCTAATTAAAACCTTTTGGGCTTTGGGAGGATTTTCTCTTCAGGATTTTGTCAGATCCTGTTCAGCTGGCTAGTGGGAGAACTTTCAAGGCAAATAACCTTACATGCAATCTGGCCTCCGGAGATCCTAACATCTTAACGAGTCTCTCCCCTTCTAAACAATGAAATCATCCCCAGCCAGAAGGTATAAATATGATTGGATGCTCGATACCTTTTATGCCCATCCATGTCTTGTAGACAATCACAGCACCAGATCCTCAGCTGTTGTAAACCAGCATTTACTTCAATAGAGCTACACCAATTTACACAAACACAAGATCTGGTCCATAGTACTTACATTAGCAATAATGAACATTTAGGGAATGGATGAAGATTAACCAGCCAAGGCAGAAGTCATATCATAAACTAACAAGACGCTAAACGTATTCTCACTTACCTTGCGCTTGTTGGTTGGGCAGACGTACAGGTAGCTCAAAATAGTCTTCAGGCCAACCTTATCGTTCAGTTTCTCATATGTTGTCCCATAATCGGTTGACCTATTAATCAAAAGAGTGCTTTAATAAGTACAAATACTTAATCACAAAAGGCACAAGCCACTTGGCTGCTTTTCAATGTAAAGCCTATGTTTTACACAGTGGAATGGCTCTCTGGAGCTTTTTGAATGATTCATGTAGTATATAATGATGCTTAATTATGTACACACAGCATCATGCGAGTGGTTAACATTTGCATTTAAATTGGATTAGGAAACATTAAAACAGCATCTTCCCACTGCACTTTAAAATAAACATGTTCAATAAGAAACATTAATTCTCGATAGAAGAGGAGATGATGATAATTATTGTAAATGCCAAATAACTGAGAGCGAGGGGCTAAGTTATCACTTCAGTATATTATAAGCTCACTCAAGGTTTTTTTTTTATATAAGATACTGCATCCTTTCCAGGCGCGGCCAAGTGCTGTTGCTTAGTAAAAACAATGTGTTCTCAGAGTGAAAGCCACTGATTTCCTTTATGAAAGCCCAACAGCATGAGTATTACAGTTCACATGGGCTTGTTGTGTAAAAAAAAAAGACAGAGGAGGGTAAAAAAAAAGCTTAACAACCCTACAAATTGATGTGCTTCTTTTGAAAGTATCTCTGATATCAGTGTTGCCAACAGAGACATCAGCTATCTGTTCTTAAAGAGGACAAATAAAGAAAACATTTAAGACTGTCTAATGTAGCCAAGAACGCTATTCTGACGCTTGACTGGAACAGAGATCAATTATTAGCAAAAGATTCAATTTATTATGTGGATCCTGTTTAAAAGAATTATCTTCTAGTATCTAGAAGAATGTGGTAGATGATGGAACAACACTTAGTACTGTCTGGGACTATATACCACAGAAGAATGCAACGTGTTTCTGGACAAGCATAAATATTTTAAAAGAAGAACGTGTGCCTTTAAAACAAACACACTACTGTCACAAATTTTGTCATTGTAAGGAATGGATGCATCACTAAAAACTTCCACTTCCATTTGCAGAGGGCCAGAAGATCGCCTCCCATCATTCTGATGCCTGGATACCGACATCCATGATCTCCAGGTTTGGCTATTACATCTCATTATATCTAGGAATTAAACCTAGGGCTGACCAGTGATGGCAATTCCATTTCACAGCAACCTTCAACCTTTCAAAATTTGTTTTAATTCCACATTTTAACGAAACCAAACCTTTCAAATATTTTTTTGCAAAAAACAGAATTGTGTCAAAGTGTCCGTTGGGAATCAAAACACAAGCTTTTTAATTAGGCAATTATATTTTGATGAACACTGTCCTGGGATGTGGGCGAACCAGGTTCCAAGTCCTTGCTCTGCCTGATTCATAGCAGAGTTTTTCATCCTAATCAGTGCCCTAACCACAAGACTACATAGCAAGTAGGCATGTGTGTGTTCTTTCTTCTTCTTCTTCTTCTTCTCCTCCTCNATCCTAATCAGTGCCCTAACCACAAGACTACATAGCAAGTAGGCATGTGTGTGTTCTTTCTTCTTCCTCTCTCTCTCTCTCTCTCTCTCTAAAACATTTCAGTTCAGTATATTTTGGCAAAACTGTTCCCACCCGCTCTAAATAAACCACACACCCAGAAAAAAGCTCCAACTGGTACAAAATGCAGCCGCTTCACTGCTTAGCAACCCAGGTCAACAGAAGCATGTTACCCTAGTGCGCCACTCTCTACACCGGTCCCCCCCGGAATCCAGCTGAAGCTTGCTGGATTCAAAGCCTTCCACGAGATTGGCCAAAGACTCCCCCCATCCTCCATCACTGCACGCTCCCAAGACAGCAACATTCCACCAGAACAATAAAGCCATCAGCAAGTCGGAGGCAGCTTGTGACAACAGGAGATAACTGGGCCTAAACTAGCTCTCCCACAAAGAGATAAGCATGACCATGACCTTGTGTTAGTGACTCAACTTATATATCTATGATCTTCTCTCACACATGCACTCCCCCACACAAACGATTTTGCCGATGGGCTGAGAAGGAAGAAAGAGGGGTATCATTACTGTTAGTTCTACTTCTGAACGTATGGGAGATGCTGTAATGCTATGGTGCTGGGAGCCATACGCAGTAGGTAGAATACAACAGAATCCTGAATTCCTGGCTTCCATCTGTTACACTAGCCATTTCTTAACACTGCCTCCCCGTGGCCAAGATTTGCATATGCTCTTTATTGATATTTCTGTCGCATTGTGTGTGGCGCCACATTCTGCCTCTATTTAAACTGAGATTATCAGTAAAGATGAAAGAATATAAGTTACCAAAGGGCAGAATTTGGCTCAGCGTGTTAGGAATCTGTATATTGATTAATGGGTTAATGTCTCCCTTTAATTGCACTAATGTTATCTCATTTATTTTGATAGAGTGGCACCAGGAAAATTGCCAGGAGAATTCACCGCATACATTTTATTATGAAGATATTAAAAACAAAAAGCCACACAGCAAAACAAGACAAAACAAAAAACCAACCATGAAACAGATGTTTCAAGTCTATTGTAAGTAATAATCTTATATTCAGAATTACTAGCCATTTTTTCTGACTCTCCAGGCAATTATTTTGAATTCGTGGCTTTATTTACAAGGTAACATTATCTACAGATGGAAGAGAGTGCTTCTGTCAACATCTATAACAGCATTAGAAATAGTAGAAAGCTTGGGGAAAAAAACAAGATGTTTTGAAGATGAACAAATATGCAAGTGATCAAAGGAGCTAGCATCTGATTTCAATCTTATCCATAATCCATGCTTTTCGTGATTCTGCCCTAAGTGACTAATAATCACACACTCCAAAAAACATAACTAAATGTATCTTATTTGCATCTGTTTTTTCCTGTTCCTCTCATGCTATTTGAACACTGCCCTTCTTTTTTATACATGTACTAAATATTATATACAGAGCTGGTCAGAACCTAGAATTCTGTTTTGCTGGAAATCCTGATTTTTTTCTTCATTCCCAAGTCAACATGAAAATTCAAAATTTCACGTGGAACAAAAATTGTATATCAGAAAAATTGAAACTTTTTTTGACTTTGTCTAAATGTTTCTTGTCTATATGGACAGAACTTTTCATTTTGACTGTATTGTTTCCCCTTGTTACATTATAACAGAAGCAAAATGATAAAGTCAAAACAAGATGCTTCAACCTTATCAAAATGAATCTTTTCAATAATTTTCTATGAAAAATTTCAACAACCTCGATACATCCCCATGGAATGTTTTAATTTAGTTGAATCAGCATTTTCTGACAGAAAACTGTTCTGATGGGGAAAAAATGGACCAACTGCAATTATAGAGAATTAGCCATGGGCAGAAAAACAAGGCCTGCTTTCTTTACTGCAATATTTAAATTATATACCAACCACGGTTCCAAATGAACATTGTATTTAAACACATGTATAACTTTAAGTGCAACAGGAGACTCACTGACTAAAGCTGGTCAGAAAAAATATTATTTTCTGCAAAAAGCTTAGAAGAAAACATGTTTTCTGCAAGAGTTTTCATTGGAAAACAAAAAGGGTTTTGTTTGGGGCTTTTGTGGTTGAAATCATGACAAATTTTGACCAAAAAAACATTAATTGTCACAAAACTTTCTGTTTTGTTAAAAAGCCATTTTGTTGACTGGGAGGAAAATGGTAAATAATATTTGATTAACTCTATCTGGACAACTCACATGCTTAACAGTACCCACATGCTTAAATAACAGATGGAACTGGAGCATATTTTGACCTCTGCAGCACTGAATGGAAGTCAAGACTTCCATCTGCATCCCGGGAAGGCAGTGCTTTATTCCAGGTGTGAAGTGTTAAGTGTGCCTGGATAAACTCTTGGGATGCGGCTGCTCTACCCCTGCCCAGAGGAGGCCACTATTGTCAAGGCTCCATATTCCCCTTACTATGTAGGTGTGCAGGAGAGCTGGGCTGGTAGCCATGGAGAGTAAAATCTTCCATTTGCTTACAGGATAGGTAGAGT
The DNA here is from genome assembly GCA_003942145.1 of Platysternon megacephalum. Lineage (NCBI taxonomy): Eukaryota > Metazoa > Chordata > Testudines > Platysternidae > Platysternon > Platysternon megacephalum. The sequence continues at coordinate 6,776,427 of QXTE01000090.1, forward strand.
AGAGCCACTGCAAGTAGTTCAAGACTCTCACAGACTTCAACAGAAGGAGCATTGGGGTTTTTGATGGGGTTGGCAGGATTAGGGTTGCCAATTTTCTACTCACTGAAAATCGAACACCCTTGCCCCGCCCTCTGCCCCGCCCCTCCTACCAGGCCCCGCCCCTGCTCACTCCATCACCCCTCTGTCACTCATACTCCCCACCCTTACTCACTTGTTCATTTTCACTGGGCTAGCTCAGGGGGGTTGGGGTGCGGGAGGGGGTGAGGGCTCTGGCTGGGGGTGCAGGCTCCTGGGTGGGGTCAGAAATGAGGAGTTCAGGGTACAGGAGGGGGCTCTGGGCTGAAGCAGGGGGTTGGGGTGCGGGAGGGGGTGAGAGCTCCAGATGCGGGAGCGGGCTCCGGGGTGGAGCCAAGGATGAGGGGCTTGGGGTGCAGGAGGGGGCTCCGGGCTGAGGCAGGAGGGTGGGGTGTGGTAGGGGGGTACGGGCTTTGGGCTGGGGGTGCGGGTTCCAGGATGGGGCCAGAAATGAGGGGTTCAGGGTGCGGGAGGGTGCTCCGGGCTGGGGCAGGGGCGCAGGGGGGGTGAGGGCTCCGGCAGGAGTGCAGGCTCTGGGGTGGGGCTGGGGATGAGCAGTTTGGGGTGCATGAGGGGGCTCTGGGTGCAGACTCTGGGCGACGCTTACCTCAGGCGACTCCCAGAAGCAGCAGCATGTCCTCCCTCTGGCTTCTATGCAGAGGCGCGGCCAGGCGGCTCTGCACGCTGCCCCATCTGCAAGCACCACCCCCACAGCTCCCATTGGCCACGCTTCCCGGCCAATGGGAGCTGCGGAGCTGGTGCTTGGGATGGGGGCAGCGCGTAGAGCCCCCTGGCTGCTCCTACGCCTGGGGGCCGGAGGGGGCACATGCTGCTGCTTCTGGGAGCTGCACAGAGCCACGGCAGTCAGGGAGCCTGCATTAGCCCCCTGCGCCGCCGACTGAACTTTTAATGGCCCGGTCGGCGGTGCTGACCGGAGCTACCAGGGTCCCTTTTCGACCAGGCAACCCTAGGCTGGATGGAGACTTAGCCCTATATGAACAGTCAATAGAAAGCTTGTTGTACAGCTTGGTAACCACTGCTTAATAGAATTACCAAATGGAACCCTAGAGGGTTATATATTGATTGATCTCCCCTGACCCATCAGGTCATAGGTGGGTTCCCTTCTTAGATGGTAAGCTCATACCAATACCTAATCTTCGTGTGAGTATGTACAGTGCCTAATGCAACTATACTGCTGGCTGGGTCAGCTGCAGGGACTGAACAGAATACTTGTGGATCCAAAAACATAAGCTTTCCTTGCTGCCGGAGATGGAAGCCCAGATCCATTAGTTTAAAGGCAGTAGCTGACCGAAACTTCTGTACCTGGCCTTGTCTCCTAGAAGGGGACAAAGAGCTATACTACATTAGGCCTTGTCTACACACAGAATTTGCACTGGTTTATCGTAACATGGTTTTTAAACTGATTTACTTAAACTGCTGCAAACCCTTGAGCGGACACTCTTAGTTCAAGTTCAGAGTGGCTTATTTTGACTTAGCTTAAACCTGTTCCCAATCAACCTAAGTAAGCCACTCTGAAAATGAACAGAGTATCCACACCGGTGTTTGCACCAGCTTAACTAAACTAGTTTAAAAATCACACCTTTAATTAAAGCAGTGCAACTTTCTCATGCAGACAAGCCCTTACTGCAGGTTACACTAACACATAGTAGGTGCGACTGGAATTCAAATACTAAATAGTAAAAGTGTAATATTCAGAGACAGAATATTTGGCTTGTTCCCGATCTGACGGACACCCATTTTGCACCATACTAATTTCATTAGCTTGATGGGAGTCAATCCTGATTTGTACCAATGTATATTTAGAATGAGACTCTTTAATGTTTATCTGAAATCAAACTTATTTTTGCATGCTGTCAGCAAGACAAACACTTAATTTTTACCCAGCCAAATGACCTGACAATAATTAAACAGCACCAAACATCCAGATGGGTCTGAATCTGACTTCTCTGTGTAAATTAAGACCAAACTAGCTAAAAACGTCTAGAATAATTTATATTTTGTAAAATGTTTGTGAGAAAGTTGGCATTTAAATAACTTCATTATTATTCATTGACAGCTTTTTTCCCCTCCTCTCTACTCCCATCGGGGCAAGTGACATTTCTATTACAGTATTATAACAAACTCCCGCACGTTTTAAATAGTCACAGAATTCCATTAGTCCACCTACTGTCATGAATATCTCAATCCATTCCTCACACTATTTCAGAATAGGCAATCAGCATCAGCCGGTGACATGAACCCTAAGGAAATTATCTTCTGCTGCCTTAAATATTGTGCATTGAAATCCAGAAGCCTGTCATTGTAAATGTATAGTTTAAATATATTGCTTGATAAGTTGTTATTTACTTGCTTCTGTCAGAAACATAGGAGTTGCCTGATTTTCTCTATTTTACCTTTGCTGCTGCAGACTTGAAAGTTAGCCTAATACCTAATCTTTGCTTACACACAGCCATGCAGAGAGGTCTGTCTGGGGCACTTGAACAAGAGAAATAAACTGTACTTGGATTCTGGCCCATATAAATATTGTCAATTTCTCCTCTGACAGCCTAGCAGTTTGTCCAGAATCCTGAAAAGGGACACCATCAGAATAGAATACAATAAAGCTCATATTAAGACACACAAAATTCCTTGCTAACAACTCAAAGCATCGAATAAAAAGATTTTTTTTAAACATGTAATGTACTTGGTACCATTTATGCTGTTTGTTTGTTTTTTCTGCTTCACTCCACTTGAGTGATGAAACAGATTGGTTTAATTTTCTGGTTCTTGTGCATTGATACAATGCTGTTTTATTTTCCTGCTTGATTTCTTTTTAAAATCAGGAAACGATTCATATTTCTATTTGGTTTTGTAATTTATTTATTGTTCTAGTTGCTGCTTTGACTCCTTTCAAAGTTGTGCTCACAGCAGGCTACAGTCATAGATTTTAAGCAGGGGCATCATTTCAGAAAAATTCTTGGGAGGGAGTCTCCTTGCATCTGCATCATAGTATCTGCCTCCCCACCCATGACTGTTCATGGGCGGGATTAGCAGGCCAGTCCCATCCGAAAGGGGGGGAGGGGGCGTGTGCCAGTCCTATCCTAGGGAGTATGGGGGGGGGGGGGAGTCTAGGACAGGGATCAGGGCCTGGTTTGCTCCACACTCAGCTCCAGGCTAAGCTGCACCCAGTAGCGGCACCAGCTCTTCCGGCGCCCTAGGCGGCGGAAGGTCCCGCCCCCGAAATGCCGCCCCCAACAGCGGCGGCGGAAGGTCCCGCCCCAAATTTTAACGGGCGGCCGCAGCGCCGGCGCCCCCAAAATAGCCGCGCCCTAGGCGACCGCCTAGGTCACCTAATAGGTTGCGCCAGCCCTGGCTGCACCATTGCTGCCTGTCCAGCTGCTGAGGAGAGGGGGCAGTGCTGACAATACAGTGATTAGGAGCCGCAGCGTGCCACACAGTGACGCCCTCAAGCCCAGGGTAGACACCACAGCACAAGCCGACAAGGAGCTATGGAAAGTCAGAAGAGGGGGGGTCAACTGCTCCCTTTGTCCCATAACAAATCATGTCCCTGATTTTAAGGCCCGAAGAGTCTATTAGATCATCTGGTTTGACCTCCTGTATGACACAGGCCATAGCATTTCACCCGGTTACTATGGAGCTCACACAGATTTACAGCAGCTCAGGAGCGAATCTAAAACCCTTTTCAGCAGCAATGTGGCTGGCATTCGGAAGACAGGGCTCTTCTCTGCCGGGGCAGAACAGAGTGTGGCAGGTCTCTCATAGCGGTGTTTGTAATGTTTGAATAAAGGAATCATGCCATTGTTATGAGCCAGCTGTCTGTGCCTTGTGACAAAGAACACTGGAGCTGGCAGAGGAGACGACCCGGATTTTAAGAGCCCCCCTCCCTTCCTTGTGCAGTCTCAGACCCTAGGCTCTGGCCCAAGCCTGAACATCTACAATGCAGTTTCATAGCCCCGCAGCTCAAGCTCAAGTCTGCTGACCTGGGCCAGCCACGAGTCTTTCATCGCAGTGTAGACATGCCCTGAGGGATCATTTTAGGTACAGTGCTGGTCTCCCATCCCTTCGGCTGAATCTGTCTTTCCTGTATTGTTAATAGCCAGGTACCCCAGTATCCCACTGATTTTTTTTGTCATTCAACCCGTTTCACAAACGCTTATTATCTCAAGGTCCTCTTCCATTGCTAGGCATTTTAGTTCATCGCTTTTTGCTATTAAGCTTCTCACACTGCTATCTGGCCATTTACAGCTTTTCCTTTTGGCCTTGTGCCTACTTTGATTTAACTCCTTTGTCCGTAACCCTGTTACTTGTCCGGGATCTCAGCCTCTTCTGATCTTAATTTCCTGCTCAGAGTTCAACTGCAATTTCTCGCCTATCCTTTATTACCAGAGATAGCTACTTTTGCCTGACTGACACCCCCAGCAGATGGTCTTGTCTAACCTCAATGCTCCTCTGCACCCGAGCTTTTCCCAAGCTTCTTGTTTAAATAAAATCCCCAGCCCTGGTATACTTTCAGAGACAATGGCTTCAATTTGATTTAGATGGAGTCAAGTCTTTCTGTATAACCGCTCTCCCCTACCGAACACATTTAAACCCTGCTTCTTTACACCATCATCCAACTATTCAAACCCTTAACTTCGCCCCGGCCCTGCTCATGGAGACAAAAACATTTCCAGAAAAGCTTCCATAGGCCCTAGATCCCATCCCCTCTCCTAGCAATCAGTTTAGCTTCCAGGAAATCTCTGACGTTTCCCTGTGGGCTTAATCCTGCAAACGGCTAAGCACTCTAGCCCATGAGATGTCCCCTTGAAGTCAATGGGTGCACACATACACCCCTTGGCTACTAGCCATGAGTGACACACTCTGTGCAGCAAATGGACTTGCACCTGCCCTGACTAATCTGCTGTATTCCTACCTACATAGTTCCTCAGGGCTTTTCTTTCTGATTGGGTACTATTCCCCAAAGCATTCAACCTGGGCCAAGGGCTTCGGCTGGAAGTCAACTCCCATTGGGAAGCACTGTGCTCTGGTGGAGAAAGCACTCAACTGTGATTCGGGCGCTATTCTTGGCTCCGCCACTGGCCTGCGGGGTGACCCTGGGCAAGTCACTCGGCCTCTCTCTGGCTCAGTGTCCTCATCTACGAAATGGGGATAACGATACTGGCCTCCTTTGTAAAGAGCTTTGAGATTTAAGAGCTAGGAATGATTATTGATTGAAGTGGGAGCAGAATTAGGCCAGGGTTGGGCACTTTTGGAATTTTACCCATTGTCTTTAAGACAGAAGCTAAGTGGTTTTACTTTTGTTTATATGAATAACTCCTATTCTTTTTGCAGATACAGACTAACACGGCTATTACTCTGAAACCTGATATTCTTTACTTTATTCCACTGAACAGCCTGGCCCCCTCAGTACCGAACTCATTCTGTCAGTGCCTTCTTCACTCTGTCCTAGGCCTCTCAGTTTGGGATTGGCCTTGCTTTCTCTTTATGCCTTCATGGCTCACAGCACAGGCCCTTTGCCCTTCCCACTCACTCAAATACCATCTCTCAGCTGGCTTTCTCTGTGGTCATTCACTTCAGACATGGGCTAACTTGCAGGCTACAGAGAAACTAGTTCAAAGTTTTATTACCTTCAAAGAGACTCATTCAAGAGGGCGGTTTTATTATCTGCCCTGACAGCTCTAACAACTAGATAGCACCACTTTAAATGTCTATTTTTAAGTGGCATGGCTTAAATTCCACCATTAAAACATCGCAAATTTAGTCTGAAAGGTTGACATTTACTTTTAACAGGCTCGTGTTAAAGGGGGGAGGGGGGCAGGGGCAGAGACTTGCTCACTAGGACCCGCACAGAGTTCAAAACTCTCGGAGGATGAAACCTTACTTGTATGGCCCCCACTCCCACAGTATCTGAGCACCTCACACTCTTGAATGCATTTATCTTCCCAACACATGCCCGTGAGGCAGGGCAGTGCTATTATTCCCATTTTACAGATGAGGAAGTGAGGCACAGAGACGCTAAGTGATTTGTCCAAGGTCACACAAGGCCTGTCTACACTGCAGCTGGGAGCAAGCTTCCCAGCCTGCATAGACTGGCACTGGATCGGCTTGAGCTACTGCACCACAGATAGCCATGCGGATGCTGCAGCACTGGTGGCGACTCAGGCTAGCCACCCACGCTGGGTCCAAGCCACCACCAGTGCCGCAGTGTCCACACTGCTACTTTTAATGCGCTAGTTTGAGCTGTTCTACCCAGGCTAGGCAGCCAACTCCCAGCTGCAGTGTTGACAGGGACAATGGCAGAGCAGCAAACTGATCATAAGTCTCCCCAGTCCCTAGCTAGTACCCCTAACCATTGGGCCATCCTTGCTCTCCTTAGCGGTATGCATGAATACAGGCTCTTACAAACCACGTTTAAGCAACTACTTTTGACATTCTTGCCCCCAGGTTCCAATTCCATTTCCAGTTGACAGGAGCTTTCTTTCAGTTAAAGTGCTGAAATGACAACTCCAGGCAAAGCTGGGAATTTACTTGTTTTTCCCCTTAGGAAAACTGCCTTTTCTCCAGCATCAAATAAAGTTTCCCACCTACAAAAACTTCCTTGAATACTTTATAGCGGGGGGAAAAGAGACAATGTAAAATGTTTGGCTTTTTTCATAAAACTGTAGAAACTGGACATTGTTAGGGCTGAGAATAACTTTTCCTCACATTGATTTCCTCTTTTTATTATTTTTTTTAAATCAACTTTTATTTGAAGTAGTTTCAAGGAATAAAAATACTGCCGCTCACCTCTCTCAAAATCCGTCTCCATTTTTGGTTTAAGCAGTCGGCAGGCGGGAAAAAGGATATATTATAGCACAGATGCTCCTGCCCAAGGGCTGGGCTGTAGTTTACCTCGATTTTGGCAGATTTTGGGAGCAGGGACCATATTTGTGTTGTGTGTTTGTACAGCGCCTAGCACAGTGGGGTCCTGGTCTGTGATTGGTGCTTCTGCAGTAGCAATTCATAATAATAGGACATGGAGTTTCCCTGCCTGCAGTGTGAGGAGAAGAAATCCTCCCAGTCAGGCTGGACTTGGCTCTGCTGCTCCACCCGTGTCATGAGAAGCCACAGAGCAGTTCACTCTTCAGCCCTAACCCTGACCCTCCTCCAGCCCGGCCTTCTTGCAGCTGCTTTGTGGTGGCTTGTACAGAGCCGAGCGCCATGTGGGACATACATGCCCCAAACGCTGGCTGTCTCCCGCATGGGTAACAGAACTGCATGAGTTTCACTGCCACTTTGTGACTGCAGAAGTGGTAGGGTTGCCAACTCTGACTGAAGCTATTCCGGGAGATTTTTTTTTTCCCCAACATGACCTAAGGTCATTAATTGTACTGTACCTATTAAAATCTCCCAGATTGCTTGCAATAGTCACCGGCGATTGACGCCATTTCCGGTAGAGTCCTGGACAAGCTGGGAGGGCTGGCAACCCTAAAAAGTGGTGGCTGTCCGAGACCAAGTCATTCGTGCGTAAGTATCCCTTTATCTTCCAGCCTTGCCAGCGAGCCTGGATGGGGTTTGCTGAGTTGCCTGCGTACCGCTGTTCTTACGGCACCGAGATGCGCTGAAGTATCACCATTGCACTGATGTCCGCTTGGGAAAATGAAACGTGCAAAATAAATGCACATCTCTGTGCGCAACCAGGGCGATAAAACCTCAGACCGATCTTACTTATCGCTCTGAATCACATGCTTCAGAGGACGCTGCCAGGCAAGCATATGGGGTTTAGTAAAATGTACGTAGCCCTTCTCATGATGGGGCCTCGGCAATGCTCCTTTCTCCTCATGCAAACACAGCCCCAATAGGCTTCTGAGACAGTATTACCTGAGCACGCAGTAAGAAATGCTGAATAGAACCTTATGGATTCATTTGGGTGCGACAGCCAACGCCCAGTATCGAGGGTAAATTCAGGGGGAGATTACAGAAACACAAGCCTTGCTAGAGCTCCCAAGTACGCAGGGCTAGTGCACATGCTGATTCATCCCTTACAAAGGGGCAGCATGCTCCCAGCTCTGCCAGCCAGTGTGGGTGCATTGCCCCTGGCTAGGCTCAAGCCCCAGGGCTTTTGCTGGGAGTAATCCCTGCGGTTGAGAAAAGTGTAGGGATTGATACTTTAACAGCTGCTGGGGGGGGGGGGGAGATTGCGATAGGATATACCTGTCTGGTGCCCCCTTGGGGCAAGGCTGGGTACCTCTCTTATCCTGGACATCCTTCCCTGGTTGACAGGGTTACCGTAGATTGGTTTCATAGCCCAAGGCACAGCCGTTTGGTAAATGCCTCTGAGGAAGTCTGCCCCCCTTCCATGGGGTGCCAAGGAGTTCAAATGAAAAGGGCAAAATACTTCTGCAGCCCACAAAAGGCAGGGTCCGTGCAGTCCCACACTGCGTCAGGGGAACGCAGTCCCCAGTAAGGGGTCTGGGCGCCTACCCCTCATGTGTTCAAACCAGCAGGGTTGAGTCCTAGGGCTCCCAAAAGATAACGAAGGCAAGAAAAGAAAAGCCAGACCCTTGTCTTCCTCAGAGGGCCTGGGTGGTCAGAGCTCTCACACGGTTCCCCAGTAAATAAACCCTGCGTCCTGGGCTGGGGAGTCCTGCGCTCCAGCTCTGCTGGCTTCAGAGCACTCTACCTCCCTGAGCTAGGATCTTCCCTTTCAAGCGTCCTCCCTTCCCAAGTTTGACAACCCTCACAGTTGCAGCGGGCGGGGGCTAACCGTGGAGCTCTTTAACCCCTTCCTGACTGCTGTGGGGATCTGCCCCCCAACAAGGATGCAAGAGAGGTTTTTGCACCTTTCACCTCCTCTCCACCACCCCACCTATGCAGAGGCTGGGCACCATCTGGTCCCACCATCGCGGAGGAAAAACTCGACCGATGAAGCCTAAGAGTAGCGTGAGTGAAGAGAACCCACATGGGAATGGCCTATTGTCAGCTAAGAACAGAGAGCAAAAAATCTTAGCCACATTGGGGGTGGGCAAATGAAACTGAGCCAGCCACAAAGAGGGCGAGAGTGGTCCCACACCAGCAAACCAGGGTAGCTCAGGGATGGGTGGGCTAATACGTGGAGGAGTGCACCGCATGGATATCCCACAAAGAAGCAGACAGCCGCGCAGCCCCTAATCAAAGCTGCTAGCCACAGCACGTGCAGTGAAAGCACCAGAGGTCTGACCACACTCACAAGCCAATACCCTGGGGGCAAGCCTGAGCACTACTTCTCTGCTGAACGCTAGATTTGCAGCCCTGCCTTATAGAGAGGGGAAGAGGTTCTCCCCTCTGCAGTCTCGTCCCCGTGCCAGTGCAGGATAGAGAGGTGGAAGCACTGTTTTCAGTTACTCAGGCAGTGCTGGTAGCTTTGATGAAACATGTGCATCCCTCTATCAGGTCACTTCTAGTCGTCCCCGTCCCCCCGCATCTCATCAAATTGGCCACAAGGCAGCATAGCTCATTTAAAGCCTCTGTGTTTAACAATCCGGCCGTCTATTGTGCAAGCCGTGATTTAATGGGCTCTTTTACACCTGGTTCTGATGTCCCCGTCTTTTTCAATAGAAATAACATTTCATCACATTGCAAAGACAGGCTTTCTTCTCGCCTGGCTCCGAGGATTTGCAAATTAAAGGTTGGGAAAAAATGGAAGATTTCGCACACAAAATGTCAAACCTGGATTTGGTGGGAGTGAATCACTTTTCATTCCCTTTACTGTTCCTCTCATTCCGCTGAATATCTGTCCTGTGTCATTTGAACAAAGATTTTCCTTCATCCGTTGTACAATGACTTCTCTTGCCTGTAGGCTAGAGCTGGGGAACACAAGACACCAGTAGTTCATAAAATCGGTATTCAAATGCCACTCCCCTTGTGATCTGGGGTCAGATTCTGATCTCACGTCCACTGATGTAAATCTGGAGTATCTCCAATTAATTCAGTGGTGTTACACCCGTGTGAAAATGGAGTGAGACAGAACGACTAGGTGACAGAGCTCAGAGCTTTCCCTGTCTCTCAAGCAGCTGCTTCCACAAAGATCCCTGCTGTCAGTGTGCAAGACTCAGGGTAGCTGTTCTTTTAGACATACCTTGCTCACCTTCTGAATGAGAAGTTCTACCCCTGCCCTAATCACTCAGTCACAAAAGAGGCTACACGCCACTCTTTGTAAATCCAGGCGTCCTGGCCAAATTCCATTCTGGGGTACATGTCTGCCTTGCTAAACCCCTCTTTTCCAGGAGGAAAATTATCCTTCACTTTCTGTTTTAAAGTTCTGCTGTGCACTGCGAGGGCTGGTTCAGCCAGTACTTCCAAGTGTCTCGCTAAAGGCCCGTGCCAACCCCCCGCCCCCTGCTATGAACAGGCTGAAATGCTAGTGTGTTTGTTTCTGCATCTTCTGCAACGTGCACCAGGCTGACAGAGCTCAGCAGCACTGCATCAAGTCCCCCGAGGGATCAGCGCGTCTCCCCGTTCGCGTGAGGCTGGAAATACGATCCTCAAAACTAAAGAAAATGCAACTACAAAATGCTTGGAAATTATGTTAAAAACGGAGAGAGAAAAAAAAAAAGTTGTGAATGTTATTAAACTGGCTCTAACCATTTTCTCCTTCCCATGGGTTCTTCCTATTTGCTGTCAAGGTCTAGTGGATTTCCTTGCCCATCTTCCTGGCTTTGTTTCTATCCACTTGTGTGTGAGGGCAACTGGAGAGGCAGTCCCCTTCCGAGCACATCCGGTGCGGTTCTTTAATCACATACATGGGTGGCTACCGAATGATATAACCTTATAATGCATTCCTTCAAGGAAAGGAAGCCAATGCCATGTAGGTCCTTGCCACTCCTGCTGGGTCCTACGGAGCCAATTTTCCACCATCCATCCATCCCCATTCTAGCACGCCCATCGTTGTAGGATTTGTGTTACCATTGCAACATCGAAAGATAACACAGCTTCTGGGCCAGCCGATTCTATGCCTATGGAGGTCAACACAAAGACTCCCATTGACTTCAACGGACTTTGGATCGGGTCCCTGATTCTTCTTCTTTAAAATTACATTTAAACAAGCCTTCGGGAGCCCAGTAGGCTACACGCTTCCAAGAGAACACAGATTAATGATTTCACATGACCATAGTGTTTACCCTGGGAATGTCTGTATCATTGCAGTCAGGTTGCTAAGCACTTGCACATTAAAGGAGTTCCTTTTTGTGTTATGCCTCCCCACTTCAACCCCATTCCAGCTATAAATCACATTAATAGCTAGGTTTGGGGGACAGTAATAACCAAAGTATTTGCTTTCTAATTGATGGCAATGGCCAGAATAATTTCAAGCAACCCTTGTGGCCGGTTAATGGGTTTTGCAGTGTGGGGGCAGAACAGCACATCCATCAATGAGCTGTGACATAGTTTGATATCCCCATTCACCCACAGAGATTGTAACCCTGTGTAGGAGCAGTCCCATTGAGAAGGTGAGAAATGGAAGGCCAAAAACCACACTGCAGTTGGCTCAATGAAAATGGGTGCTGTGCCCACCTGGTGGAATTATATTTCCACCTGTATTAATGCTTCAAACCAGAACAACTGCTTTAGCAGTCAGTGCCAGGAAGGAATTTTGTTGCATGGCAAAGAGCTGTAACTATGCTACCATAGGGTGACCAGACAGCAAATGTGAAAAATTGGGAAAGGGGGTGGGGGGTAATAGGAGCCTATATAAGAAAAAGACCCCAAAATCGGGACTGTTCCTATAAAATCGGGACATCTGGTCACCCTATGCTACCACTTTTAGCAGCACGCCTGCAAGAGAAGCTTGTTCCATATTTTTATGTCCAGATATTTGCATCACAACTTTGTTGTGCTAGCCTGAAATAATTTCATGATGTTTTAAGGGTCCTGAAAGCTGCAGAAAAGTCCTTTCAAAGCCATGGGCCAGATCCTCAGCTGGTGTAAATCTAACACAGGAATGCCATTTTATAACTAGCTAAGGATGAGTCTACTATAAAAAATTGGGAGTGATAGAAAGCTGGTAGAGCTGGTGAGTAAACAATGTTCACCCCACTGTAAATTTTAACATTTTGAAAATTGTTTTCATCCCAAATTGGTATTTCAAAGATTTTGGAGGTAATACAAAATTCCCCCCAACACATCTATTCAGAAACATCAAAACCGTATTGACTCATTTCATTTTAGTAATTTCAAAACATAAATTGCTAAATACCAAATTATAACTTTAATATATGGGAAATTTGGAATGAAATACTCCATTTCAATTTTGAGTCATTTCAAAAATTTCCCATTGTAAATGTCATCAGAATTGACACATTCCCATGAAATATTTCAATTTTGGAAAGCCATTCACAGCTGAAAATGTTTGAACCAGCTCTTCGAGCTATAGTTGGAGATAGGACAGGATATTAGATGGAGCATTCATCGCTTTAACTGAAAATAGCAGTAGATAGAAGCTTAAAAAATTAAAACGTATGGTAGCTCAAATCTGTATTCCTTGTGCACTCAGGACTCTTAGGGTATGTCTACATAGCATTTTGGAGTGAGCTCCCAGCCCGGGTCCTTGGACTCAGGCTAGAAGGGCTCAGGCTAGTGCTTTAAAAATATCTGTATAGACGGTGCTTTGAAGCAAGCCCACCCCAGTCCCTAGATTTCAGAGCCCGAGCGCCAGCCTGAGCCACAATGCCAAAGCAGTGTCTACACAGCTATTTTTAAGGGCATTAGCGCAAGCCCTATTACACTGAGTCTCTTGACTGGGACCAGGAAGCTCACTCCCACTCAGTCCAAAATCCTGTGTAGACACACTCTTAGTGACTTCCGTATGCCAGAAATCAAAGATGTCACCCAAGATGAACGAGTTGTTGCTTTAAAACCTACAAACGCACCCCCAGGTTGTTGTTTACTGAATTAATAACTCAGCCTATAATTTCTGTGCCTCTTTTAAATATTATGCATCAACTAGAGTTGCAGAGAGGCAAGTCAGCTTGGCCTTTTTCTTTTCTCTCTTTTTTTTTTTTTTTTTGGCAGAAGTATATTTATCACTATATATATCTCTGAAGGATCAACTGGGATATAAAGCATGCTATTTATAGCTACTCTTGGGATATGGAGCAAGAGCCAGTCATTTGTTCCCTTGACATCTAACCTTAGGTCAGCTCCAGTAGCAGAAGATGGATTTTTACAGGAAATGAAATGAAAGCATAGAGCAGAAGATTAATACAGTTTTCTAAGCCCGAGAATAAAGCATGCTGCGAGCCACTCTGGAGAAAAATGGCCAGTGGCATACATCATGTTTTGAGAACACAACAAGAGGTGGTCAAGGTGAGGTGTTCAAGCAGTCTATTAGCGAATTGAGAGACTGGTGTTTCTGTGTCAGGCAATTAGAGTCTAATATTCTAGAGATGAGCTTCACTCCTCCCGCACCATGTTTCTGAAAATGATCTTTGTAAGTCAATGCCTGCTACAGATAAAATGGTATCTTAGCCTTCTGTCATTGGTAAATGATGGAGCACAGCTGAAGCCGCAGCATAGATCCCCTTCCAGAAGCATCTTGTCTCCTACAATATCTAATCACCATTTTGCTCTAGGTTATGAGAGTATATGTTTTTAGTGCTGAAGGGAAATTTTTTTTCGAGGGGGCGAAGGGGGGCCAGCATGCAGGAAAGCCTATGAATTGAAGCACTGTAAATATTCCCCTTTACTATTATTTTCACTGATGGGCTGTATTGCTCTGTTACTTGTACCCTGTATCTCAAATTCTTTACTAACTTAATCAAAGAAATTGCATGGGGGGTTTCAAAGCAATCTATTTTTATTTAGTTAGATTTAAAAGGATAAAGAGAGGCCTATCCAAGGCTCCAGGTGTACCCAACACATTATACCATACAACGAAATGCCATCAGCATTACAATAATGATTCCAACGGCATCTCAGCCAGCCAGAAGCCTCCTGAGATTCCTACCCACCCCCTCATCACTATAGCTCCGTCAAGCTAACCTCTTGTGCAGCGTGCCTGGAAGGTCAGCAAATTCAGGATATTTTGGACCAACTGGAGGAGCAAATTCCAGAGTCTCATCCAAAGGGATCTGGATGTTCAATTCTCACTAATTAGTAAACAAAATTAATAATCATTGTAATGCCAAGGGGAAAATGGGCACCCAAATCACTTATGCAGGCTCAGCCGGAAACCCTATCTTTCAAAATTATACAACACGAGACCTTTTTGTAACATCCCTAATGGTCTTTTCGAAAGATCCAACAGGACACATTTGTATCTAATTAACATTGGTGTAAGCCTGGAGTCGCTTCACTAACGTCAGTGGAGTTGCACCTGACCGGAGGAAGACAATTCCATTTCACGGCGACTTTCAAGGTTTCTACATTTGTTTTCCTTCCACATCGCAATGAAAACAAAACCTTTCAAACGTTTTTATGGAAACAGAATTGTGTTGAAACGCCTGTATTGGGACCAAAACCCGAGAAACGGGTGGGGAGCCACTGGCTTTAGATGTGGGAGACCTAGATTAGGAGTCCTAGGTCTGCCTCATTCTGAATAGGGTTTTAAAGCAGAGATCACTCTGAATCAGGCAGAACAAGGGTGCCCTATCCACCAGGTTACAGAGAGTCAGTCTGTCTCTCCAACCCTACCCTGCATGAAATCTTTGTCCAAAAGCATATTTCAGTGAAACTTCATGGCTGAAAATGGTCCAACCAGTTCTACTCCAGGTTCACATATGTGAGCTGAAATAAGAACCTAGCACCATATCTAAGCCATGCAAAGGGAAGAAATAGTCCTTTCCCATATAACACTGAGGGAAATTGACTTGTACTCTGCCTAGTGAGCAGATCACATAGATTTATCTAAACAGTACCTTCCAATACAGCAGAGAGATGCAATGTACCCCAAACCAGATTGGCTAAAGACAAGCTAAGGTGAACTATCTAGAAGACAGCCCTGCTAACCTGAACTGTTAACAGTTGTAGATTCAAGATTACCTCATGAAGGACATACAGATACATGAAGATACTGTAAAAGGAAAGAACCTTCATAAGTCTCTCTACGCTTTTTCAGGAGACATTTGCCAACTGCAGTTCGCCTGTTTGACAAAGTCACTGATAAATGTCAGTAAAGTGGAAGGCATTCAATTTAGATGTGATTTAATAAGACCTGCCTGGATCAGATACATTAGTGACTGTCATCAGAATAACCAAGCGTTGTAACTGCCACATTGGGATGCGGGGGCTGAAAGAAGTGTAGAGTATGACCCAGTTGGAGAATGCAGCTCTATTTCTGCATCCCCCCAGCAATTCCAGTCACTCCCCCACCTCTCCCACACAGAGTTTCTCCATCTATCATACCTGCCCGGTGTTTGCTCCCATCATCAATCAGAGGGGCTGTCAGAGCTCTGAGATGAGGTCTGATCGTTCGCTTCTCATGAAGGTCCAGAAACAGGTGAGAAGATCAGGCAACTGTGACCAACCCTTTCAACCTGCCCCGCACCAAACCCTGTGGGGAAATTAACTGAATTCCCTTTCCTCAGTGGAGCACTGAGATAGGAAGGGGACCAGAGAATTAGGCCACGGTAAATATACAGAAGACAGTCTATGCTATTTCATGGCTCTGGAATAATGTATCCAGTTCCGCATGCAGAATCTTTGGGTGTATAAGGCACCTTAACCTTCAGATCATGCTTTCCCCCCTTCCTTTAAAATTTATGGTTACCATTTAGGCTGATTTCAATTTCCATTAATAATACATGCAACTGATGTACATTTAAGTGATTTTAATCATGTCTTGGTGACAGGTTTAGCTTAAAGCGGGGCTCCACTTAGAACTATCAAGTAAATTTCCTCTGAAAAGGTCAGTTTAACATTTAACAGGACGGTCCATTCCAGACAAATTAGATTTCGCTCCGCTTGTCTGGAGTGCAAACACTTTTCACGTCGGAGCCAACAGAGGGCTGTCAATCAAGAGCGAAAAGCAGCCAGTGCTTGTGGAGGAGGCTGGCTGCCACCTTCTTCCCAGGAAGACTGGTCCTCTGCTGCATAACTTGCTCACGGTAGTTCTTCTGTTTATTGAAGGGCTCCGCTGTAGAGCTACCACGAGCCCCTGAGTAAGGGGTAGCACAGAGTTATCTTACCCCGGGAGCAGGCCTGGGACTGAATTCATTCCTAGCTTCCCTCCATGATTCAGGAGAGGTGAGAATACTGGTATCAAGCATTTATCTTCTGCAACTGACTACCCTCCCTAAGCTGGACAGCATGCCTTGGGTGGAGTCAATCCACTAACTACCAGCACCAGAGGGGAGATGAGCAGCCTCCTCCCCCTGCACTGAAATCTGTGAGAGGTTACAGTTGCTTGGTGGTAAGGTGTTCATTGAGGGGAAGCACTGGTAACTGAGCATAAGGGACTGGCCCAAGAAAACCCCCTGTATTACAGTGACTTATAGAACTGTAACCAATCTACATGCTCAAGACAAACGGTAGATAAAACACACATCATGCCTGAGAAACTGGCTATTCCTTCATCTCCCAAGATGAAGATAGTACTAGTAGGTCACCTATAGGGTGATCAGATAGCAAGTGTGAAGAATCGGGACACGGGTGGGGGTGGAGGGGGAGGTAATAGGTGCCTATATAAGACAAAGCCCCAAATATCTGGACTGCCCCTATAAAATCAGGACATCTGGTCACTCTAATCCCCTATCCCCTCTGATGCAACATTACCACACATTACAGCACCACTGCAAATGTAGACACTGGTGATTGAGACAGATTGTCAGTCTTTTGTGTTCTGAGGGCCCAGTCCTATGAGGTGCTGAACCGCACTTAGGAGGAGAAGTGGGGACAAAGCCAGCACCTCAACACCTCACAGGAGGAGCTTGGCACTTCATGGGACCAGCAACTCAGAACAAAAGAACCTGAATTTAAGGCACCATTAATTACAGCCAGGGGAGTAGTGGTGATGCTGCTGCTGATAGAGAGGATCTGGAGTTGTGGTTGGAAGATTTCTCATCCAAGTTTCACCAGAAACCACCCCCATGAGGATCTGCCCGGCCCTTTTTCACTTTATATCTTACTCGACATCATAGAAACAGAGAGACTAAAAGAGGCTTCCTAGTCCATCCCCTCCTTTGCTCCTCTTCCTTCCCGCAGACAGAAGCAAACCATTTCTACAGCTCATGCCATCCAGATGAAGCTACATTGCAACATTGAGTAGGGAGAACATGTTAGTTTCCCTTTAAAACATGTTCCTCCATCCCCAACAGCTTCAGCCAAGAACCATTTGATGGAAATTGCTCCGTGCTGAGGAGAGGTGGTGGGGGTGACTATTTCTTTTCTCTGCATTGATCGCCCATGCATTCCCAGAGTAGCCTCCCACTGATTTTCTCTATGAACACTGAAGGTGGTATTTAATATACAAGGTCTTAGTGATCTCCATATGGGTACAGTAATAACAGGCCAGCAGACCTTTGGGGGTTTACCAGAAGCCACTTGTCCTCGCTTTTAAGGACCTTCATGGCTTGTTCTCACCCTACCCGTCTTTTCTTGTATGGCATGGAGCTATTAACACCCACCTTCACTTCAGCCTTTACTGTCCATTGGTCAAACTTTCCCACAGGCCCCTTTGTGCTTTGGCTCATGCCACCTCTTATACCAGAATCAGCTGCCTGTAAGAGACTGAAAAGCCACTACATTATCCTCATTCAAAACCTTCCTTAGAACACACTTAACAATGGTGAGGCAGCTGGTGTGGTGTGAACACTGTTTATTGCACTGATCTGAATCATCTCATTGTTACATTGCGCTCACCTGTCTGAGGTATCTGCTTGTTCTCCTATACACTTAAACGTGTGCACACATAAAAAAGCCTAGCAAAACAAGCCCCAGTCCCTGACTGGGGACTCTAGGTCCCGACAAATAAACAGCACAAGCTCAGTTTCTAAATCATACATGCTTATAAGAAAGAAACCACCACCACCACCCTGTTCTTTTGATAGGAAACTCCATATAGGGTCTACTACAAAGCCTGTTGAATTTAATAGGAGTCTTTCCATTGAGGAATTCAGAGCAAACTCTAACGCTCATATAAAGTTAAATGAAATTCTGTCAGAGGCTTATGGGGTGAGGAAACAGATGCTGATGACCCCTCTGCATGCAGCACAATCCTGTGTTAAGAACATGATCTCACATAAGAGTACATAAAATGTTTATGGGCTTTACAGAGCAAGAACAACGAAGACCCGTCAAGTTTACAAGGGAGGGGCAGAAAGGGAGAAAACGGATAAGCAGAATGCTGTGAAGAGGAGGACGACACCAGGCATCAAAGGCGGATGAGATGACAATGCAAAGCTATAGAGAATAGGTTTTTAGGCATGCACATGATCACTGTAAGTGTATATCAAATACATACATAAAGTAATGCTCGGATTCCATTCTGGGATTCTGATTATCTCAACAAGCTACTCATGCGTCAACATCTCCCTCCCTTGATGGAACTGTGGGCTCATTAGGTGCAGTTGGAGGAAATTGAATCCCTATGTGCTAGACAGCAGTTGCCAAAGCAAATTAAATTATCCAGCTAGATTTTAGGTCAGGGACCTCGAACCTACCCATCCACACATCAGGCACTGTTGTGACTTTGTTTAAAATGTACAGAACTCCCAATGAAATATAAACTTCCTTTCTGAGTTACGGACACAGAACCTGATGGAGTGAGTCCCTTACGCACGGTTTTATGGATTGGAGTCAGAGGTGTTATTTCACATGTGATGTACATTATAGCAAATCTGCACAATCCAGGCAAGATTAGTACATGTCCCTTTCCTTGCTGTTATGAGATACTTTGCAAACCAGTGAGGTTATATATATATATGGACATATACCTATCTCATAGAACTGGAAGGAACCCCGAAAGGTCATTGAGTCCAGCCTGCTGCCTTCACTAGCAGGACCAAGTACTGTACTGATTTTGCCCCAGATCCCTAAGTGGCCCCCTCAAGGATTGAACTCACAACCCTGGGTTTAGCAGGCCAATGCTCAAACCACTGAGCTATCCCCCCCCTCAGAAATTAAGGACCAAATCCAAAACCCACTTGAAACCAATAGGATTCTTTCCATTGATTTTCAATAAACTTTGGATTAAACCCCAAAGCGCTACCAATGTGCCTGGAGCTGATCAAATCACAAAATGCAGACAGCCCCTGCTCTGAACAGCTCGCTTTGTAGAGAAGACAGTGAAGACAGGACACAACTGCAGCAGCTTTAACTCTCTCTCCCATTCCCTTTCTGATGAAGATTTACCCACATCTCCCATTTTTTTTTCCACCATGAGACCTATATTGTTGCTCTATCCTGTTCCTCAGCCAGGCGGCCACTGTCTGGTTCCCCAAGCATGACACACAGCCCTTTGGGTTCACAACAATGTCTTAACGCATGCTCTTTGTCAATGAAAGTGAGATTGGAGAAATGGGAGAGAGAAGGATGAAGTGTCCTCCTAACATCAAACTAATTTAAAATAGAAAGGAGGAAAAAAAGCTGTTAACTCCCCTGGATGTAAAAGCTGAGTAATGGCCCAACAAAGTCCCATTGCAAATTCAAGCACACCACATTAAATAATACACATGCTGCTTTGAATTGTGGGTCCCAAGGAGCAGAGTCCTCCGAACCAAGTTCTCTGCCTTATGTATGCAGACAAACATATAGTGGACGGGGTTGGTGGGAGGATACAACAAACCAGCTTAGGACTAATGCAGTACTGCATACCATCCAAGAACATTGCTGCTTTATTCTTCCATTCCCCGTGGCATCTTCCAACCAGCAGCATAGTACTGAATTTTAGATCACAGCAACAGCCTCACGCTACAGCCCAGCAGCTTGTTAGTAAACAGGAAAATTGTCTTACTGATATTACTATACAATTGTCTTACTNGTTAGTAAACAGGAAAATTGTCTGACTGATATTAATTGGGGCTTTCAAAATTCTATCTTTAATTTCTATATTAACAGCAGCAATGGAAGGCTTAAAAGCAAATGATTCAGACATGAGGCAGCTCACCTCTCAGACTGACATATGGAACTGCCTGCCTTAAAAGCCACACACAAGTGTAACTTTCAGTCAATTAAAAACTTTTTAGCCACTACACAAATTTGAATATTTTTGGAGAGTCGTCTTTATTTGAATCAACACAGGCTGGGCAATACATCTGGTGAGAAAACGCATCCCAGAGCAGGGACAAATAAATTGCATTGTGATTGCCAATTGCCTGTTGGCATCTCACAAGTTAATGTACACCGCGAAGACAATTAACACACACAGAGCTTAGCTATTATGTCTCTGCACAATTTCTTCTCTAAGCAATTTCCATAGAAATCTTGCAAATTAACAAGCATTGTTTTGGTTTTTTTGCTTGACTCAGCAAGATTTTCTGAAATAACAAAGAGCTTTTGAACTTAAAAGATGGCAACTGCCCAACCCAATGACTGTTTAATTATTTTTAAATTACATTAATAGAGGGGCTGCAGGATGAAATTATATTTGTTTATAAAACTGGCCATTATTTTGTATTAGTGCACGTGGCTGAATGGACTTTATAAATTGACTATTATATATTCCTCCACCCGCTCTGTTTATTTTGCATTTTGGTGCATGGAATTGCTAAGCTGTAGTAGCCACTAAAAAAACCCAACATAATTACTGAAAAAATACATATCTACAGTGGGGCCATTGTGATATTATGTCAATGGCCAGAATTGATTTTCAGATCAGGTCTACAACTTCACTAGCTTCAGTCAAACCAAGTCAGTGTCCACCAGCTGAGGATCTCTCCCTTCATCCATACTCTTATTCTGTTATCTATCAAGTCCAAGCTTCTTCCCTCAGAGGTCTATAATAAGGGACTCAAGGATTTGCCCTTTTACACATTTCTGCTTGCTCTGTGCATTCTGCCCAAGTTTGTCACCTCACTGCCCCATTTGCCAAATCTGGTCTCTCTGCCTTCCACACAGGCATGGAATGACATTCCCAGTAACCCAGACTCACTTCAGCTTCAAGAAGCTATTTAGGCACACCCCATTTAAAGAAGCATTCGGGCTTTAATGATTAAGTCTCCCATAGTCTGTAATGGGGAAATTATAGATTGATAGATTTTAAAGCCAGAAGGGAGATCCTCTAAGTCTGACCTCCTGTTTATCATAGGCCATTAAATTTAATCCAGTTACTCCTGTATTACGCTCAGTAAATTGGGTTTGACTGAATCATTGTGTTTGGTTAAAGCAGATCTTTCAGAAAGGTACCCAGTCTTGATCTGAAGACATCAAGAAATGGAGCATCCACCACTTCCCTTGGTAGTTTGTTCCAATGGTCTATCAGCCTCACTGCTAAAAATGTGAGCCACATTTCCAGTTTGAATTTGTTTGGCTTCAGCTTCCTGTTATGCCTTTCTCCAGTATTTTCTCCCCATGAAGATACTAATACACCATAAAGTCTCCTCTCAATCTTATTTTTGATAAGCTGAACAAGTCGAGCTCTTTCAGTCGCTCACTCTAAAGCATTTTCTTTAGCCCTCAAATCATTTTTGTGGCTCTTTTCTGGACCCTCTCCAATTTTGCAACATTATTCTTAAAATGTCACCACCAGTGACATACAAAACACCCTAGTATTGGTCTCACCAGTGTCATACACACAATTAAAATTCACCTCCCTTGTCCTACTCACTAGTGTCATTTATGCATCCAAGAATTACCTGGGTCCTTTGTTGCCAGAGTATGGCACCAGGAGCTCATGTTGAGTTGCTTGTCCACTATGACCCCTAAACCCTTCTAAGAATCACTGCTTTCCGTGATACAGTCCCCCATTCTGTAGGTCTGTCCTGCATTGCTTGCTCGTAGGTGCATAATTCTGCATTTAGCCCAGTTTACCCACCTATCCAGATTGCTCTGTACAACTGCCCTGTCCTCATTGTTTACCATTCTGCTAAACCCTGATCATTCACAAGCTTTATAAGCAGGGATTTTATATTTACGGCCAGATCATTGAGGAAAAAGTTGAATATCCTCAGGCCTCATACCGATTCCTGCAGAAGCATTCCCATTCAATGACGACTTCCCATTGAGGACTCCTTTTTGAGATCTCTCTCTTAGCCAGTTCTTAATTCAGCTATGCCAAACCGCAACCCCAATGATAGCCCTATCCACTACCATCCTAGAGCCAGGAACTGACCTCAGGTCTGCCGATTCCCAGCTCTGTACTCATGTCCACTGGACCAAGCAGCTTCTCTTATATTGCAGCTATAACGTTCTCCTACACGATCATGTGAAAACTGGGCTGATTAACTCTCACAGATAACATCAAATAAAGGATGAGATCCCTGTTGTGCATTCAGGTCCACAAATTACTATGTTAGAAGAAAAACTCGGTGGAAGGATAATGAGTAGCCCAAGTGTCTCCCAAGTCTACTATTGGCTTCAAAACACTGTCATTGATCATCCTAATAAGCACTTAAGAAAGTAAATCAAAGGCTATTAAATCACATCTGACATCAAGCTCGCTTCCCTGAGTAACGCATAAATGTTGGAAATTTACAGTATGTGTGCATTGGGGGGGAAATGCTGGGTTTTAATACAAAATTTATCAGCTCGCTTTTTGTTTTCCTTGACCAGAGATGAAATGTGGTGTATTGTAATGTGATTTTCACATACAAATAGCTAAGACCCATCATAGCATTAACCTATCATGAGAGACTACAAAGAATAGGATTATTTAGCCTGGAAGAAACTAACATTTTAGAGGGGGAATTTACTGAAGTTCTTAAGATTATGACAAGCACAGTGAGAAACAATTGATCTCTCCATTTTATGCTGCCCCATAACAAAAGAACATGAGGCAGCGGCAGAATATTTTCCTCATTGCTTGTGGGCAATCTGGCCAGTTCGATGCAATGAGAGGTCAGAGACTTACATGCTGCAGATGGCTTTATAGGGAATTTTAGAACCTATAACCACAGTTATAGTTATGTACGCTAATCTGCTGCATGAGCAATTAAACCTTATGCTTAGGGAAGACATTGATTTCCCAGAGGTGTCAGGAAGAAATTGACCTAGTGACAACAGGTTAGTAATTGGGAGGGGAGTTTGATGCGACTTATGAATGTTAGTCACTCCTGGAGGCAGGTAAATAATAATAGCGGGCCAGATCTTGAGGCCTTTACTCGGTCAAGCTCACCGTGTAAAACCTTTATGCTTCCATCCACTTCCTTGCATGGAGAGGAGTCTGGCCCCAGGCTCACTGCTATTGGAGAGCTGGAGGTGGGGAACAGGGCCGGCGCAACCCATTAGGCGACCTAGGCGGTCACCTAGGACACTACTATTTGGGGGGCGCCGGTGCCCCGGCCATCCGTGGAATTTTGGGGGCGGGACCTTCCGCCGCCGCTGTCGGGGGCGGCATTTTGGGGGCGGGACCTTCCACCGCCTAGGGCGCCGGAAAAGCTGGAAGCGCTCCTGGTGGGGAATGATGCTGCCCCATAGCCCCCATCCTGCAGAAGTCCCTCTGTGAAACTGCCACAAATATAGAGGGCTTGTGGGGCAGGGCCAGCCCTCGGTCTTTTGCCACCCAGAACAGCAAATGTCTTCAGCACCTCCCCGAGCTAAGCAAAAACAAGGCCAAGCAATGTGGTGCACCCCTTACCCCAGATGATGATTTGGCCCTCCCCCAAAGTTGGCACCCAGGGAGACTGGCCCCTAAGGCCAGCCCTATTGAGGGGATACCCTCTTGTTGTGTTATCCCCCTCCGAGGCTGCAGGCTAAAGCAGAGTAGCTTCCTGAAAACAGGGACAGAAAAGATTTCTGTGGCTGCCGCCTGCATTCATAGGAGCCCTTTACCCTCTCTCTCTCTCTAGAGGAGTGTTCCAGGAGCAGCCAGCCGCTGGGGGAGACCCTGATATCACAGCTCTCTCTGAAGCCATGCTATCCATTTATACTCACTAGCGGGGGTTTCATATCAGCATGTCCAGCACGTCTCATAATTCCCATTGTGCAGAGGGGTGAAGGGACTTGCCTAAAGCTGCACAAGGCAGGGGCAGAGTAAGGACTAGAACCCAGGACTTCTGGCTTTCAATCCCCAGCTCTAACAAATAGACATAGGACCTCCCCTAAGCAGGGATAAAAACAACCTGAGAAGAGCTGAATGTGTGTTTTTCAGCCTCATCATAGATCCCCTAGGTATTAAAATATCCTGGGAAAATGTATACATCCATACTTGAGCCATCAATATGAATACAGTGACTCATTGCCTTGGTTCCTCCAGCTGCTTTTTATCCTTTTGTCACACCGAAGGAGTTTTAACACACAGCTCCCCTGCAAGTCTCTGGTATCCGTTTTTTATTTAGAAGCTAAGAGATTATTCGGGTCTGATTTCTACGGCTACGCCACTCAACAATTAATGGCTCTATCAAACTGGCAGTTGAGCATTATGCCCATTTTAAAGCCTGCAGCTTAACAAAACGCTCCCAGAAAAACAGCTCTCTGCCAGCCACTGTGTGCTGGGGAAGGCTGATGGTTTGTAATTAATGACAAGGAACCTACAATCTGATCAGACTATTAGCAACATCACTTTGTCCTTTCCACCATACTGTGTTTCACTTTGGAACATGAAGATGACTGGCAGGATAAATCGCTAGCTACTTGTTTAATTCTTGATGCTCTGTTTTATTTCTGCCCCCTGCTATACCAGGCATTTGGGGCTAAATGCTGTCGGGGAAACTTTGCAATAGTAACAAGAGGGCTGGCCGGAAAACAACAATTCTGTCTGGTGAAAGAGATCCAGGCTCAGGTCTCTGTTCTGCTTGAGTCAGAGAAGTGAGTTGAACCTGGCTCTCCCACCTGTCAGGTGAACACCTTAACCACCAAGNTCTCTTTCTCTATCAGAAATTACATCCTAGACCAGAGAGCCCTTCCCTGCAAAATTGTTGTCAAATGTGTTACATTTCTGCAACACATTTCGGTTTCTCCAGAAAAAAAAGTTTTGTGGAAACTCCTTTCAATTTATCAACCCCATGCATTCAAATATCATGAAGTAGGACCCTCCCACCCCTTCAGAAAAACAAATATCAAGAGGTTATTTAAAATAAAAAAAGATATACATTTGGGGTTCTCTTTATTTGCCTGTTGGTTTGAGACTTTCAAGCTTTCCCCACGTACACACACCTTGAGGGCTATAAAGTTATTTTATTTGGGGAAAGAAAAAGTCTGAGATTCTGATGCAATCCCCTGACTCCAAGAGCTGCTACTTTAAGGGGAAACACACACCACACACACAAAGTATCACAATACACACAATAAAAAAAAAATCACTAGATTGGCTCCACTGGCTTTGTCTATGTGAGGATTTTGCCTTCAGGGACAAATGGAGGACATCTAAACCTCTCCCTACCTTTCCCCACAAAGTCATGTAAAACACAAGATGTGGGGGAAACGCTTCCCTGTGCACATCTCATGTCAGATCACTAGTCAGATTGCAAGATAATCAGAGCACTGAGACAGTTTTCACACCTAGCTATACAGCACCGCACACACTGTTAGCAAAATACACCGAAAAGGCTTATAGAATAAACCCCTTGGGACAAGGAACACGTCTGACACCACATTCGTAAAGCACTGTATCAGTTCACAGTGCGATATAAGTGATTTTTATAATAAACTTACCACCCCTTAAATAAGTTCTCCCAGGTAAGCTGGGGAAATGACTCGGCAGAATAAAAAAAATGAAGTCAGCCAGAGAGGCCGATTTCTCAAAGAAAGAAAGGAAATAAATTGCCAGAAGCAAAACTGCCTCCAATCTCGGGTGGAGTTCAGCTCAATCTAGGATGACCAGATAGCAAGTGTGAAAAATCAGGACAGGAGGTGGGGGGTAATAGGTGCCTATATAAGAAAAAGCCCCCAAAATCGGGACTGTCCCTATAAAAATTGGGACATCTGGTCACCCTAGCTCAATCCTATGACACCAGGTGCCACGTCTCCTCCTTCTACAACCCAGCCAGCCAATTTACAGCCCTAAACTCCTGTGCTGAACTGCCGTTAACCCCCTGCTCCCCAGGGACATCCTCTGGCAATACTTTAGCTCTTCTAGCTGGCCTGCATCTTGGCCCTCCAGACTTGCTGGCCAGTACGGGTGTGCCGACAGCTGACTGGCACAAAGCATTAGAGATGTATTAAACCCAAGGTAGCCTAATTGCGCTGGCTTCCTGCAAAGTGCAAAATTGACTTGAAATACTGCTGCTCATAAACAGATCTATTAGCTGCCACAGCCTGGAGCTCAGTTATTCCTGGGGCTTGCTGTCTGTCAGTGCCCCCAGGGTGTGCACTATGGGCCTTTTTGCTGAGCAATGGGTGGTCTTGCTTCCCCCCCACACACACACACACCTCCGCTAAGCTTCCGAGATGAGAAAAATTGCTGCCAAGAAACATTTTATGTTCTGAGCCTATAAGCTACCAGCAGCACAGCACTCAAACAGCAGCTTTTCTGTTAACATGTCGAACGTTAGAACTTCTCACTCATGGGGTTTATTACTGTCCATTCAGTTTGTGTTTCTTTTCCACTAGCAGGGCAATCTGAGATGATTCTATGTATAACTAACAGACAGTAGCGGCGCCAGCTCTTCCGGCGCCCTAGGCGGCGGAAGGTCCCGCCCCCAAATTTCAACGGGTGGCCGGGGCGCCGGCACCCCCAAAATAGCAGCGCCCTAGGCGACCGCCTAGGTCGCCTAATGGGTGCGCCGGCCCTGCTAACAGACAAGGTGATGGAGCCCTGAGCCTGCACAAAGGACCCACTGATTTCCAGTTGGAAGATGGGGGCCATAATGATAACCCCATTTGTCTAAGATCAGGTAGAGAACCAGTTTAACATCGGATACGTTCTCTAGCTGGAGAATCCGTCCTGACTTTGCATGAGATGGACTTGATGTCCTCTCACCCACCTTGTCTCTTGATGTCCTAATAGTTCTTTTCCCATCCCCTGTGACTAGTTGTCCTCCATCAGTCACACTGAAAGCCATTTAAGATGACAAATGATCCTCAAGATAAAGGATGGCCTTGTGACTAGGGCACTGGTCTGGCACTCAGAAGAACTTGGGTCAACTCCAAGGAATTGGACAAGTCACTTCAGACCCCGTCCCTCCTCATGCCTCAGTTCCTCACCTGTAAGAGCTGGGATAACATTCCTGTCCCTCGCCTATTTAGACTGCAAGCACTTGAAGGCAGGGTGTGCCCCTCACTGTGTTTTTGCACACCAATGTGTATTAGCAAAATGGGATCCTTGATCTTGATTGGAGTGTCTAGATACTACCACAATACAAATAGTAATAAATACTTTTGCTGACACCTCCCCTATTACTAGGATGCTATTATGGAGGCAAGCCAAAAAGAAATGTGCTGAGCCCTATGAAATTCAACAGGGCTGCTTATTTAAGGGGTGAAGCAATGTTCTGCTTGCATGGAGCCGCTTGCTCAGTAAGGAGCCAATTTTTCATTTAACAAGGTTCATCGAAAGCAGTGATTTCATGCATACCAAACAGAGATCCAGACTACAGAAATCCCCTTAATACCAGGACTCCTGATCAATTAGTCCATGTGTTACTGGGTTTTTTTTTAAATTTTAATGTTTAGCTTCTTGCATTTTTCTTCTTTGCCTTATTTTTTTCCAATACCATATTTACTGCTGTATGCAGATATGTTATATTAGAAAAGATAATACTATATTAATGGTGACCAGTGGGCAAACAAGTTTGGATAAAGTAAAAAACAATCCACCATCCAAAACCTCGCTCCCATTATTTTCCATTAGCATGGGCACCTCAGCATTTCCCAGGGCTGACTGGGATTGGAAGCAGCATATGACAAGTATGGGAAGCAAGTAATAATAAAATCTCCTATGGAAGCATCCTCTCAAAAGATTTCCTGCCAGTTTCTGCAGGCGCAGGACACAGATAGAGCTGGTAGGCAAATGTGTTCTTTTTCCATAGTTTCAGAGAAAAAGAAAGTTTCCATGGAAAATTTGACTTTTCAGTGAAGTCTCCTCTGTCCAGGCTCTTTACCAGAAAGACCCTCTTGTCCAACGGCCCCCGGGCCCCTTACCATCACCCAGGGAAGGGTTCCCTCTCTGGAATCAGGATCCCTGTAACCGTCACATCCCTGCCCCTGACCTGTGGGGTGACATGTTGTAACCTCTGCAATGCAGAATGTCCACCACTGCCTTCTAAGGTCCTTTCACTGGGATCAGATTCCCTAGGGGTTTGGCACTCATAGACTTTAAGGTCAGAAGGGACTATCATGATCATCTAGTCTGACCTCCTGCACATTGCAGGACACAGGCGCTCACCCATCCACTCCAGCAATAGACCCCTAACCTCTGGCTGAGTTACTGAAGTCCTCAAATCATGGTTTAAAGACCTCAAGTTACAGAGCACTCAAAGCTCTCCCCTTTTGGAACCGCTTCCCTCCAGGAGATATCTTTGCTGTTGAGTCCCCTACCCAGTTCCCCTCAGAAGTCCCTCTCAGAAGCTTTCTGTGTTCTGGGGCTTCCTAAGTGAGCCCTCAGAACCCTTGATTAGGCCCAGGGGTTTCTTAGCTAATTAACTGCACTCAGCCATCTAGGCACCTAACGCCTCACAGGTGGCTTGGGGTTGGCTCATTCTCCTCAGCAGAGCCTGTCACAAGTAGGCTGAGTGAGTGCCTGACTCCCTCAGGAGCCAGCTACCCTGTGACAGCAGCACCGTCCAGTTCTGCAGGAAGAATCTGATTTGGACTGACAAAGGCTTTCGTCTGTTGTTATTATTTAGCATTCATATTGTGGTAATACCTAATGGCCCATTGGGCCAGGCACTGTATCAGTATATGGTAAATGACTCTCCCTTGCCCCAAAGACCTTACCATCTAACAGGCCAGGTACAAACACGTAGAGGAGACAAGTGCAGCAGGGTGAGAAGGTGGGATAACAAACACAACAGGATGTGCACAATTCTTAGCCGGGCAGCAGCGGCAATCACAGCTCTCCACCTGCCTAAAGAAGGTTGTACCTTACTCTACGAATGACAGGAGAGGTGAGTTTTGAGGGAGGACTTGAAGGAGGACAAGGTGGTGGCAATGGGCAGCATGTGAACCACCGTTCGGGAAGGCTAGCCCCTGTCTCCGCCCCTTCTGCCCGAGGCCCTCCCCCTCCCCCCCACCCCTTCCCCCACTCCTTCTGCCCTCGTCTCCCCCTGCTGGAGCCCCAAGTCCCACACCGTGCCCGCCAGACCCCAACCCCAGCCCTGGACTGCCCCAGCCGGCCCACCAAAGCACCCCCAGCCCCAGAGTGCCAGGCGGGCAACCCCAGTGCTCCCAGCCCCCGGGTGCCAGGTGGAGAAGCCCCAGAGCCCCCAGTCCCGGAGCACCGGGTGGCCCCAGCACTGGCCCCAGCTGCCCCGAATCCCAGGCCGCAGTCCAGCCTGCTCTAGCCTGCTTCAGGGAAGAGGAGCAGTCTGGGTTGGGGCCACTGGGGAAGAGCGGGAAGCAGGAGAGGGCCTCGGGGCAGAGCGTGCACAGGGACATGCCTAGCTGTTTGGAGAGGCTCAGCCTCCCCTGGCCTGCCATACCTGCAGCCCATGGTAGTGGCTTTATGGATTTGAACAAGGACTTTTTCCACCTGTAAGGCGCAGCGTGGGACAGAGTGTGACAGTGCTTGTTGGTGAAATGGAGAATTGCGTGATCACAGCTACTCTCCTAGGCAGAGCGACAGTGGAACTGGCAGAGACTCCACAACAACGGGTACTCTTGCCAGCACGGCCAGGGTAGGCAAAGCTGTGATTTGCACTGGTTGAAATTTCCCTTCACTTGCAACCACCAGGGTAAGCTTGACCAATGCAAATCACAGCTTGGCTTGGGATTTGTGGCGTGGCTTGAATATCCCAGTTGCTGGCCCAGTGATTGCTAATCTGGAACTATTCCCAAATACAAGCCAGCTGTGATAGGCTCCTATATAACATCTGGTATATTACCAATGAGGCACCAGTTTGGAGCAGTATATAGCATGGCAACAGGGCCGGCTCTAGGCACCAGCGTTCCAAGCATGTGCTTGGGGCGGCCCTTTTCAAGGGGCGGCATTCCGGCCCTTTGGGGGCGGCACTTTTCAAGGGGCAGCACTCCGCCCCTCCCCCCTCCCTTTTTTTTTTTGGTGCTTGGGGCAGCAAAAAACCTGGTGCCGGCCCTGCATGACAAACATGCAGAAAGCCAAATGGCATCCCTGATAGTTCGTTAGCCACCACTTTCCTGGCAGAGTTTCAAATCCAGACAGCAAGTTCCCCATGCAAGCCCAGGGACTCAGCGCAGAGCACTCAGACAGCGAGATGGCAGCAAGATGGATGTGAATAAATTGCATGTGGTCATTACAATTCTTCAACTAATAATTTTAAGAGCGGGGAAGAAATGAGCCATTACTGGAGAAAGACTTTGGGTGCTTTCAGGAAAGTAATGAATAAAAGGGTTCAGACTGGATGGTTAGAAAATCATGAGGAAAAAGGTCAGTTTGAACTGAGCTATTATGCTTTAGAGTAAACAGTCATCAGTTTACGCTGCAAAATATGTGGCAGAGCCGCTGAATGTTTGAATACAGGTTATTTGCAGCACCCAATCTTCAGCTTTCTCTCCATCCCCTCCTCGAAGAGCACAGCAGCAGTGTACACATGTTTGAACATTTCAGTTTTAATAATGGCTTTAGTAGCAGGCCTTTATAACTGAATACAAGTCACTCTGCAACAGGTCGTAGCATTCTGCCCGTTCACATGCTGTCCCTACGTGCAGCTATCTCCCCACAAGTTCATTAGCGAGTGAGCAGAGTTGTGCAAAACCTCTCTGGTTTTATGCTTGCAATAAGGCACATCTGGTTTATGTTGGCGGCACATCCAACCTGCAGCTCCCAGGACAGATCCAGCACACGGGATGATTCTGTCCAGCCCCCGAACACATCTGCCCTCTCGGCCCAGCAGACCTGCTCTACAAAATGGCATCATCCATGTGGCGTGACTTCACACACACCATATGTGTGAGGTCACATTGTGTGGTGGATGCCATTTTATAGAGCAAAATAGCGTCCTCCGCACATGACCTTGCACACACTGTAGTTGCGAGGTCACACTGCATGGAGGATGCCATTTTGTACGGCATGTATTTCTGCATGTGGAGATGCTCCAATACTAACATCTGGACCACAGCACTGAAAGGTTGGAGCACCCATCAGATGAGGGGTCAGGAAGGAACTTTTACCAAGACCAGATTGAGAGACCAGGGGTTTTTTTTTCCCATCATCCCTTAGTCATGGATCACCTAGTGGGATCATCTGGGCACATCTCACCTAACCAATTCCCTGCCATAGCCCGGGTCTCGGGCATTGGTGGCACTGGAATTTCTCCATTCTCTGCCCATGGGACACAACAGTTCAGTCTTCTGAGGACTGAAATATTTGAGTCCAGTTAAAATCATTAGGTTCAACATAGGGGTATTTTGGTGAAATTTAGTGGCTTGAGTTATACAGGAGATCAGACTAGATGAGCCAATGATCCCTTCTGGCCTTAAACTCTATGAAATTATGAAAGCTCCAAAATCTGGATCAAGATTTCAGGATCATTTTGAATCTGAGGTTTTGTCCCATTACAAAGATAGGAACCATGGGCAAACTTAAGATCCAGGATAACGCTTGTATTTCAAAACACTCCCAAAGTGTTTTTCATTATTATTTTGGGTGTCGGTGGGGGGAAGTTAGATCCAAGACTTTGGTGTGGGCCTGTGTTTTATGTAGCTATGTAACTGGAAAAAAATGTTGTTCTGTTTTGTGTGTGCTATACCTTTAAATTTTAAGGAGTCTCCCTGCCAGCTGCAAGGACAGTTGCCATTTTGTGTTTGGTTTGAGGCTTGATCCTGTTTCCAATTAAATCAATGGCAAGACTCCCATTAACATAAATAGAACAGGATGAAAAATGTTAGAGTGAGTGTCTGTCTCTGGGAGACTTTACAAGACAGATAAGAACATAAGAATGGCCATACTGGGTCAGACCAAAGCTCCATCCAGCCCAGTATCCTGTCTACCGACAGTGACCAATGCCAGGTGTCCCAGAGGGAGTGAACCTAACAGGTAATAATCAAGTGATCTCTCTCCTGCCAGCCATCTCCACCCTCTGACAAACAGAGGCTAGGGACACCATTCCTTACCTATCCTGGCTAATAGCCATTAATGGACTTAACCTCCATGAATTTATCCAGTTCTCTTTTAAACCCTGTTATAGTCCTAGCCTTCACAACCTCCTCAGGCAAGGAGTTCCACAGGTTGACTGTGCGGTGTATGAAGAAGAACTTCCTTTTATTTGTTTTAAACCTGCGGCCCAGTAATTTAATTTGGTGGCCCCTAGTTCTTATATTATGGGAACAAGTAAATAACTTTTTCTTATTCACTTTCTCCACACCACTCATGATTTTATATGCCTCTATCATATCCCCCCTTAGTCTCCTCTTTTCCAAGCTGAAAAGTCCTAGCCTCTTTAATCTCTCCTCATATGGGAGCCGTTCCAAACCCCTAATCATTTTAGTTGCCCTTCTCTGAACCTTTTCCAATGCCAGTAGATCTTTTTTGAGATGAGGAGACCACATCTGTACGCAGTATTCACGATGTGGGCGTACCATGGATTTATATAAGGGCAATAAGATCTTCTCCATCTTATTCTCTATCCCTTTTTGAATGATTCCTAAAATCCTGTTTGCTTTTTTGACTACCGCTGCACACTGTGTGGATGATGTCTTCAGAGAACTATCCACAATGACTCCAAGATCTCTTTCCTGATTAGTTGTAGCTAAATTAGCCCCCATCATATTGTATGCATAGTTGGGGTTATTTTTTCCAATGTGCATTACTTTACATTTATCCACATTAAATTTCATTGCCATTTTGTTGCCCAATCACTTAGTTTTGTGAGATCTTTTTGAAGTTCTTCACAGTCTGCTTTGGTCTTAATTATCTTGAGCAGTTTAATATCATCTGCAAACTTTGCCACCTCACTGTTTACCCCTTTCTTCAGATCATTTATGAATAAGTTGAATAGATTGGTCCTAGGACTGACCCTTGGGGAACACCACTAGTTACCCTTCTCCATTCTGAAAATTTACCATTTATTCCTACTCTTTGTTCCCTGTCTTTTAACCAGTTCTCAATCCATGAAAGGATCTTCCCTCTTATCCCATGACAATTTAATTTACGTAAGAGCCTTTGGTGAGGGACCTTGTCAAAGGCTTTCTGGAAATCTAAGTACACTATTTCCACTGGATCCCCCTTGTCTGCATGTTTGTTCACCCCTTCAAAGAACTCTAATAGATTAGTAAGACATGATTTCCCTTTACAGAAACCATGTTGACTTTTGCCCAACAATTTATGTTCTTCTAGGTGTCTGACAATTTTATTCTTTACTATTGTTTCAACTAATTTGCCCGGTACTGATGTTAGACTTACTGGTCTGTAATTGCCGGGATCACCTCTAGAGCCCTTTTTAAATATTGGCGTTACATTAGCTATCTTCCAGTCATGGGTACAGAAGCTGATTCAAAGGACAGGTTACAAACCATAGTTAATAGTTCCGCAATTTCACATTTGAGTTCTTACAGAACTCTTGGGTGAATGCCATCTGGTCCCAGTGACTTGTTACTATTAAGATTATCAATTAATTCCAAAACCTCCTCTAGTGACACTTCAATCTGTGACAATTCCTCAGATTTGTCACCTACAAAGAATGGCTCAGGTTTGGGAATCTCCCTAACATCCTCAGCCATGAAGACTGAAGCAAAGAATTCATTTAGTTTCTCCGCGATGACTATCATCTTTAAGCGCTCCTTTTGTATCTCAATCGTCCAGGGGCCCCACTGGTTGTTTAGCAGGCTTCCTGCTTCTGATGTACTTAAAAAACATTTTGTTATTACCTTTTGAGTTTTTGGCTAGCTGTTCTTCAAACTCCGTTTTGGCTTTTCTTATTACATTTTTACACTTAATTTGGCAGTGTTTATGCTCCTTTCTATTTACCTCACTAGGACAAGAACGAACGGCTAGTTGTGCAGGTTTCCTAGGAAATACTTGGGAGGAGGAGAATGCAAATACTCACCTCTGGGCCCAATAACTTTTGAAGCTTCACCTTGGGGAGGGGACCGTTGTCTGGAATTACCTAACCCCAGGACCAAAAGGACCAAACGGCATTTGGGAGTAACTCTCAGATTCGGGGGTTTTCTAGTTCTGAGCAAGAGGAGTCATGAACTTGTATCCACAGGAAAGCCCGTGGGTGGAGTTCACTGGCCAGAGCCCAGGTTGGAATCAGGGGGTGATCGCCGGTAAGCGGCTCAGCACGTATGTAGGTTCTTCTGTTGTTTTTAAAAGTTTTCTCTGTAATGCTTTTAGGTTGAGAAGAAATGTCCTTGCTTAGAAAGCGCTGTGTGGGGTAACTTGGAACCGTGGGCAATTACAACTGTTTATAGGCTTTGAAGACTAAGCAAAGCGTAGACACAGGCCTCTCTAGGTGGTGTCTTTTGCTGGGGAATAACACAGTGTAGGCAGGGAACGGAATGAAGCCTGGAAAACCCCTGGAAAGCAGGGCATGAGAGGTGAAGGCTGGGGAGCCGGAAGCCTGAGAGTGGGGGCCCTCGCTGAACTGTGGCAGTACATTACTCCAACTTTACGCTCCCTTAGAACCACTAACCAATGTGTACCTTATACCTTATGCATCATCTCTGAATCTGGCCCAGTGTGTGAATGTGTATAAAATAATAATGACTTCAATTGAGTTATACCAAGGAACATTTTGCCCCATTGGGCCTGTACTATGTGCCTACACAACTCCATGGCATGCAGTGGAACAGGACCCCAGCATTGATTGGATACCACATGGCGAGATTCCTCCTTTTATTAGCCCTTTTATAAAGCAGAACAACCACCGACGAGCCCCATTTAAAGTGTTATAGATATCTGCGAAGCAGCATGAACATCGTACATCTGTTATTTACAGTATATTGATAATATATGTCTACATTAATATTCATAATCATGATTTACATATTGGCTTTCGCGCTGCAATGGGATCAGGGGTTTTTTGATTTACATGGTTGCACTACCACATTTCATGACTGGATGCAACAGAGAACGCACTTTTAATGTGCATAATAAATTTGCATCTTCATTAATGCTGAATATTTTATCCATGCAAACCAGGCGATGCAGAAGGCGCTAGATGAAATTCTAAACCAAGTCACACCTCAAAGGTTGCAGGCTCGATTCTCTTCTGACTCACCCCATGGTGTAAATCCATTGGCTTAAATGTAAGTGAGGTCAAATCAGGACCAGAGAATTCAGTTGTGGAAGAGCCCTGTGTTTATATGGCCCTGAGTCAGCAAAGTGCCTAAGCAGTGAAGTCATTGAGACTTCAACACATGCTTAAGTGCTTTGCTGAATTACAGCCTATGAAAGCATCTGCTGGAAGTTATAGGTGGGCTTGGCAGAATTCAGTTTTTAGTGTTTTGTAATTCCAATGGCTAATATCAATATTGATTATATTGGTGGTCAGACAGTCATTATTGAATGACTGTAGATGTCGCGATTCAAAAAGTTAAAGCTTTATAACACAAGTTGTCAACATCACAAGTCAAAATATACAAAGTAATAGATATCCTTAAATCAAACTCTAATAAATTCTTAAGCAGCATTTTTCTTACTTTGACTATCTGTAAATTTCAATTATTATTGATGGAAATATGTTTTTTATCATTTTGAGTGTGCATGGTAAAATTGACATTTACTGACATTTACCAATAAAAATCTAATCCTTCCAAGCCTAGTTACATACCAATGCCAATAAGACTTTGCTAACATCATTGGAATTCACATTGGTAGCATGCAAAGTACCCCAGGAAGCCCCTTACTAATATCAACTAGGGTTGGGAGAAACTGACAAGGTTTCTATCGTAAGGTTTTATTCTGCTGCCCATCACCCTGGTATCTGATCACCTTCCATGTAAAATCAATAGCAACTGCAAAGTCCCTTGTGGACTTGGGTGCTGAACACAAAGCATCTGACCCTGAGATAGGTGGAGGGCACTCAGCTCCCATTGAAGTCAGGAAACCAAATCCTGAGGTCCTTATTGAGGCCCCACTCAGGCAAGGATCCCACTAGGATCAAATTGTAAAATATACAGCTTCCTGTGTGCAAAACTGAGCATGTGAACTCAAACCCCAGTACCCTCAGGCATTCATGAGAGCGACAGCCAAGAGTTTGAATGTTCACAGAAGGGAAAAATAAAATAGAGGCACATGCAAAATTCATTTTTAAATTCAAGTGAATTCCCATAGGACAGTAGTTTTCAGACCACTGGGGTCCGCAGATTATGTCTAAGATTTCCAAAGGGGTCCGCACCCTCCATTTGACATTTTTTTAGGGATCCATAAATGAAAAATGTTGAAAACCACTAGGAGATATGTGGCAGCATTTCCCCAGCTCTGATATTCGGGTAAGGAAACTAACTTAGTCACAGGGTGTAATAATTGAAGTACTGAATGTAGTGATAAAAATATTTCAAATAGCTCTTTCAAGTCCCTTTTCCCCAAAACTGCCAGTTAGACTGTATTCAATAAAAGGTCTCTCTCTGTCACTTTTCTGAATTGATTTGTTTCTCCTGCTTTCTCCAGCTAAGACACCCTAATCCTCTGCAGCTGCAACTTGTGCCATGTCTCTAAACCATAGGTTATTACCTTATTAATGCAGCTCAGCAGGTGGAAAATAAAAGTGCATTGAACCAGCCTGAGAAACACAGGAGATTGATTTATGGAATAATGGGGTATCTGGGAAGTTTCATTCAAAACAGGCAAGTGTATATCACAAAACTTTAGAGTGCTCTGGTATAACATAATTCTCATTTGTAGCAAGTATACTCCATACAGTCAAAACCAGGTAGAGGATATTTAACATAACCTATCATTAGACAACATCACATGATCCAAAAGGGGAAGAAGGGAAGGTGAAACTGATCATGGTCAGTTTTGGTCCTTCCTCTGCTGACTCACAAAAGCAAACTGAGGAGAGAGCAAAGGGGTGACGCCTGGGGTGATGGTGATGACACACGCACATGCCTCTACAAACACAACATCCTGGATGAGCTGAGCTGTACACTGCGTTCCACTTCTACTACCTTTTATCCACGGAACACAGGGTGCTTTGCAAACATGAATTCATTGAGACTTCTAACAAACTCTGTGAGGAAGGTAAATATTTTTTTCTCTGTTTCACAGCTGAGTAAACTGATAGAGAGGTTAAGAGAATCTTGCTCAAGATCACACAAGAAGTTCATGACAAAGCTGGAAACAGAATCCGGGAATTCTGAAACTCTCTCTATTGCTTTAACCACTGTAATAATTCTAGTTATTCTGTACATATTATTTTAGATTTTCAAACCATAGCAAACATGAATCATCTCACCCTCAAAACATGCCTAGGAAATATGGTGATTAATATCCCCATTTTACATTTGCCTGAAGCTACACAGCAAGGCAAAGGCAGAGCTGGGATTTGAATAAAGGAGTTCCCAAGTTCAATGCACTAGGCCATGCTGCTTGCATCCCTTCCAAGTTAGAAGCTCAAGAGCCTGGTTCCATTTGCACCCATTTTACACAGGAGTAGCCCTAATGACTTCAATGACTGTACTCTTTGTTGACCAAACATTGGTGTAGGTAAGATCTGAGATATTGAGACTTTTGCAGCCCTTGTTTTGCAGGACTAATCGATTTTGGGGGGATAAGGCAGGTGAAGATGGGGGTACTATCTTGGGGACAATTTAAAGCAGAAAATTGTAATTTGTTGGAGAAGTGAGTGGGATAAATTGGATGCCTGCCATGTATGACAGCGTGCCTTAATCTTGCAACCGTTTACACGTGTGCTTAAACAGAGGCAGCACGGCTTAGTGGACAGAGCACTGACTAGGATTCAGGGTACCCGAGTGCTGATCCTACCTGTGTCACTGGCCTGCTGGATGACCTTGGGCAAGTCACTTTCCCGCTCTGTGCCATCTGTAAAATGGGGATAATGGTACTGAGCTCCTTTGTAAAGCCCTTTGAGATCTACTGATGAAAGGCACTATACAAAAGCTAGGGATTCTTATCAGAAGTCGTCCCACTGATTTCAATGGGACGGCTCAAGGGAATAAAGTAAAGCATATGCCTAAATGTTTGTAGGGCTAAGGCTAACAGCTTGCAATTAGCTGCTTTTCCACTTCAGGCCCTGAATGAAAAGTTCAACGCAGGGCTCCCCAGAACTCTGATCACATCAAAAAAAAGAAAAGGGAGAAGATTATTTCCCCCCACTCCCCACAGACTCTATATCTGTTATTCTGACATTTTATTTATCTCAGACCTAAGCTTATCTTGCTCCTGTAGTAAAAACCACCATCTTCTCCCAAGTCTCAAAGTGTAATCCTCTTTGTGATCCAAGAGATAACTGAGAGAGGAAGAAAAATAAAACCTCGAATAATTGCTCCGCGTGAGATAATCTTTGCTTCTCCCTCTTTTCTCTTTCTTGAATGAATAAAATAAATAAATAAAGCCCAAGAATGGGGGGGGGGGCCGGAATCTATCGAGAGGATTAGAGTGTAATTAATGCCAAGTCCAGCCAACAAGAAATCTCATTCGCTCGCTTCAGAGGCAGCATCTCACTTGCCACCAAGAGTCTATTGATCCACTAAGGGTATGTCTACACTACAGCCGCTAGAGTGGGACATCTCCAGCACTGCAGCTGTCGGGCCGTATTGTAGACACTTCCTACATTGACGGAGGGGATTTGCCATCAATGTAGCTTATCCACATCTTTGAGAGGTGGTAGCTAGGTTGACAGAAAGAATTCTTCCATCAACCTAGCTGCATCTACAACCAGGCTTTACTACAGCACTCAGGAAGCAAATTTTTTCACAGCTCTGAGCGACATAGCTAGGTAGATCTAATTATGAAGTGTAGATCAGGCCTGAAGCTTAACTTTCAAGAAGATCGTCACCCTCTTTCCTTGCCTCTCCCTTTTGCTGTTTTTCTCACATACACAAGTCAGCTGCCAGAAGCCTTTTTACTCACTGGATTTGTGGTGAGCTCCATACATTATCACTGCAGAAGGAGGACAGGGACTGAAGTTGAATCGGCTGAGGAATTCCAAAGAAATGCCATCCTGGCCAATATTAGTATATTTATTAAAAAAAAAAATCCGTATGCTATGGTCAGTAGGTGGTGTGTGTTATCGATTGCTATAGAACCCAACTGGATAACAGACTGCTTATGACCATCGATAACTCCTTCGACTGCCGAGTTTATAACTAGAACTGGGCAAAAATTTTCAGCCAAAGCTTTTTTAACATAAAAACACATTTTGAAAATTCATGTCCATTTCTCTGAATGGTTTTGGTTGAAAAAAATACTTTAAAAATCTGGGGGAAAAAACAGTGTTTTGTTTTGACATTTTTTACGTTTCAGTTTTTTTATTCAAAATTACTTTTGTTTTGAAATTTCTTTGCATCTTATTAATGAAAATCTTTCACTTTGTTTGACCCATAATAATTTTTTGACTTTTCATTTAGATGAATATTTTGCCCCCCGGCTTCAGGTTGAGCCAACCCAATTTTTGTTCAGTTTTTCAGAACTGTGAGTGAACCAAAAAATCAGTAATCCGCATAGCTCTATTTTTAAGCAGTTATAACAAACTACTCATAAACAGCTCTACTTATAAACAATTGCTAATCATTTTCCAGCCCTTTATTAATATACCCTTCATAGAATCACAGGGTTGGTCATCTAGTCCAATCCGCTGCTCAAAGCAGGGCCAATCCCCAGACAGATTTTTGCCCCGATCCCTAAATGGCCCTCTCAAGGATTGAACTCACAACCCTGGGTTTAGCAGGCCAATGCTCAAACCACTGAGCTTAATATGAAGTGTGTTATATGTATGCCATGTATCACAGAGAAGACACTTTTCCTAGGTTGTGTGTAGATAGAGAAAGATGTGCTTTTCTCTTCTATCTTTTGGAAACAGTC
This sequence comes from Platysternon megacephalum, assembly GCA_003942145.1. Lineage (NCBI taxonomy): Eukaryota > Metazoa > Chordata > Testudines > Platysternidae > Platysternon > Platysternon megacephalum. Next base: position 6,816,628 of record QXTE01000090.1, read on the forward strand.
ACTGATGTGCGAGAACAAAGTAAACCAGGGATAGTGTGTTCTTTCACGGGCCAACATCAGCTCTCAAGAAATAAAACAAATCAGAGAAATGAAGGATAATTTTTTCCTCCCTCTTATTTCTATTTTCCTTGATTTTTTTATACAAGTGTATCAGGTGCTTTAAATAATAAAGTGCCCTTCCATCATTTTCTCCCCTGTTACACCGAAAATGGGAAACCTCCAATGGGACCGTCACAAGGATCCTCACTCACAGTCTCTGGTGAAGCAAAAAAAACCAAACAGATTTCACCAGGAAAGCAGGGGGAAGAAAATAGCAACAAAACATACTTAACACTCATATGACCATTCTTCCTCTGAGGCTCTCGAAGCAATTGACAAACTCAAGGTTCAAGCCGAAGCTCATTGAAGTCAATGGGAAACATTCCCAGATAGCTCAGAGGCTGAAAAATCTGACGCAGGTGCTCAATGTGCATGTGAGAGTAACAACGACAATGGAGACAGCAGGATCGCTCATGAGCTTCAAGTTAAGCACGTGCCTCAAGAGCCCTAGAGAGGACTTTAGCTGTGATCATTGCACAAAACTCACTGATTGCCAATAAGAGTTCAGCAGGAGGAAATAAGGTAGCGTATGCCCTTAATTAATTAACCCTCCCAAAAGACTACACTCCTGTGAGGTAGATAAATATCCCTATGCCCTTCTTACGAAAGGGTAAACCGAGGCACAGCAGCTTGCTCATGCACACAGAGCATCTCAGTAACAAATCTGGGAAACAATTCAGGGGCTCACTGCTTTTCTCTTCCCTCCCAGCATATGAGCAGCTTCTGTTGACCTCAGCAAGAGTTACTATCATACAATCAGAGAACCGGGAACCCAGGAGTCTTGACTAACAAGCCATCTGCTCTAACCACTAGACGACACTCCCAGTCAAGCAGTAAGTGTAGGCAGACAACTAATAACAATGGATGTGGGCCAGGAAACCCTTACTATTCACTTGAACAGTCCTCAAACACACGAGCACCCCTACAGGCACTACACATGAGTTACAATAGAACCTCAGAGTTATGAACACCAGAGTTACGCACTGACCAGTCAACCACACACCTCATTTGGAACCAGAAGTACGCAATCAGGCAGCAGCAGACACACACACACACACACACACACACAAAAAGCAAATACAGTACAGTACTGTGTTAAACATGAACGACTAAAAAAATAAATAATGGGAAAGTTTAAAAAAAAAGATTTGACAAAGTAAGGAAACTGTTTCTGTGCTTGTTTCATTTAAATTAAGATGGTTAAAAGCAGCATTTTTCTATGCATAGTGCTGTATTAAGTCAATGTTCAGTTGTAAACTTTTGAAAGAACCACCATGGCATTTTGTTCAGAGTTACGAACATTTCAGAGTGACGAACAACCTCTGTTCCCGAGGTGTCCGTAACTGGGGTTCTACTCTAGGATCACTGGGGCAGCTTTGTGGGATGGAGCTCTTGTCATTGCAAATAGAAATCAAGTGTTACAGATCAAAACAGGGGGGGTTGTTGGTAGGGTTTCGATCAATTGGTTTATTAATTCTGAACAGGATTGTGTGTAAAAAAAAACAAAAAAAAACCAAAAAACCTAAGTGACAGTTACATGAAATGCATTATCTAGCTAGCTGAACAAGACAATCAAACCTCAGTCCCATCATCCCCAAGAATGAGAGAACAAAGGACAGAGAGAGAGAGAGAGATTAGCCATGAACCTTCCAGCATGTAAAAAATCCAATTAAATTCAATAAAAGAACTGTACCGGACTGTTCATGTTTAAGTAAGACGGTAATTATTAGCTCAATTTATCTACGTACCTCCAAAGCGAGCTCTCGGTGATGCTCCCCAGGTTGTAGTCATACAGCTTTGTCAGAATTAGAATCACCTGGAGGCAAAAGAAGAAATCATGGTTAGTCTGAAACAATTACAATCTCCTAGAACTGAAATGACCCAAGGGAGGGTTTAGGATTCCTTTAATGGGTGCTTAACATAATTGAATGAATTGTTAAAGCGTTTGCCTAAACTGACATGGAAAGTGCTTGCAGATGCTGTATGTTGAACTGAGCGGACCTTTCCCTGTTCAACGCTGCTGTACCATTATACGGTGCATTCTTCCCCCAGGAGGGAAAAGCGGGTGACAAAATACGCCCGACAAAATACTTTCAGATACAGGAGGATATCTGCAGTATGTGGCAGAAAGAGTGATTGCCTTCCACTGGGATTCCTGAGCATGAGGACCACCAGCCTGTAATGGAGCAGAGGTCATTCTGGGCCAGAATCTTGTCTTTCATGGTGGTCAGTACCAGAAGAAGATGTAAGAACCCTGAAGAAGGCCAATGTGGGCTAATCTGGCCCCCATGAAGGCCTCATTCTAATCCCTAAAAAGGAGAGAGTGGCTTAAATTCCAAAGCATGAGGTTTTGGATCCCTTCCAACATTTTTCTTAGGGATCAAAAACCTCTGTCAGGCAACCTAATCATACCTTATGGTTCCTTTAACTATGCTGGTTTTGCTTTAAATTAAGGATTTCTGGGCCAGATCCTTCACCTCTTACTGACACAAGTGCAAATTAGGCATTCATACAAGACTTCCTCCTGGTTTGAGCAATAGTTTCATCCTGTGCTCCAGCTTTTGGCCTTTCCTGAAACTAGGAAGTGCTAGTACATCTGCATGGATCCATTGCAGGGGAAGAATAGCTGTGATCGAAAGCTAGAATAGCCAATGGGCTGCAGCAGCAGCTGCACCATGGTCATGGGAGAGGACTGCAAACTGAACATTTCCTTGGGCTATGCACAGGGACCAAGATTTAGGGGTAGATATTGTTATAACCACGTCACAGACATACAAGCTGAGCCATAGGGAAGTTAAGACCAGAATTTTTAAAAATGGGTGCCCAAAGTTAGGCATCTAAAGCTGAATTTAGACATCTAAATAAGTCATTGGATTCTCAAACCCCCATGAGATTCTCAATATTACTTGTATGTACGTGTACGGGTGTATGTATTTGCTGGTCTTAGTCAGTTGCTTTTGTGAGCCTTTCACACAGCAAGAGTGAAGAGAAAAGACACTTAAACAACAATATATAAACATGATTGTAAAAGCGCAAAAAACTGGTGGAGGACTATGGGGCAACGGCCAGGCCTGAGACGATGTCTAGCTAAAGCTGCTCAGGAAATGGGCTTTGCTCCTGCGAAACATTTTGATTAAACATGAATAAAAGGTTTTGTTTTCATCAACACTTTTTCTTCAAAAGTTTTGGGGTTTTTGTCAATCCCCCCACCCCTGCCCCCCAAAGCAAAGCAAAAAACCCACTGATTGGGGGGGGGAGGGGTCTGGATTAAGAGTTGCGGGTTTCAGTTGCTGAAAACTGAAAAGGTCAGAGTTTGGCTTGGTCCACACTACCAACTTATGTCAATATCATGACGTCGCTCAGGGGTGTGGAAAATCCACACCTGAGCAACGTAGTTATACTGACCTAACCCCCAGTGTTGACAGTATCGACGGGAGGACTTGTCCTGTTGAAAAGGCTAGCGCCTCTCAGAGAGTTGAAGTACCCATGCTGACGGGAGAAGCTCTCCTGTTGGCATAGGTAGCCTCTTTATTAAGCGCTACAACGGCACAGCTGCAAGTTTAGACAATCACTTAATGAAAAGTGTTCACCCACAGGTGATATGGTGTTTTTGTCTTTTTCATCTTTTTCCTGTGTGAGTCCATTTCGAGTGACTTTCTAGTTTCACCCATTTAGTTGATATTGGGGCATTTAGTGCATTGGAAGAGGTACGCCACATGTAGGACCCATGGATCTTGAAAGGCGTGTTGCGGGCGGTGTTGATTATTGTTACAGGAGTGGAGACATGTGTGCCAGGTTTTGCATTTGTTGATCTGGCAGCGTCCGGTGCCTCTGAGTTGGTGTGTCCTGGTCCGTGTGGAGCTTGCTTCTGATGATGAGCTTGGAGAGACTGGGGGGGGAGAGGGTTGTTTGAAGGCCAGAAGAAGGGGTTCAGGAACGATTTCTTTCAGAATCAAGTCTCCATTGAGTATGGGTTGTAGTTGTTTGATGTTACCCCCCATGGGTTCCAGTGTGGAGTGGCAGGTGAGAACTAGGGGTGTGTGGTTGGAGGGCATTTAATTTCTGTAGTGAAGCAAGTTCTCTCAGGGTATTTGTGGCGGCCTGTTCCATGATATGATCTACTTGTCTGGTGGAGTGTCCTTGTTTGGTGAAGGCTGTTTTGAGTATGTTAAGGTGTATATCCTGGACTTTCTCCTCAGAGCATATTCTGTGGTATCTGTGTGCCTATCTGTAGATAACTGATTTCTTGGTGTGTTTGGGGTGGTTACTGGCTCTATGAAGGTAAGTGATCAGTGGGTTTCTTGTACATAGTTGTCTGTAGGGTTCCGTTGTTAAAGCTGATCGTGGTGTCCAGGAAACTGATGCTAGTGTGGGAGCGTTCTAGAGAGAGTCTGATGGATGGATGATGGCTGTTGAAGTTGTGGTGGAAATCTATGAGGGAGGTTAAGTCATCTGTCCAGAGGATCAAAATATCATCGATGTATCTCAGGTATATCACTGGCTTCGTGGTGCATTTGTCCGGAAATTCTTCTTTAAGATGGCCCATGAAGAGGTTGGCATATTGGGAAGCCATCCCAGGGCTGTTGCCATTGTTTGGACAAAGTATTTGTCATTGAATGTAAAATTGTTATGGGTGAGGATGAAATGGATGAGTTTGGCGATGTGTTTGGGGTGGATATCTGAGGGCCATCCATTGTTGTGTAAATATTTCTGGCAGGCAGCTATGCCGTCATTGTGAGGGATGTACTGTATAGGGAAGTGACATACATGGTGGCAAGGATGGTGTTTTAATGTTGAGAAGTTTGTGGAGGAAGTCAGTTGTGTCCTGGGGGAAGCTGGCCCTTTGTGTGGCAAATGATTGAGGATGGTTTCTATGAGTCCCAATATTCCTTCAGTAAGAGTGCTGTGGCCCACAGCATACCTCTCAAGATCACAGCACGTGGTGTACCTCATCCAGTGCACTAAATGCCCTAACAACAACTATGTGGGTGAAACCAGATCATCACCACACTCTCAAATGAACTCACAGGAAAATGATCAAAGACAAAAACACTATTGCCTGTGGGTGAACACTTTTCACAAAGCACTCACTCTATATCTAACCTATCAGTCCTCATCCTCAAAGGAAACCTACATAACACTTTAAAAAGATGAGCCTGGGAGCTTAAATTCATAACTTTGCTAGAAATGACATCAGGAAGTTTCTGCTTTGCTGTAACCTTTGTTCCCTCCAAAACAAAATTTCAGCGAAACTGACACCATTTCACAAAGTATTTCAGTTTCAACAGAAGTACATTTGCTGATGAGAAACTGTTGTGTCAAAATTTTTCAAACCTGTTCTAGGAATTGCTCTGCATTCTACAAATCTGATGCAAAGCTCAAGGGAGTACAATCCCATTTAGGAAAGTGGTTCTTTGCTCCTTAATAATATTGTGCTGGCACACGATGGCTCCCAGTGGTGGATGGTAATCTCAATACAAATTATATAAATTCTCTTTGTCCTACTCCCACCTATGTCAATGGGAATGTATCCACTGATTTCAATGACAGCAGGATCTGTTATTTGCAGGCTTGGCAGAATTAATTTTTTTCTTCTTTTTTCTAATAATTTCAACAGCTAATATTGATGTTTATTTTAAAACATTTTTTTTCAATTTTTAGCAATTTAAATGTTCACATCTGTTTAAAACCCATGATTGCATGCATTTTTTTTTTTTTTACATTTTCATCTGTTTACATTTTCACAGTCACAGGAAATTGGGAGGGTCAGATAATTATTTAATTATAGTAGTCATTCAGATTCAAAAAGTTAAAGCTTTACAATAATTAAAACAGAAATTGTCTACATCATATGTCAAAATATAGAAAGTAAATACAGGTCTGTCGCATCTTAGGCACATTTAACATGTGCGATTTCAGCTTTACGCGGTCAGCAAAAACAAGAAAAAAAAAAAAAAAAAGAGAGAAAAATAACAATTTAAATACTGTTTCTGTAGTGCGGGCGAGTCTGCCCGCCATTACACTCAATGTAATTTTGACTAGACGCGGTTTTCGCTTTAGGCGCTGACCGCGGAACGTAACCCCAGCGTAAGATGAGACAGACCTGTATCCTTAAATCAAACTCTAATAAGTTCTCAAGCAGAATTTTTCTGATTTTGCCTGTATGTAAATTTCTAATGTTATATATGGAATTATTTTTTTCAGTTTGTGGGTGTACGGTGAAATGAATGTTTACCAACATTTACCGATAAAAGTCTAATCCCTCCAAGCCTAGTTATCATAGAATCATAGAATATCAGGGTTGGAAGGGACCTCAGGAGGTCATCTAGTCCAACCCCCTGCTCAAAGCAGGACCAATTCCCAACTAAATCATCCCAGCCAGGGCTTTGTCAAGCCTGACCGTAAAAACCTCTAAGGAAGGAGATTCCACCACCTCCCTAGGTAACCCATTCCAGTGCTTCACCACCCTCCTAGTGAAAAAGTTTTTCCTAATATCCAACCTAAACCTCCCCCACTGCAACTTGAGACCATTACTCCTTGTTCTGTCATCTGGTACCACTGAGAACAGTCTAGATCCATCCTCTTTGGAACCCCCTTTCAGGTAGTTGAAAGCAGCTATCAAATCCCCCCTCATTCTTCTCTTCTGCAGACTAAACAATCCCAGTTCCCTCAGCCTCTCCTCATAACTCATGTGCTCCAGCCCCCTAATCATTTTTGTTGCCCTCCGCTGGACTCTTTCCAATTTTTCCACATCCTTCTTGTAGTGTGGGGCCCAAAACTGGACACAGTACTCCAGATGAGGCCTCACCGATGTCGAATAAAGGGGAACAATCACGTCCCTCGATCTGCTGGCAATGCCCCTACTTATACAACCCCAAATGCCGTTAGCCTTCTTGGCAACAAGGGCACACTTTCACATCTGGATCATTATCAGGAGAGCACTTTCAGATCCTTCTTGGGAAGGGACACCATACAAATGGAAGGCATTTTTGTTATTTCATTACTTGGTGATGTCTATCTAGGTTCCTAGTCTATGCCCATCACTGTGGTATCTGGTCACCTTATAATAGTCAATTGCATCTTATTCTAGAATCATATAGACAACCCCCTGCCATCATAGTAGATGAGAGATTAAAGTACTTATCCAAGGTCACACAGTGAGTCAGTAGCAGAGCCAAGAAGTGAGGCCAGCGTTCCAAATTCCCAGTCCAGAGTCTTGACCACAAAACTACTTTTTCTGCCATCTCTCGGTGTAGGGATTCTGACTTCAACACACTTCTGCACAGGATGCTGCACATATAACATGTCCCTTAGGTTTCATCAGAGAACATCTCCACAACAGTCTCTCTTTTCCATTTACTTTACCTCAAGCAGCAGCAATATGGTTACTCCAAACCAAGACACACAGGCAACATGAACAAGTCACAGTTGGGCAGCAAAATTGCTTATTTATGCCAAATTCCCATATGCACTTTTTGTTAAAGTGTTATTTCAATAACCGGTGCAAGACCATCTTTTTTAAAAAGTATGATTTCCCCGTTTCATTTCATTTTTTCTCCTGTTTTCATTTCTTTGTTATTCAGACTGCAAAAGGTTAGTTTGTGTTTAATATCGTGCTGGGTTTTGTTGTTGCAGTGGTTGGGTTTTTTGCTTTGTTCTCCCAGGCTGTCGCCAGATAGCTTAGAGGAAACTAATGATCAAAGACATGCATATTATGTTGTTCTAAATGTCAGAATATGAGCTGTGATGGAACGCTGTAATGAAATGAAACAGGATGTCTCACCCTTCACATTTGTTTGTTTGTTTTCCCCTTTCCCGCTCCCCACATTTACCAATCAACACAAACTAACAAGGGCAAGAAGAAAAGAACACCCAAAATACTGCTGCGCGCAACATACACACACAGGAGCTGAAAATCTGGTTTTATGCCGGTGAGCTCTTTTAAAAACGGAGATGAAAAGAGAAACGCTCTTTTCAGGGATATAAACTCTGCTGTTACAGCCAAAGATACAGCTTTGCTTTCGTGCCCCTGAAGTAAGGTGGTTTCGAAACGGGTCCCTCACCTTTCCCTGTTTAAGGGAAGTGGCACAGGATGGGATGGCCCTTTGGCAGAGGGGGGCTTCGCTTCACCCATGACTAATTAGCTGCACTCCAGGTGATGTTTCTGAGGCCCCAACACAGGTGATGGCCTGCAACTCATCTGGTCCTCAAATGACAGGGCAGCAAGCAGCTCAGTTAGAAAACTTCCATTTTGGTTGAAAAGCCATCGCGCCTCACAACCCAAAGCGTTTTCATGAACAACATTTCAAACTTGGGAGCCTAGAGTGAATTGCCAACACTTTCTAAAGAGCCTAGTTGTGTTGGACACCTTGGATTTTGGGTCTTCAACCAGACATACACCTTAAAAGGGCCTGATTTTCAGAGGCTGAGCGCTCAGCACTTTCTGAAAATCAGGCCTTTAAATTGTCCCCGGTTTGGGAGCACAAAATCACTAATAACTTTGGAAAATCTTGGCCTAAATCTACTCACGCAAATGACAGTGGCTGGCAGTGGTGGCTAATGACTTTTTTGAGAGGTGATGGACCTATCACAAAGTCTCATAAATTCCAGTATATGCCCATCTCCTTGCAGTCTTGGCCAGGGGAGTTGTGTGTGTGGGGAGGGACTCTGCTTTGCCCTGCCAGGGCCACAGCTTCCCCTTGCACCTTGTGACTGCAGGGAGTGCAAGTTTCCCTGTGCAGCTCCGCTGTCACGGCCTCCCTCACCAGTCAGGAGTGTAGGAGGCATCCCTGGGCCGGAAACGTTCAGCCGTGGGCAGGGGTGAAAGTAAGTTCAAGGAGTCCTGAGTAGGGGCGTGGCCTCAACCGGAAGAGGCGTGGCCTCAACCGGAAGAAATCACCCCCGGAGCTACCAGCTGCAGAGGCGGCTGGGAGCCCCAGAGCTCAGGAGCTATTTAAAGGGCCCAGGGCTCAGGCCGCCGCTACCGCAGCGGAGCTCCGGGCCCTATAAATCGCCGACGGAGCCCTGTCGCCACTACCCCGGGGCTCCGGCAGCCGGGCTCAGGTGGCGATTTAAAGGGCCCGGGGTAGCGGCGGCAGGGCTCCAGTGAGGATTTAAAGGGCCAGGGCTCCCAGCAGCAGGAGGAGCCCCCGGCCCTTTAAAGCACCTCCCGAGCCCCGCTGCCGGAGCCCCGCGCCCTTTAAAGCGCCGCCTGAGCCCTGCTGCCAGAGCCCCGGGGTAGTGGCGGCAGTGCTCCGGTGGTAATTTAAAGGGCCCGGGGCTCCCCGCAGTGGCTGGAGCCCCGGGCCCTTTAAATCACCACCCGAACCCTGCCGCTGCTACCCCAGGGCTCCAGCAGTGGGGGCTCAGGCGGCGATTTAAAGGGCCCGGGGCTTTAAATCACCAGCCTGGGGAAGCCAGTCCGGTCCAGCACGGCGTATCGGACCGGACCGGCTTACTTTCACCTCTAGCCGTGGGGTGGCCTATCCCGTGGCGGGGGGCTTGTCCTCCTCCTTGCAGTCCTGGCCAGGGGTCTCTGTTCCACTGGGCCAGTAAGACTGCAGGCTCCCCCATGCCTTGCATTCTGGTGTCTTCGGCCCCTTGGCTGAGCAGGGAGCCCCTTCCAGTCCCGCTGGGTCAGTGCTGAGAAAGAGCCCCCTCCAGGCCCGCTGTCAGAACCGGCCATAGCTATTGCCACACTGCCGCAGCCTCACCAAGCCGTGTCTACCGCGGCAACGCCCTCATAGTGACTCCTGGGCATGGAAGATTGCCATGGTAACAAGACAGCATCCCAAGGCACTATGACCTGTACTGGGATTTGAGCCTCATCCGCAGCAGTACACTTTCTGGCTCTGCGTTGCATTATGGAGATGGGAGAGAGAGGGAGTAACGTGACAGATTTAAAATTTGTGTGGCCTTGAGTTGCTTATTGAATAGGTACACGCTTAACTGTCCTTAAAAACCTGTATATAGACAAAAAATGTCACAAGGCCTGCCCTGAATTACTTCAAATCCAAATAGACAAGAGATTGGCAGTCTCTTCCTGTCACATTTGTGTCTAGCATAAACCATGTTTTATACTGTTCTGCTGCAAATTAATTTGTTGAGGTTCTAAGACGGGCACCTATCACCCCGGTAGCTGATGAAGGGCTTGTCTTTCCCTGCAGGGTTAGCTCAAGGTGTAACTTAAGAGTTGCCCCTAACCCAGCTCCCTTCCACACACACAAATCTCCAGTTCAAGTGAAGTGGTGCTTCAAACTCAACTCACCAGAGCCTAATCCAATCCCTCTGCGCCGCTCGAGTGGTGTTGTGCAGTTGCTCTCATTCAAGCTAGGCTAGGTCGAGTGGAGCAACTCGAGCTATCTGTTGCCATGAAGACAAGCCCAAAGGTGATTTTGTTTTTCCAAGCCACAGGATGTTCTTCTGCAGGCTATTTTTTTAGCCTTTCACAATGATAGTTACATCTTCACTGCATAGTGAACTGGAGTGATCGGCACTTGGGTCTAAGCACAAGAGTTAGCCTATCCCAGATGTGGGTGCGCCCCCTCCCCCCAGGGCAAAGCCTTACACACATTACTGTCCCCTCATTGTTTCTGCCCTCACCTGGTGTGTCTGGGGGCGTATCCCATGCTTCTTTGAACGGAGATGCTCTAGGATACTTTCCCAATCAGCTTTTTCAATTGCAAGAAAGGACTTGTCTGTCCTTTAGGGGGAATTGTGGGAATAAATTGCAGGACTATCAGTCCTCAAGTGATTTAGCCTGCATCCTCACTGCAAAATGAGTGGGTACCAGGCCAGTAAAAGCAATCCCTGGGGTCTCACCTGTACTCCCAGCCAGGTAGCCTAGCCAGGGCTTAAAACACCCACAAACTCTGGTCAGAGGTTTTCTGTGTGGACGGTAGGGGGGAGTTGGGCTAAAGGCCTGGTAAACTGTGCAGTAAAGACACGTCCTGCATGGCAGGGATGAGAAAAGGAAACACTGTTAAGCCATGTCTAAGGCCTTGTCTAAACTTGTGGCAGCATGTAGGGTATCTGTAGCTACACACTGCAGTGCGTAGGTACACGTGGCAGTGAAATGTTCTGGCAGGGGGAGGCAGCCGGGAGCTGCCAGAGCCTTTTCCCGCTGTCTCTCCCCGGCCGGAGCTTTTGCCCGTGGCTGGAGCCTTTCGCTGCAGCAGGGAAAGGCTCCGGCCGCGGGGAGGAAGCCGGACACTACATTGCTAACAATAGCAGTGTAGACAGGGGAGGCATTGCATGGTTGTGTAGAGAGCCATGGAGAGTATATATCCTAGAATTCTGCTGTCTCTCTATTTTACTCACCGAAGCAGTGCCTCACAGTCTACATGGATATTTATACATGTGGTAGCTGGGTATGCAGTGTCTGTACTCCAGATGCCACCATAACTGTAAACCTACTCTATAGCACCACCACTAAGGACCCACTGTGCAAAAAAAAACCACTGCATCCTTATTTCGACAAAAAGTTCCCTCCGGCTGGAGACATTTGATCATCTATATTCTCACAAATCCCTCAGCTCCTCACTGCAAATGTCTTCCACTTATACAGCACAACAGGATTTTATAGCAACTTTTATAGCTCTGTGGTGGGAAGGCTTCTTCAAACAGAAGAAACCAATCAAATAAAAAAGTCTGTTATAACTTCCAGGGGATTGGTTGTTACAAGCTATTGTGACTAGACTGACCTAAAACTGTGTCAGGAAGAGGCACCCTACAGGATCCAAATGCTGACTCCAAAAGGCACAACAGGCCCCCTATTTGGGGAGGTATAAACAGAAACTTTTCCTTAAACTTATCAGCCTTCTATACACTAATACAGTCTGTACCTGCTTAAGCAGTAGGTCCAGCTGCACCAGAATTGACCATGGAGTTGAAAATGGTTCAGACCTCTTTTATGCTAGTATTTAAACTGCAGTCTAGTGGATAGGGGAGTGGGATCCAGGAGACCCAGATTCTGTCCCTGCTGTAGCGGAGTAGCTACCCCACTCCTAAAATAGAAGGGGTTAAAAGCAGCCCTAAAGAGGGCTGTGGCTGGGGACAGCTGATTGGGGAAGCAGCCACAGCTGGGCCACGCCCCAATCAGGTCTCAGCTGGCCCTATATAAGAGCCTGGGAGCCAGACACTCAGCAGTCTCTCTCTAGCTGTAGAGACAGACAGACAGACAGACCGACCGACCGACCGACCGACCGACCTGGCTGCAGGGGCCCAGGCCCAGGCCGCAACCTAGCAGAAGGCCAACGGGTACTGGGGGTTGCTGAGGACAGCCCAGGGGTAGGCCAAGGCAGCAGGTCCAAACCCAACCTTGCCTATGATGAGTGGCTTTTACACTGCAGTCTGCCCCAGGGAGCGGGGGCTTGGTGATGACTGGCAGTAGCCCAGACTGAGGCAAGGTGGGGATTAGAGGGTTGGGGGTTTCCTAGAGAGGGGAGACCCATAGAGACTGGTGGGAGTATTGCCGGCGGGGAGCCCCAGGGTAAAGGGGTACTGGGGTCCGGGAGGGACACCGGCCTGCAGAGGGCGCTCTAGAGGCTGGAAAAGAGCTAATTCCCTGAGAGACCAGCAAGAGGCGCTGCAGGGATGAGTTGTGCATCGCTACACTGCCTATGACACTGAGCTACTGTGTGATTTTGGACAAGTCAGAAAGGCTATGGCTTCACAGACAATAAAAGGGTGTTTTTATCCCCGGACAACTAATGCATGCTAGCTATCGCGCTGTAAGAATATAGTGGAGACAAGGCACTGTAGGTTTACTAGGTGACGTCAACTAGGAGCAAGGAGTATAGTGAAGACCCCATCTACAAATGCCTTGTCTCCACCTAGGATTTTACAGTGAGAAAACTATTCCGTGTTCACGTCAGTGAAGACAAAGCCTTAATCTCTCTGTCTGCCTCCCTTTACCCTCCCACCCTTTGTCTGTCTTGTCTGTTTAGATTGTCAGCTCTTCTACTAATACAATGACCCCCCCCCCCCAAAAAAAAACAAACCTAGGTTGCGGTCTTTAGATGCCACCAAAAGACAAATCAATAAATAATAATAGTAATGGACATCAGGGGTATGGCTAGTGTTGACCGCACTATATGGGCATCAGTTGTCTAGATCAGTGGTTTTCAAAAAAAATGTCTGGGGACCCAGTTGAAGAAAACTGTTGATGCCCGTGACCCAATGGAGCTGGGGATGAGGGGTTTGGGGTGTGGGAGGGGCTCAGGACTGAGGCAGAGGGTTGGGGTGCAGGGGTGAGGGGTGGGGCCAGGAATGAGGGGTTCAGGGTTTGGGGGGGCTCAGGGCTGGGGTGCAGGAGGGGGTATGGGCTGTGGGCTGGGGGTGCAGGCTCTGGGGTGGGGCTATGGATGAGGGTTTTGGGGTGCAGGAAAGGATTCCAGGTTGGTGGTGGGCTCAGGGCTGGGGCAGGGGATTGGGGCACGGGATTGGGGCTCGGACTTACCTCCAGCAGCTCCCAGTCAGCAGCACAGCTGGGGTGCAGAGGGATGCTTCCCACCTGTCCTGGCACTGCAGACCGCGTTGTGCCCCGGAAGCGGCCAGCAGCAGGTCCGGCTCCTAGGCAGAGGCGCGGAAGTAGCTTCGCACGACTCTTGCCCGCAGGCACCGCCTCCCCAGTTCCCATTGGCCAGTTCCTGGCCAATGGGAGTGTGGAGCCAGTGCTTGGGACGGAGGGATCCCCATGGCCCCCCTGCCTAGAAGCCGGATCCACTGCTGGCCACTTCCGGAGCGCAGCACAGTGTCAGAACAAGTAGGAACTAGCCTGCCTTAGCTGGACAGCACCGCTGATGGGACTTTTAACGTCCCGGTCAGTGGTGCTGACCAGAGCGACCCAGTGCCTTACATACCGCGACCCAATACTGGGTTGCGACCCAAAGTTTGAAAAACACTGGTCTAGTTAGTATTGACCACACTATCATGACCAGGTATGCGATATATTCCACTAGGGGGCAGCCAAAATCAACATAGCTGACCTGCACATGTGTTTCTGGCTGTTCACTGTCCTATGAATCCCATAGTAAACTATGGAAACCAATTCTGTGCCACTCTCAGCAAGAAAATATGCCAAAACTCAGATACACCATTGAAAGCTAGTTTGAAAATAAGTTTTCAAAAGCATGCTGGTCGTCTATGATCATGCAGCTTTCTGAATGACTTGAAGTTTTCATACATTGCATTTTAATAGCCAAAATTCTCAGTTTGGGCTGTATGGTTAGTTGCGTATGTCATCCAATCAGAGAACAGAAACAACATCACCTGACTTATGTAACTCCCCCACACAGCATGTGTTTTGAAGTTTGAAAAAGAAAACACTCTCAATGAGCTGTTTTGGCAGTCTATTAACAGAAGGATTTTCAAAGAAATTCACAAATGATTCTGAATAACTAATTCAACCGAGAATTTCATATTCTGCTCATCAATAGCAAAAAAGACATAACCCAAAGAACTCGGCATTTGGGGCAAATAATTGGTGCAAACCTCATCCAATACAATATTCTTATTTATTATTTTTAGAACAGTCAGAAAGTCAGGATCAGGAACCCATGGTGGTAGATGCTGTAAAAACACCTAAAAAGACCACAGTGCCTGCTTTAAAGATCCTTCCATCTGATTTTTTTCCCCACATTTAGAACTACTCATCGGGCCTTCTATCCCTTAACAGACAAACGTCACCCACCAGGAGAAGAGAGAGAGAACCAGCAGTCAATGCAGCGCTTTAACCACAAGAGCATCCTTCTTCTCTTTGGGTATGTATACACTTCAAGCTGGGTATGTAATTCTCAGCTCAAAGACACATTTATGTGCACTAGTTGTGACAGAGCTTGTGTACTGAAAATAGAATGTGGCCAGTGCAAGCGGTGGGAGTAGCTAGCTACCTGCCTATGTTCCCAGCATCTCAGAAAGGTATGTATTTGGAGTGGCTAGCCCCTCCCACTTCAGCTCCCCTGCTGTTTTTAGCATGCTAGCTTGATTGTAGATAGAGCACGTAATATCTCCTCGAGCTGGGAATTACATACCCAGCTCAAAGTGTACACATACCCAAAGAGAAGGATAATGGCCGTGTGGTTAAAGCACTGGGACCGACTTGGAAAACCTGCGTTTAATTCTTGGCTCTCCCACAGCCTTCTTTGGGTGAGTCTCTTCATCTCTCTGCACCCGAGTTCCATATGACAATACTTCTATTAATGGATGTATATACAATGCTTAGCACAAAAGGACCCCAAGCTTGGGCGGGGCTTCTATGTACAGCTGAGTGGGAAACAGCTTTCTTGTCCTGTGAAATTTTTGCAATTCCACATATTTTCCCTTTCCGTTCTGCAGCAGGACAAATCAGAGAACTTTTGAAGTTTTTTAAATGAAAAAAAACCAACCAACCAAAGAGGTTGACACTAGAATAGCCAATAGCCGAGTTACTTGGGCCCTCAGTTAGGATGTAGGAGCCCCAGGTTCAAGTTCCTGGCTTGAATTAGGCAGAACTGAGATTTGAATTTAGGTCATCCACATCCCCACTGAGTGCCCTAACCACCAGATTATTTATGTCATGCTCTCTCTCTCTCTGGTTCTGACCAGAAATTCCATCTTGGACCCGAGAAACCTCTCGACTAAGATTTTGGTGAATTTGGTACATGCCAGCAAAAAGTTTCAGTTTTGACGAATCAGCATTTTCTGACAAAAAACAGTTTTGTTGAAAAATTCCCAACCAGCACTAGTTCTGTGTGCTACCATACTACAAATAATTAACAAAGATCATCATGAGTATGAGAAAAGCAGTTAAAAGGAAGGATCCAGAAAATTAGTTGCCATGAGAGCCAGAAGCAGAGACCCTTGGATTTCCAAAGTAAAGGTACAATAGCTTTCATTTCACTGGCAGAATGTCACATCTGGGGATGATGGAGACACAAATTGTAGATGCCTGTCTGTCTTCTTGAAGCATATTAATGCAATAGAATGCAGTGAAGAATGTAGCAGGCTGCTTTTCAAAGACAAAGTCTCAATGGGTAGAATCTATCACAAACTGTCTATGATTTTCTTGATGCTTAATGTCTGTTAGCATAAGAGTTAAATGTATGCATCAAGAGGAGAATATACCCTTCTGTTTATTCATTTCATTGTATATCAACATGGGCCTCTGGGGGATTATTTCTGAATTAAAATCAGAGCAGGCTGAACCCAAAAAGCATTTTGAACAAAATGTCTGTGTCAATCAACAACTTTAACTCAATGTACAATTACTGGTGGTGCTTTAGTGTGGATACACAGCAAGGGTGAAAGGTTCAATTAGAGAAAAACACCAAGCTGATATGTCCCCTAACTGCTCTGTAATGCAACTGCAGCCTTGACAGCAATTCAATGGTCTTTGTGCTTTGCTGGGGAGTGACAATTTTATAGGCTGAATAGAAAATTTTGAAGTGAAATTGGAAAGTCTGCATTCTCCTGTGAAAATACACCTACGAGGAGCAATTAAAACACCATATTATGAACAAACCAGACTGCCCCTCTAGCCACCAGCAGCTAAAAGAAAACAGCACGCAAATCTCCAAAGAAAATGATATAAAGAGAAATTTTGAAAATGTACACGCTGTTTGTGAGCATCATACTTTGCAGGGTGTATTAGTAGCTGTGCCTTGCAGTAAGACCCAGAGTATTTATTGAAGGGGTTAGTAGCACCCATAAACTCCAAACATACAGCCTCTCCCCTGCCGGCAATCAAACCCCCAACCATGAGCGCCAGACATAATTCAGCCGATCCTTTCTGCAGAAGAAATGGAAAAAATATCGCAAAGCCAGTTGCATGGATAAAGGTTGAAGCAAAAGACCTTCCTTGGGAAAGGGACTAGCAGTGAAAAAACGCCCCGGATTAATGTGAGATATATAATGCCTCACAGACTGCTTATTCTGAAACGTACTACAGCACATAAAAGTGAAAAATTAGCATGCAATGAATAATTTATTTAGCACTTTACTGTTGTTTAAACAAATCGCTTTCATGAAAGCGATGTGTATTCAAGCAATAAATCACTGTTTAGCACTCTGTCACAAGGCAAAGATACCACTTGACAGAATTACTGAATGGCATTGCATGGCCATGAGGCAAGTACAACCAAGATAAGGGTGATGTCCTTGAGTAATAGACTTTTGAGGGGGGAGTAAGGGGGAAGGGAATTGCATCCTTGAAGTGAGACTTTAATACTGGGACAGTCGGAGAGAGTGGTACTTATGAATGTAAGTGCCTTTCATCCGCATAGCCCAAAAGAACGTTAAAAACAGTAACTGATCAAGCCTAAGAACAGCTCTGTGAGGTAGGTAAGTATTATTATATATACGGTAGAGAAGGGGCACAGAGAGTTTATGGGACTTTGCTGTGCACACAGAGCCAGGAATGAAAATCAGGATTCTGACTGATTCCTGAGTGTTAACCCCTAGATCTCATGCTTCCTCCTCCTCTCACATAGGGGCAGATGAACTGCAGAAGGTTCAGGTCTGTTCTGACTTTCAATCACCAATTCACCCTCTTTAGCAATAAAGGGACCAGGTCAAAATCCGTTTTCCCACGGTGCAATTCTATTGCATATTCCGCCTTGATTGCATGAGTGACTTCAGTGGAAGTGCCGTGCATGAAACCTGCAACAAGGGAGTCGTGGCACAGGTAAGAGGGTAGAATTTTGCCTGCAGTCCTCAGCAGTCTGGTTTCCCCAGCAAGCTAAAGAACTAATAATAATATAATATATGGAGATATACCTATCTCATAGAACTGGAAGGGACCCTGCAAAGTCATCGAGTCCAACCCCCTGCATTCACTAGCAGGACCAAGGACTGATTTTGCCCCAGATCCCTAAGTGGCCCCCCCAAGGATTGAACTCATAACCCTGGGTTTAGCAGGCCAATGCTCAAACCACTGACCTATCCCTCCCTCCATAAGGCATGTCCCAGTGTACATGAGAAAGTATACGTATTATTCCTCACAATGGTGTGTTCCACTGTGTAGGGATAAATGTGGTCTTCTGACTAAAAATAGGTCCCTGTAACAATCCCCCTGTTTACTACACTAACACTCAACAATATAATGTACCGCATTATAGATAAATGAATATATTGGACCAGGCCCACCTATAGTGTAACTCCAGTAACATCAGTGGAGTTAAATCAAGTATGAACTTGGCTCAGTCATACGATCAGGAAAGTTTTGTGTGAGCTGTATGGATGCCGGAACTACTTTGTCTATTATTGCCCCTCCACAGTAGTTGAGAGAAAATGAGCCAAGCTGAGCCTTCATGTACTCAGGTGCAAAAGCATTTAAGTCAATGGCGTTATACCAGGGCTGAATCTGGCTACATATTCTTATTCTGTCTCATAAGGCATGACCTAGTATAGCACATGAATAATAATAGGACTGGAATTTAGGTCATTCATTTTTCCATAAACACCCCTGACTAAAGGAGCCAATCAGCCTCCTTTGCTGATCTCCGCAAGGTTGTAAGAGGAACTGGAGTAACTTTCCGCTTTTCTGCTATTTCTACATGCACGGTTTCTGCCTGCTTTAAACAAAAACAAAAAAAAAGTGCTAAGTCAACTAAGTCCAGCTAATTGAGTGCAAATCAATTACAACCCAAAACTTCTACCAGTTTCACCCCCATCTCAACAGTAGCTGCACCACCCACAATCCTTTAGATCTCCTAGGTCTTGCAGAGATTTGCCTGAATATATAATGAAGTTCTTCAGTTACTCGCATTCCCTCATTCACTCAATCTGCAACAAAATATGCCAGTGGCAGCTGTTATAACAAGCTACAAGGCATCTCGAGTA
The DNA here is from genome assembly GCA_003942145.1 of Platysternon megacephalum. Lineage (NCBI taxonomy): Eukaryota > Metazoa > Chordata > Testudines > Platysternidae > Platysternon > Platysternon megacephalum. The sequence continues at coordinate 6,835,546 of QXTE01000090.1, forward strand.
ATGCAAAGGTCATATTTTCCGAGCTGTTTATAGATTGTAACCCTAAGGTTGTAATGTCACATGTAGTCAATAATTCAAGGTGGGAAATTACAACTGTTAATAACTCATCAATTCTTCATTCTTCCTCCTTAACTTATCCCCCAAGTGTTGTCATTTCTTGGATGCAAAGGTTTTATTTGTTTATGTAAAACAAGTATCCAGGAATAATAACCAATATAAAGTGCACATTTCAGACTTGGGATATAAATTCCTGTTAACGGTCTGTTCTCACTGGGCCCGTATATTACACAGAATGTGTTGATGCTGTCAATACAAAAACTATTTCATTTCAGGGAAGAGAGGAGGGCTCGGATGAAAATCCCTAACGGTTGCTAAAAATGCATCTGATTGTTAAAGGAAGAGGGAAATAATCTCATTTGTGACAAAAGTGAGATTTCCCCCTCCTTTAGAAAAAAGTTAATATCTCAGTCAAACACAAATTATTTTACTAAAGCTCTTGTCACCAGGTAGCCGAAAACCAGTTCCACTTGTTCGCAGCAAGTTTGTACAGGTCAAGGGGATCTTACGGTAACGAGCGCTGAAGTACAAGGGTCAGTTGGGTTACAACAATGCATTTCATTAATGCCTAGAAAAGCTGTCCCTTTCATTTGAAAATATACTTAGATTGTGTCTATAGAGTTCACTTTTGGAGTCCATGAATCTCTAAGGCTTATTTCAGACTTGTACCGAAATCAATAGATTTTTTTTTTTTTTTTTTTGGACTGGCAGCCTCCCTGAAATAAAACAAGAAACATCCAAAGCCAAAGAGCAATTGAAAATTCATGGAGACATTTCTTAGGGTATATGTCTCAACCTACATACTGCATGATAGGACAGCATTGGAATTTTCCTTTAACACTTCACCCCCCTGTGCTTTGGAGCACGGGATTTAAAAGAATGAGCAGAAAAGACTCAAGGATTCTGGCTCTTTGACATTAAACCCTGTCCACTCTTCTTGGGGGCAGGTAAATGCCCCCCAACAGTTAGAAAAGCATCCAGCTACCATTACCAAGCCTTGGTACAAATCCTGTAATGGAAGAAATCATTCCTACCCTGGAGTGGAAGTGTTTTAGTAGTTCCCATAAATGTCAGCCTTTGAGAGGCACGGTAGGCCTTGGCTTTAGAGCTACTGAAAGTAACGATGTGGCAATGCAGACATAACCCTTAAAACCAAAACAACTCTCAGCTATTTTTTTGCCTCGGGGGGGAATGTCCATGTTTAATGCACCTAGTCATCCCAGGCAGGGCCCAGGTATAAATCAGGGGGTGAGATAGGGTGTAGAGAAATTACATTATCCTCAGGGAACACGGGATTAACCCCCTCTCCTCCCCCGGTATTGATGCTGAAGGGAAAGACCATAAAGGTGCCGCTTGGGAGGCACTGAGAATGCCTAATAGTGCTCCACACCCAGGAACATAAGCTAGGGCCAAATCCAAAGCTGAGTAGCTTTCATTTTCCCCAACAGCTGTTGTTACTCATCAGATGGGGAAACTGAGGCACGGAGAAGTAAAGTGACTTGCCCAAGGTCACCCAGTAGGCCAGTATCAAAGCCAGGGACAGAACCCAGGTCTCCTGAGACGCAGCTCTTTCCACGAGCCCCTTGCAGAGGGGCTGGATGTAATCAATCCTGTAGTCAAAACAGCAGGTGGCAAGAGATGAATACAGTAATAACAACAACGGGCAGCGCTAGGAAGGGAAAAAGCAAGGATTTGCAATAACCGAGTTGGTTCTAAATGGAAGCTCCATATGGTGAATAGGGGTTGAACATAAAACCCCTACTCTTGTTTTATCTATTTCCTTTTATAAATAGTGCACACTTGTAACCACTCTGTGTGGATCATCCTTAAAATTAAAGGGCAGGATGGTGACAAGAACTGCACGTCAATTACATCTTCTGTTTCCCCGAGTGCACTTTTCACCACCAAACCGCCTAACTCAAAGGGATCTACATGTCAAAGTGTGTTATAATGAAAGGCACAATGTTTCTTATCTTCTCAGCCCACTAAGATGTGTGAATAAGATCCCATTATCTGAAGGATAACAGATCAAGGCTGTCTTCTGTCTATGCCTTCGAGGTTTCGGCTGAAAGCACAGCATAGACACTGCTATCCCACCTGGTTGGTGATCTTACCATGCAAATAAAATCAGCTTTTGTCCTCTTGCTTCTGCTTTAAGGTCATGTGAGGTGTGTTGCTGGGGGCATGTTTTGGGGGCCTTTTCTATCAGGATGGCCAAGCTCCTGTTGCCTACCGTGTCTTCTCCCACAGCTGGGAGAGCAGAAGGAGGAGACATGCTCCTGGAGATTCCTGGAAAGCATCAGTTGTGATATAGGAATATCTGGCTCCCTGGTGTAAAGGGGTTACCACCCTCATTTTACTGTTACAGCATCTTCAGGGACAGGTCATCAGCCGCAGCCAAAATACATCAAATCAGCAGGCAGGGTGCAAAGGGCAGTGAAAGCTCTCCTTTGCACTGCTCTGATCCTGGAGCTCCATGTGCTGTGTTAGAGGAGGCTGCAATGGCCACAGGAGGCTAAAAACACAGTAAGGGTTGGCATCCTGTCCATGCCCCCTTTCTCTAACCACACCCACTCTCCCATGCTATGCTGGCAGCAGGCTGGTTGTATTTCATTAGCAGTAAAGGATGTGGCTGGCAGAGTTGTAGGAAAGGTCTTGATCAAGGATGCTGATGCTCCAGTGTTACATGCTGAGGTTCCACCTGCTTAAATCCCAGAGCCCCTGGTGCTACGCCAAACGATGTCCCTGTATAACAGGACAGAACCTTCCTGAATTATTTCTAAAGGAGACTTGCAATCTTGTCACCAGTTCAGTGCCCCATGTACTACACTAATTTGATTTATACTTATGGTCAGCCATTTGTCAAGTTGCAGGTAGGGAATGGAGCTTTATATTCCATTCCCTTTGACTTATGTTTTACTTTTGACATGTGCGCCTCCAGGGAAACACATAGCATACATCCGTCCTCCCTCGCATACCTATTCAGCACCTGTTGCAGGAGAGAATGGTGTTATTTCTGTTTTCATGGCTTCAGGCTATTGGCAACAAAAAGCCCATAATGTCAATCACCATCATCATCCTCAGCTTCTTGCAGAATGAAACTCAGTTAGAAAAGTACTAAGAGACTACATGCAAATAAAGACATTATATTCCCTAAAGTGATCAGAGTCTGCTTGAGTGTAGGGGACTGGACTAGATGACCTCTCAAGGTTCCTTCTAGTCCTATGACTAGTCCTCCCCTTTATACTTTGACTAGTCCTCCCCTTTATACTTTGTGGCCCGGATTTGCATTTGGTGTAAATCAGCAGAGCTCCATTGACTTGAATGGAGTAATGGTGATTTATATCAACTGAGATCTAGCTGTGTTTGTTTTTTAATTCCTAAATGTAATACAGTTCAGTTCTTACGGGCTTCATGGAAGAACCGGCCTCTGAGGAGCGATTTCAATTAGGAGAGAATGGTGACTCGGCCAACAGAAATTTGGAGTTCATTCCATGGAAAAGGACCGCATGAAAAACACACAGATAAGAATGGGGGCGATGAACATAGGTGTAGTTTGATTTCTATATTTGTCGGCGGGGAGGGGGAGGGTGGGGGGGAGAGAGAGGACAGCTCCAGTCAGGCCATGCACGAAGGGGCAAATTCCACATCTGCCAAAGGGTTGCAGTTTGGGGAGGCAATGCCCCTCCTATCCCCATAATCTACTCCCATGGTGATGAATGAGGTGTTTAGGCTGTTGGTAGAGCAGAGGGTTGGGTGGAGGAAGAGGGCTACGGTAGAAGACGACATCTAAGAAGAATGCCAGGGAAAAATTTTGTAGGGGCTTGAAGGCAAGAATGAATTGGTATCGGAGGAAGTTCCGCTGTCTTTTGGATTTTCTCCAGTAGCATTCAACAGTGCAGTAATAGAATCAAAAGAAGTGGAGGTTGGGCATGAAGCAGGATTGGAACGGTGGAGATCTGATGGGAGAGAGGAGCAAAGGAGTCAAGGACAGAGTAAGGCAGGAACTGTGGGAGTCAGCTGTGAAGTTATTTAAATTTCAGGGAATTTTTGTATATAAAATTAATAAATAATAATTAGTGAATATCAGCAAAACTCTCAGCAAAGCCACTAACCCCACATTTTACCTCACATCTGTAACCAGCTTCAGTGTGCAACTTTATGAACATCTTCTATGATCTTTTTAAAGGGATATGGCCAGCTAACATTAGGATCCAAATTTAGAGGGGAGGAAGGAAAGTAAAGTTCAGAAGATAAAGAGAGAGGTTTTCATGGAGTTGTTTTTTAAACTTCAGTGAAAATCCATTTGCTTTTGTTTATTTCAGGGGTAGGCAACCTATGGCACGCGTGCCGCCTTCGGCACGCAAGCTGATTTTCAGTGGCACTCACACTGCCCGGGTCCTGGCCACCGGTCTGGGGGGCTCTGCATTTTCATTTAATTTTAAATGAAGCTTCTTAAACATTTTAAAAACATTATTTACTTTACATACAAGAATAGTTTAGTTATATACAGTAGCAGCGCCAGCTCTTCCGGCGCCCTAGGCGGCAGAAGGTCCCGCCCCCGAAATGCCGCCCCCAACAGCGGCGGCGGAAGGTCCCACCCCCAAAATTGAACTGACGGCCGGGGCGCCGGCGCCCCCAAAATAGCAGTGCCCTAGGCGACCGCCTAGGTCGCCTAATGGGTTGTGCCGGCCCTGGTTATATATTATAGACTTATAGAAAGAGACCTTCTAAAAACATTAAAATGTATTACCGGCATGCGAAACCTTAAATTAGAGTGAATAAATGAAGACTCGGCACACCACTTCTGAAAGGTTGCCGACCCGGTTTATTTCATGTAATTATTCCATCCCTTCCCTGCAATGATCTCACCACTACAGCTTTGGGCTAGATCACGGGAACCTGAAAGTGACACTTACACCTGATCTACACTTAAAATGTAGATCGACCTAACAACATCACTCACAGATGTGAAAAATTCACACCCCTGAGCGCTATGGTTACGCCGACTTCACCCTGGGTGTAGACGCAACGAGGCCAATAGAAGAATTCTTCTCTCATCCCAGCTGCTGCCACTCAGAGAGGTGGATTAACCACAGTGAGAGAAAAACCCCTTCTGGTGCTGTAGGAAACATCTACACTATGATGTGGCATCGGCGCGGTAACTGTGTGGCTGTAGTGCCCATAGTGTAGACACAGCCTTACTAGAAACAGAAAGTGAAACTCACCAGTGTGATTAACAAACCTGAATGAAACACAAAGGGCTTGTCTTCACTGCAGTGTTAGCTCGAGGTAAAACTCGAGCGTTGCCCCTGTCCACACACACAAATCTCTAGTGAGAGTTAACTGGGGATTGAAACTCAAGCTAGCTAGCAAGGCTGGAGGCGTGGGTTGAAGTTTAAGTACTGCTAATACTTGAGCTAGAAATTCAGTGAGGAGGGAACTACCGGGTAGTTAGCACACTAATCCAATCAATCTAATCCAATGAGTCTATGCTGCTAATCAATTCAGCCTGTGCAGCTCCAGTGGAGTAAATTTAGTGTAGTAACTCGAGCTAACTGTGGCAGTAAAGACAAACCCCAAAAGTAAAACAATTGACACAGATATGGAAATGTTAGCTAGGAAGGGCTTCTCAAAACTTTTCCATCACCGCTGGGTTTTTTCCTTTTCTTTTCTTTTTACCAAAAATTGGGATTCTGACTGAATCGATTTTTTTTTTTTTTGGCAAAAAAAGTGTCTGCTTTCCACAGGAAATTCTGATTTTTCATTAAAAAAAAAACGGATGCCCCAATACCAAATTGTTTTTGGTTTTCAGCCAAAAATGGAATTATTTCAATTTGGCCACTCAGCTGCAGCAAGTCATGGTTTGCCTCATGTCCTCATTGTCCTCTATGAGCCAAGCTCCTCAGCCAGACTTCATCTCCCATGATGCACCACCTCCCACCAAGAAGGGAGGCCATGATACACCATGGAGATGTAGTCCAACTAGGGAACTGGCACATAGAGAAAAATCGAATTACAACTCCCATAAGGCATCACAGCAGCATTTCCAAATCAAACTCTTCTGGGTTTTGGCTGTAATATTTTGGTTTTCAATTTTTTGCTGAGAAGTGGAAATTTTCTCAGGGTGGGGGAAAAGAAAATATTTTCCGAGGTGCTCTTATCATAGAATCTCAGGGTTGGAAGGGACCTCAGCCTCTCCTCGTAAGTCATGTGCTCCAGCCCCCTAATCATTTTTGTTGCCCTCCGCTGGACTCTCTCCAATTTATCCACATCCTTCTTGTAGTGTGGGGCCCAAAACTGGACACAGTACTCCAAATGAGGCCTCACCAGTGCTGAGTAGAGGGGAATGATCACATCCCTCGATCTGCTGGAAATGCCCCTACTTATACAACCCAAAATGCCATTAGCCTTCTTGGCAACAAGGGCACACTGTTGACTCATATTCAGCTTTTCGTCCACCGTAACCCCTAGGTCCTTTTCTGCAGAACTGCTGCCCAGCCATTCGGTCCCTAGTCTATAGCAGTGCATGGGATTCTTTCGTCCTAAATGCAGGACTCTGCACTTGTCCTTGTTGAACCTCATCATATTTCTTTTGGCCCAATCCTCTAATTTGTCTAGGTCCCTCTGTATCCTATCCCTACCCTCCAGCGTATCAACCACTCCTCCCAGTTTAGTGTCATCTGCAAACTTGCTAAGGGTGCAGTCCACACCATCTTCCAGATCGTTAATGAAGATATTGAATAAAACCGGCCCCAGCACCGACCCTTGGGGCACTCCACTTGATACCGGCTGCCAACTAGACAAGGAACCATTGATCACTACCCGTTGAGCCCGACCATCTAGCCAGTTTTCTATCCACCTTACCGTCCATTCATCCAGCCCATACTTCTTTAACTTGCTGGCAAGAATACTGTGGGAGACTGTATCAAAAGCTTTGCTAAAGTCCAGAAATAGCACATCCACTGCTTTCCCCTCATCCACAGAGCCGGTTATCTTATCATAGAAGGCAATTAGGTTAGTCAGGCATGACTTGCCCTTGGTGAATCCATGCTGACTGTTCCTGATCACTTTCCCCTCCTTTAAGTGGTTCAGGATTGATTCCTTGAGGACCTGTTCCATGATTTTTCCAGGGACTGAGGTGAGACTAACTGGCCTGTAGTTCCCTGGATCTTCCTTCTTCCCTTTCTTAAAGATGGGCACTACATTAGCTTTTTTCCAGTCGTCCGGGACCTCCCCCGATCGCCATGATTTTTCAAAGATAAATTAGGCATTAATTTCTTTCAATTTTATAAACTAGGATGTTATTCGTAACCAAGGTAAAGAAAGAAAACCTGTTTCTATAGAACTTAGATACAGTACAAGTCCTTTGCTCTTTGCAAACTGCAAAGAGCAAAGAACAATTCTGCTTACAGCAACATCCAACTTATAGTGAAACTGTTCCTTGAAAAAAGCACTTGTTCCACTACATAAAACTTCAATGTATTGCTTGCTCTTGCAATTTTATTGCCAATCTTGGTGTTCTTCTTAAAGCCCCAGCTTCTGGAGTCACGTGATTCCATGAAAAAAATCAACTCATTTTAAAAAAGTTTCTGACCTGCTGGTTGCAGAGAAAAGCAGGAAAACATGACCCCTGAAAGCTCAGAAACCAGAGGAAGAACAAACAGACCCAACATTTATTAGTTAAAAATCTTTTATGATTTTGAAGCCTCATGATTTGTGAGTACCTGGAATTGGCAAGATTGACTTTCATTTTGGCAGTGCCCCACTCCCTTTAACATTCTTAGTGAAAGCCAATTTCTGTCCTGGAGACTTTACGTGGAACAACCCAAAATAAAATTCAGCTCTGAATGATATCAGCGTGATATCCTTCCAGAAGGGATTGCCCTGCATAAACTGCAGTTTAAAGACCTCTCAGCTGTTACGGCGACTGACATGTTAAACCAATAAATGGTTCCACTGAAAGATTCCTAGTCTTTTTCTTTTTAAACTAGCCTATTTTTTTAAAATGGCCTCGAATTTTAAACAAATGATTAAAGCAATTTCAGGTAGGAAAAAAAAAAGTCACGTATTTGCCCCTAAGAAGGAACACAGGCCCTTTACTTTAATTTACTTTTTGAAAAGAAACATATTATTTAGTGTTCGTGCCATGTTAAAATTCCAAGCAGAACTTTGCAAAGGCAAAGAAAATATCACTATGAAATGAACCAGAACATTTTGCTGGAGAAGAACTAGATGAAGAGGCAATAACTCTGGCTCCTTGATAGCAATCTCGCTAAGAAGAGACAAACACCTTGGAGTCAAACACAGAGCTGGGGATTTTTTTCTCTATTCTCTTTCTTTCTCCCTGTGTGCAGAGAAAGTAAAGCAATTGCTCACGTCAAACCGGCAAGTGACAGGGGACTCCATACCTGACAGAGAGAAAGGCACAAATTAAAGAGGATGCTTGTCAGTGGCCACATACGCCATTCAGCTCAACCGATTGCAGCAATGTTTGAAACACCGTATGGCAAGAAAGTTGCATTGGCATTGATCACATTAGCAATAAAACTCGGGGACTGTCAATCAGTTCAGTCCCAGTGCATCAGAAGGCTTTCTGCATCATTTAAGCCAGGGGCGAGCAAACTTTTTGGCCTGAGGGCCACATTTGATTTTGGAAATTGTCTGGAGGGCTGGTTAGGGAAGGCTGGGCCTCCCCAAACAGCCAGGCATGGCCTGGCCCTGCCTCCTATCTGACCCCCACGCTTCTTGCCCCCTGACGCCCCCCCACCCCCAGACTCCTGCCCCATCCATCCCCCCTGTTCCCTGTCACCTGACCGCCCCCGGACCCTCCGCCCCTAACTGCCCCCCGCTGTCCCATCCAACCCCTCCTCTCATTCCTGACTGCCCCCCTGGGGACCCCTGCCCCATCCAACCACCCCTTCTCCCTGTCTCGACTGCCCCCAGAACCCCTGCCCCTGACTGCCTCCGCCCCCCATCCAACCCTCCCGCTCCTTCCTGACGCCCCCCCCCCCGGCATCCCTGCCCGCATTCAACCCCTGTTCCCCGCCCTCTGACCGCCCCAACCCCTATCCACACCCCCCGCCCCCTGACCACCACCCCAAACTCCCCTGCCCTCTATCCAACCCCCCCTCTCCCTGCCCCCTTACCACGCTGCCTGGAGCACCGGTGGCTGGTGGCACTACAGCCGCGCCGCCTGGCTGGAGCCAGCCACGCCATCGCCACCACGCAGCTCAGAGACCGGGTCAGGCCGGACTCTGCAGCTGCGCTGCCCCAGAAGCTCGCAGCCCCACCGCCCAGAGCATTGCGCCGGTGACGCAGTGAGCCGAGGCTGTGGGGAAGGGGGAACAGGGGCTGGGGGCTAGCCTCGTGGGCCAGGAGCTATGGGGCCAGGCAGGAGGGGCCCGCGGGCCGGATGTGGCTGGCGGGCCATAGTTTGCCCACCTCTGATTTAAGCCCACAGGACAGGACAGATGGATTGGAGGGGGATCTGATTTGGCCCAGGAAGAGGGGAAATTTTGGGTACAGGCCAGTACCTCCATCTCTGGACCTGCAGGTACATATGGAGCTGAGCAAATAATTGGTTTTGGGGTTCAGAGGCTGAACCAACTAATCCCAAAAAAGTCAGATTGGTTCAGTTCCAACTGAAACTGATTCCCCCCCCCCTCGCCAAAACAACCCTCCCCCCCTCCCCCAACAAATTAATTTGGGGTCGAACAAAACATTTTGTTGGCCTGGAAACAAAATACTTTGAGGGTTTCATTTAGTGTCAGGTTGTTTGGAGGGTGTGTGTGTGTGTGGGGGGGGGGGGGTTGCACCTTTTAAAAATAGTTGCATTTCTAAAGAAAAATGTTTTAAAGCTAAAAGTGAAGACCTTTTGTTTTGAAATGGTCAAAACGAACTGTTTTGACTTCTTTTACCCTCTCCCCCATTTTTTCAGTCAACACTATTCACCAAATTCAACCTGATATACGTCAACAGCTTCAGTGTCCCGAAATGTGCATGTTTCGGTGAATATTGTATTAGTTCGGCTCCCCTCCATCATCCCCCCAAAAAATCAACCAGCTCTACTGACATGGGTCTAGTACTTAGAAAACCTGCGTAGCAGATTCTTGGCCATATTCTGTGAGTAGACTGGTGTGTGGATTCAATCCCTCTAAATAACCTGTGCAAAGCCTGGTGAACGGGGGAGCACTGATCCTGCAAACCCTCACACGGTGCAGAGCAGGGAGGACAATGCTGCTGTGCTTCATGACAAGTATGAGCAGCATCTAAGTACAGGGTCACTAGAACAATTTTTACAGTGGGGGTGCTGAAAGGGAGTGCACTAGGTCACAACATCAATCAAATTTGGCCCATCCGCTGATCTATCGTCATCTACAGGGTGGCGGATGGGCCAAACCTTAGCAGCACTGCATACCTGTGTGCCAGGTCGCAACACGTGGAGCAGGGAGCCAGGCAGGTGCACAGCACCCCTGTACTTTGAGCCAGACAGATACTACAGCAGCCCTCCTTCCTGAGCCTTTGCCTACACATCAGTAGTCTCAAACCCTGTGCAGCCCATTCCCTCAAGCTCAACTATACTAATCGAAAGTTGGATTTTTTCTTCTGGCAGGAAATTCCAATATTCTGACATTTGACATTTTGTTCTCCCCCCCCCCCACACACAATATCAACATCTCTCACAGAGTGAAAAGTCGAACTGGGGGGGAAATTTTGACAAAACTTTTGTTGTTGTTGAATGCCAATTCATCAAAACCAAAACTTTTCACAAGAAAGAGTCAGTTTTAACAAATTTCAACTTTTGAAAAAATTGTTTGAAAAAAATTGAAATTGCCGAATTGTTTCATTTTGATATTTTGAAAGGAAAAAAATTATTTTTTTCTGGTTCAGAATGACTTTTTGTTTTGAAATTTAAGCTAGTTATAAGCAAGAATATAATTTATGAAAAAAATAAAAAATGGTCAACATCAAAATGAAGTGTTTCAAAATTATCAAATGTTTTCATTGACCTGAGATTTATAAAAAAAATTGAGATTTTGACTTTTCAGGACAAGAAAAGTTTTAAAGAACTCTTAAATTTTTACTCAGGAAAACTGTTTTCCATCCAGCACTAATTTAAAGTTCAAAGAAATTGATTCAGAAACATATCAAAACATTTAATTTCAGTTCAATGTTAAACTCAGTCTTCCTGCACCACCAGAGTGCCTCATGGGAGTTGTAGTTTGGGTGCCTCATGTCAGCATATTTCTCCTTACTGCCCAGCCTCCCCAGCTGAACTACATCTCCCATGATATACCAAAGATATGGTATTATTCCCAAAAGGCACCACAGTAGCTCAAGCAAACACAGATTAATGTCGACTCAACATGAAACAACATTTCATTTAGATTCTCCTTGATGGAAAATTTTAAACACTTCAACAGTATCAACATTTTCCTGTGCAAACTGGCAATTTTGCGAAAACCACACTTTCAATTGAAAAAACATTTTGATAGAAGATTCCTGACCAGCTCTACTCTCATGGGACAAGGTGAATAAGGTACATTGTGTAGGCAAGGGCTGGAAGTGCCTGAGGATACGTAGGCTTGAGTATCATCCTCATATTAACGAGTTACTTAGCTATGCTTCTAGAGTGAGTAATTTGCCTGCCATTCAACCACACTCCCATTAATGCAGGTTCACGTTCCCCTACACATCACTTTTTACTGTGCACTTATCCAAACAATATCACACTTACTGTGGACAACATTAAGCTTCAGATGTCTGTCATCAACCTTCTCCAATGCAGAGAAGTTAATCAGGAACTGCACGTACAGTTAAAAGTCCCTGACTGTAAGTGGTGCCTTTAGGCATGCATAATACTGTTGACCATACAGGTCTGATGTGCATAGATCATATTCTGTGTTTCCTCTGTGTGTGCGCGTGTATACACAGGCACATCTCCATGGAAAGTTGTCCCCAGCTGATCCTGTGAAAAGTCAGGGAGGGGATTCTCACAACTAGAGGACCCTCCCTCCCCCGCCCCGCAGCTCCACAAACCTGCATAGAACCAGTTGCAGGATTGAAACCGTATTTTTTTCCACTGTCCTACATGTCCCTAGCACATTTATTACCAGACCAGAGTGTTATCTGGCCCACTGTGAGTTGATCTGCCCGGGTGCACAAATGAATATGGAATTAGTTATTAACTATTAATTATTATTATTATTTAAATGTTAGGACACGACTGTGCATCAGTTTTGTGCATGTTAGGTAAGTATGGTCGTAATTTCCACAGCCCATTACCCTATTTACATATGCAATCATGCTAATTTCATACACAGATTAAGCATGCACGTTTTGCTCCTATAGTTAGCTGCATGTCTGATTTTTTAATCTGGTCCCAAAGTTCCAGTGTTTCAGATTGGCAGGGAAGACAGTGTTCTCTAACGGTTAGAGCACTGGACTGGGAGAGTCGGGAGATGTGAGTTCAATTCTCAACTCTGCCATTGTATTCTGGGTAACCTTGGGCAAGTCACTTGCCTTCCTATGCCTCAGTTTCCCCATCTGTAACATGGGGGTAATGATACTGACCTCCTTTGTAACGTGCTTTGAGATCTAGTGATGAAAAGTGGTCTAAAGAGCTAGGTATTATTATTACCTGAAACTCTCCATTGTAAGCCTGATCCTGTGGTTAATGAGAGCTTTGTGTGAGTACAAAGTGTGGGATAGGAGCCTATGTCCAATCTTGGGTAGACAGTGGAGCTGATCAAAAAATCTAAATTATTTCCTGCTAAGTAAACAAAATGAAATGTTTGTTATAAAACTTCTACTGAAAATTTTTGATTTTTCAACAAAGCCATCGGAAGCAAAACATTTTTCATCTTATTTCAAATTGCAATTTTTTTTAATGGGAAAAAATCAAAAGTCTTGATTATCAGGATTTTTTTCCTTCTTTTTTTCTCCCCTTTTAAATTCCCACACATGCCCATTTCCCAGTGGAGTTTTTGCAAATCTTTTCAAATTCTGATAAATTGAAAAGTGATTGAAATTGATAAATGGAAAACTTTTTTTCAGTCTAAACATTTCTCTACCAGATAGCAACAAGTGCTGCTTCTTTTCTTCTCCAACTTGGCTACACTGAAGTTGTATTAATGTCCCATTGATATTCTAGATTTTTAAAAGGTTTGCTTTGCAATTAGACAAAATGTTCTGTTCTATTTAATTAATAGAACATATTTCAGTTTTCTGATCTCTCTCTCTTTTTTTTTTAAAGGAAGTACAGTGTACTATGATTGCAGGTTTTTAAACTGCATTTAAATGCTGATGACTTGACCTAGAATAAAAATAAGCAGCATAAACTGCCTTCAAACTATCCTTAGCTGTTAAAGCTAAACTGCAGTTCTCCCTTTTACAGTAAGAAAAAAGCTCAATGCCATTCTCTTTCATTTCTATAGTAAATCAAATTGAATTATTCATCAGCACTAAATGTCTCCCAAACTGCTTTTTTCTCCCATTACTTTTTAAATTTTCTTTACAAACCCCTACGCTTCCCACCCAAAAATATAAACAGACAAACAAACCCAAACCCATCAGTTTCAGATGCAATTCGCATATAAATAAACTATGATACTTGGCACTTCAAAAGTTATGACTTCCATCTCAGCCTGCAAAACAGACAAAGGACTTATCATAGCCCTGAAATCAGATATCATCAAAATAACATCTTGTATTGTTACTGTGGTCTAATCCTGCTGAGATTGAAGCTATGTGACTGTCAACAGTAAGAGCAAAGCCCCCTATCCTTTAGTTTTAAAAAAGCAAGGTTCTGCAGAAACCAAGCCATCTTCAGACCTACAGCATCCTTCACCAGGCTCAGGGGGCTGCACAGCAATGCAATATGAAAACACTAGTCATCTCCCCTTCCCTTTGCCTATTTAAAGTATTTAAATAAAAGCCATCAGTCCAAGATCAACGGTCATAGAGTCATAGAACCATAGAGTTTAAGGCCAGAAGGGACCACCAGATTTGTTAGTCTGACCATCTGAAAATCCCAGGCCACCAATGCCACCTAGCACCTGCACACGAAAGCCAACAACGAAATTAGACCAAAGCATTAGAGCCCACAGGAGACTAAATTATTCTGTGCCACAGGTAGAGACTAGCAGGGACTTGGGTGCACCAGGACCTGGGAGCCCTGCACTGGCAAGCAAATGATTAAGTAAGCTAAATCCAGAAAATCCTGGGAAGAGACCCTCATCCATACACTGCGGAGGAAGGCAAAAACCTCCCAAGTTCACTGCCAATCTCACCGGGGGAAAAATGCCTTCTCAACTCCACATGGTGATCAGTTAGATCCTCAGCATGTGAGCAAAAACCAGCCAGCAAAGCACCTGAGAGCACTGGCCCACCCCCTCCAATGTCCCATCTCCAGCCATGGCCATCCCGGATGCTTCAGATGACAGATTTAAAAAAAATAAATCCCAGAGTACATTGTCCGCAAACTTTATGAGTGTACTATGCCGTTATGTGAATCGCTGTTGGGAGGGGAAGCGATGTGTCCTAGAATAGGTAGGGGAACCCTGCACCGAAATTTGAGAGTCTGATGAGTCCTCTTCCACATACTCCGAGGGGGGAGATAGCTGTTTGGCTTGCAGAGTAGATGCGGGTGAGTGTGATACTCTAGGTCAGGGGTTGGCAACCTTTCAGAAGTGGGTTGCCGAGTCTTCATTTATTCATTCTAATTTAAGGTTTCGTGTGCCAGTCATACATTTTAACATTTTTTAGAAGGTCTCTTTCTATAAGTCTATAATATATAACTAAACTATTGTTGTATGTAAAGTAAATAAGGTTTTTAAAATGTTTAAGAAGCTTCATTTAAAATTAAATTAAAATGCAGATCCCCCCGGACCGGTGGCCAGGACCCAGGCAGTGTGAGTGCCACTGAAAATCAGCTCGTGTGCCACCTTCGGCACGCGTGCCATAGGTTGCCTACCCCTGCTCTAGGTGATAAAGGGGTCAGGGAGCGAGAGAGTCTTGACAAACTCCCAGCACTTTTTAACAGAGGAAACTCCAGCTCTGAAGATATCATCAGATCCTTAGGGCATCTAAACTCCTGCGGTATTGACAGTATCAAAGATTGGGCTGAGTGTGAACCTGTGGAGAACGGCTCCAGTACCAATTCAGCTGGTACCATGCGTTTGGTATGGAATTCCCTCAGTACCATAGGTAAGCGAGTTGTCTTTGGTACCACTGATTTTCTTGCTATTGGTACCGAGTGTTGTTTAGGGATGGGCTTGTTCTTTTTAACCCTGTCTCTGCCACTTTGGGTACAGGTATCCAAACTCACTACCAAGTCCGTCTTTGATGACTGACTTCCCTTCACCTTTGCAGTATTGCCCTCACTCAGAAACTGCACGGAACTCCCCTTGGGACCTGAGGTCTCGGTAGCCTTCTTGTGAGATGGTGACCAACAGCTTCTCAGAGATTTACTCCTTACTTCTTTTGCTTAGAGCAGATGTAGATGAGGACTTCAGTACCATAGAGGTACTCGGCGCTGCAGTACCGCCTACCTCTCTACCAGTCTCCTTTGACCAAGATGTCAGTGTGGATGGGGCACTAGCTGTACTCGGAGGTTTATGTACAGGAGGGTCTTCCACCCTGGGTCAGAAGCTGAACATAAAACTTGCTCCATCATTTGGAGTTTAAATTTAATTTCTCTATTGTTTTGGGATCTACCCTTGAAGGAAGTGCGGATTTTGCGCTTCTTGGGGTTATCACCCAGACAGTGGAAGCCCTGGAAGTGCCCATCACTTTTTGGAATAGCCTCATGACAGGACAGGCACTCTTTGAACCTCAGGTTGCCCAGCATTCCCAAGATAAACTAATGAAAATGTAGCCCCTAGAAGGGGAAATCTCCTGACAATATAACTACCTCTATAAATAAAAAAGTGGGCTTTTTAGAGAAAGAAAAGAAAAAACAAAGGGAACAATTGTTCCAACAACTATAACACTATAAGGTAAGTAACTGTATGAGAAAAAGCTAAATATAGGAGCTAAATATAGGAGAACAGGCACACATTGCACACATTCGTCTCGGGGTAAAAGAGATTGAGAAGGAATTCAGCATGGTTCACCTGCACAGCCCCATATAGCCTTGACACGGGGCACAAGGATGAATGGGGCACATGCACAAACCCAACGGACACTGCTACCACAAATCTTCGATCAAAGGCACAGGCATACCTGAAGTGGAGCACCCACAGGGACATTACTCAAAGAAGAATGCTTTTCCTTGCATTTGAGTTATTGATTTTTGTCAAATGATGGGAGAAGTCAGTCAACTGTTATTCGGCAACTTAAACTGATATTTTAAACAAAAGTTGTTTTGAGTTTGGAACTTAAATAATCCCCAATGAATAAGCACAAATCCAGCTGGAAACTCAGACCAAAGAAGCAACCGTGTATGGAGCAACCAAGCCCTGACCATAATTTTAGGAAACCACAAAAAGAACTGATTTCCGATGCATACTAGCAGGCAGGCTACAAATTTGGAAACAAAGAGACACTACATCATCAATGTGTGAGATCACACACTAGCCCAACAAACATCCAGGTGAAGGTCAGATATGTCACAAACATAGAAAAGGAAGTCACTAAGCAAAGATGTGCAAATCCAGAAGAATACGCTGGGTGGGCCATCAGCTACAGATAATATTTTAGTGAAAGGAGCCAACCACACAGCTACACCAGCCCAGCCTGACAAAGCATTCATAAAGGACAGCACTTGGGGAAAATGTTCCCAGATCTCAGCTCAACTGAATTCTGGTGCACACGTCAATGCAAAACCATATGAACTGCTGAAGTTCTCAGATCTCGTTATATCTGTCATCCAGAAATTATTTGGTTATGGAGGTCAGCAGCTGGATGTGAAAGGTACCTGTATTGCAACATATAAGCACACAGAGAACAAACAGTCGACATGTGTACACCGCAAACCCAGAGGCACTACCAGTGTTTGATCTCAGAGCATGGCTGCACCTTAATTTGATCGAGTTGGCAATGGCAGTAGGAGACGTTTCATTTCAGTGCCAGTGGCATCTGCCAAGCCGGATATTCTAATGAAAGAATACACAGATGTTATTTCATTGGGGGGGGGCAGTTTCTGAGGAGCCCAAGATTAAAATGGATACCACTATTGAGCCTATGGGTACACACTGCATACAAATAATCCCAGTTGTATTATAAGGCTGATGGTCTAAAGAGATTGGAAAATTTAAGGATAGTTGTTAAGGTGGATGAGCCAACAGTGTTGATAAACACATTCAGGGTACAAAAAANATTATAAGGCTGATGGTCTAAAGAGATTGGAAAATTTAAGGATAGTTGTTAAGGTGGATGATCCAACAGTGTTGATAAACACATTCAGGGTACAACAAGACCACATACAGAAGAGCTGACATTGTGTCTTGATCCATTATGAAACCCGAACAAGGCATTGACATAAGTAGGAGCTGCTGGGTGCCAAGCAATTTGGAAAATCAGGCCCCTCACTTCAATGGCTATGGGACAGATTCCAACTTCCTTAATCATCTTGTGGAATGAGGTTCTAGTCAAGTGGTTCTATTGAAGTCCATGGAAGCTTTCTTGGAGTAAAGTGCTGCTGTACAGGAGTTAAGGGGATCCGAATCTGGCCCTACATATGGATTTAGGAGCCAAAACTTCATGACTTAAGTTTGAAAATCTTGTTTGTAAAGCAATTCAGGACCCTCTGGGAAGAAAGGTGCTGTATAAGTGGAGAGTTGTTGATTTATTTAACAATGACTCAATTGCAACCATACAGGCTGCTGTATAAAATGTTACACAGGGCACATTTTATGCTGGAGTTAGTACCTCGGACTTCTGTGTAGTTTGACTTTATGGCGTGTTGGAGGCAAACTGACTGAAACAAAGAGAGGGAACTTGGCAACTTCCCTCAGCTCTGACACGGACAGGCATGGCTTGCTGCAATTTTCGCAAGAAGGTCACATAATCAAAAGTAAATGGCATGTAAAGGTATTTGATCATCACAGAAATACAATAAAGACATCACACTGATGGAGCACTGCTCTGCCAAAAGTAATTAGTGCTGTGTGTATCTGGAAGATGTATATTTACCAGCAGTAGATCTATGATTACTTTAGCTAGACTAATGAAAGACCAGTGCTTATCCATATTCCAGTTCATTTCCATTCTCCCCCATCCTGCCTTATCAGCTTTGGGATTAACATCTATAATAGGGCTGTGTGCATATTTACACATTGTAATTAAGTGTTGGGTGGAGAATAAAGAGGGCTCTTTACGAATATTTATTGGAAAGGAGAAACACTTCTATGCAGGGTCTCAATTCAGGCTGCAGTTATTAAAAAATAAAAATCCACGTGACGATTAGAACACCACTAGGAATTCCCTGGTGGCTTTCCTTGTTCAAACGACTTACAGCAATATTCACTCTCTGAGCCCCGGGGGATCCCAGAGAAAAGGCTGGACTAGCCACATTGCTGTTTTTTAAGAAGTCTACTGGAAATAGAATTTGCACAAGAAATTGTCAGATGCACTAATCCACACTGTGGACCAGATGATCCTCAGCTGTTGTAAATCACCGTAACTTCAACGGAGCTATGCTGATTTACACCAGCTGAGGATGTGGCCCAGGGTAACCTTGATTTAGCAAAACACTTAAGAACCTGCTTAAGTTCATCCTTATTAGCACAGAACTTAAGCATATGCTTAACTTTAAGCACATTTAACTCTCATTGATATCAATGGGAGTTAAGCCGTTGCGTAACTTTAAGCACCAGTTAGATGCACTGATATACTCAGTACATTTGTTGATAGGTGTCTCTTGCCACCTTTTCCCTGACTTTTTTTTTTTGACATTGTAAAAGCAGGTAAAATTCATATGTACAGTATATTTTGGGATTCCTTCAGTCTTTAGCACAAATTAAATTTCAAGCTATCATGCCCAAGGCTGAGTTTTATTAGGTTCCCCTGAATTCAGATAATTGCTATAAAATGGTTTGGCACCGAATGCACAAATCCAGCTAAAAATACTTCTATAGCCATTAGAGTCTGTTTTACACTATGCTTTGTGTTAATTATTTATTCCTTATTAATTGAATAGATTTGTAATAAATCCATCATTGTAGCAGCTACTGTAGTGTAAACACATATTCTGGGCTCAACTTGGATTTCAATTACTTCCATGGAGTTACTCCAGATATGCATCACTGTAACGAAGACCACGTTCACTCATCTCTCTGTGTGTGTGCATGCATATGTATGAAACGCTATAGCTCTATTTTTTTCCTGCGTGAGCCATATACTATCCTTCCCCTATTGCATGCTTAGTGGTAGCGCTAAGTAGCAGCATAAAAAATCTTTTTAGTTAAAATGATAAAAAACTGCTTTTAGGAAGCAATCACTGAAATGGGACACAAATAAACTGTTTCAATTTATCAGGCAATAAAAGGAGCCAACTAAATAGATTTCTGATTCTCCAGACTTAACTAACGCACCTTTAACGCTGTTTTATTCTCAATTACCTCATCCCTCCCCTCATTGTAAAGGAACATAAGATAATAAACCAAACTCATTCTGTGGCCAAATTCTTATCCGAGTGAATCTGGAGTAACAAAGACAGATAAACAGACTTTAAAGACCAAGATCCTAAAGATCCCAAGGAACTTTCTGTAAGGGTTTTTTTTTCCCCCCTACCATCACACAGTACTGGGCAGTCTGCTGTCAACTTGTTTGGCTCATTACCCTCAGCCTAACCATGGCTGCATTTCACTATCAAAGCGATTCCTGGATGAGCTTGTGCTTTGGGATCCTTTGTGAAGAATGCCATTTATATACCTAGATTTAATCTGCCATACATAGATTTTTATTCTTCAGATTGTGTGTTGCTTCCATTTCCATTGGCGCTAACTTTTCATGCCATGGATAAATAATACTTAGCAGTACTTCTGTAGTTTTGTCTGGGGAGCTCAATATAATATACACATTAATTAATTTCGGCTACACCTCTGTGGAGTTGGTAATTAATACCTCCACTTAGCAAACGAGGAAAAACTAAAGGGGATTTATGCCGTGTTGTTGTAGCCCTGATGGTCCCAGGAGATTAGAGAGACAAGGTGGGGGAGGTGATATCTTTTATTGGACCAACTTCTGTTGGGGAGAGAGACAAACTTTCAAGCTTAGTATCAGCTCCAAAGCTGGTCTCTCTCCCCAGCAGAAGCTGGTCCAATAAAAGACATTACCTCCGCCATCTTGTCTCTCTGAAGGGAATTTTGTGATTTGCCCAAGGTCACGCAGACCGTATAAAACAAAACCAAGCTCTAGTCTACAAAAGCACCCTTCTTTTCATGGACAGGACAATGAACCGACTTCAGTCCCGGATGCAAAGCGCAGGGCAGCATCCAATGGGATGAAAGGCAGGGGATGATTTCTTCCTCAAACATAAATAACTGATCCCAGTTTTTGTTCAGATACTTTTAGCACTCGCACGTGTATTCAGATCAGAGTCCAGCTCCCACCATGCTCTGCAAAAAAAGTAAATAAAATCCAGGGACCTACCACAGTCCTTATTCACTTTTATGTGATTATCTGCATGCGTAAGTACAGCTCAGCATGAGTACAGGTCCCAGGATCAGGTCCAAAGCCAATCATCTTTGATGATAAAGAGGTCCACATATTATGAAACACTACGAGCTGCAATAACAACATGCCAGGAGTCTAAAGGACTCATTTGCATATATATTTGGATGGTTTTTAAAAATTAAAAAGAACTCCATCTTCCTGGATCAAGGGAGAGAAACAGTTAGTTGATTTCATCAGCAATGAAAACCTGCAGCTGATCAGTTCTCTCTTCATCCTGTGGTTACAGGAACTAATTGCGGCTAATGGGTTGATTCAATACAAGGATAATGTGATCTTAAATAAAGTATAAACAAACATCACCCAGGCATCCACAGAACCATTAGAGAGGAACAGCAGGGTTAGGCTCCGTTGGAATCAGTCTCTGTAGGCACTGTACATCTGTATCAAAGATGAGAGCATAATAGGATACAGGGGGTGGGGGGTTAGAGGATCTTGGTTCTATTCCCAGGTCTGCCACTGACTCACTATCTTAGGGAAGTCACCTCACCATTCTGTGCCTCAGTTTCCTCATCTGTAAAACTGCAGATGACGATTCATACCCACCTTTGTTAACACTTAGGTCATTGATGGATGAAAAGAACTGCATGTGGTTTTAATTATAATTATCATTGGGATACAGGAGACCTGAGTTCTACTTCTGGCTCTGCCACTGATTTCCTGTGTGACCCTGAGCAAGTCACTTCATCTCTCTGTGCCTCCATTTACCCTCGCACTTTTGGTCTACTTAGGTCACAACCCGCTCAGGACAGAGACTCTCTCTTACTATGGGTTTGTACAGCACCTTGCACGAGGGGGCCTTTTTCTCACGTGAAGCCTGTCAGCGATACCATAATCCAAATAATAAATATGAATAATTAGTATTGCAGATATAAAGATGATGGCCGATAGCAGCATTTTAGGAGGTCTTTTGACCCTGAGGGCTGCATTTGGGGAGTGCCCCGACTTATAAAAACACCTTGTCATAATAGTGCTCTCAATACATTGGCAGACTCCACCTCAGACTGGGCAAACACCAAGGTCTACCATCAGCTGCACATGTGCATTTCCCACTGAAACCAATAGCGTCAACTACTGACTTAGCCCAGTCTCTAAAACAATGGAACAGACACACCAATCTAACTCAAGGGGATTTCCAGGTATCTCGGTGTCTGAGTGGATGAGTGCAGTAGTGTCCATTACAACGACGATTCTGTCAGCGACTGATTGAGGACCTTGGCTGTGTGATCCTGCTCTTCGGGTCCCTGCTAATGTCTTCATCCGTACAGCCATTTTTTATTTACAATATCCTTGATCCCACTTCTATTTACATTGAAGCAGAATTAACCAGCCAGCGGCAATCCATGTAACTCAGCGTGGCAGCATGACATTATCACTAGCAAAGCAATATTAGTTTTGTATGATTATCTTCTCCAGGGAGCTTGCAGTGTGATAGGACTTCAGGTGATGGAGTCATAAACCATTATATTCATTTCTAAGCATCTGTATGACAGCCTCGCTCAAGGACGGCATCAGAAACTAGAACAGTGGCTCCAACCTGATTTATTAGCAGGAACATCTAGGGCGTGAGAGTTTTTAAATCACCATCTCATCCTCCTGAAGGAAACCCTGTCCCAGGTTAACCCTTTTGTCAGACAGTTCAGTGCTCTCATTAAGAGACTCAGTTGCATTATGAGTCACCCTCGTTAGTGCTTCACAGCTACATCTGTTACATGCCCGAGGTCACACTCTGTATAAGGGACATTGCGAAAATATTTTTCATAGTTATTTATATTTTTTTTCTTTGCAAATGTAAAGGAAATAGCACTTTGTTTTCTGACACGTTCTGTCCTTCCATATTATGCCCATGCTAGCTTATTGTTGTGTGGCAAGTGTTGAGCTGCATACATTGTTTTATTATGGTAGGGTTGTTTGTGAGTGAGGGGCAGTGGATACTAGTTTGTAATTGCAGTGTTGCTTGCAAGACAGTTTGTCACTGCACAGCTGCCAATGACCCCAGGTGAGCCGGGGCTGTCCTGGATTTTGAACACCTGCCCTGGAACTTTCAAGCGCTGACCTGCATTCGGGACCCCTCAATCTCTGCCAACGCTGGCCGGGAACTTTTTGACATCACGTTGGAAAAATGCCAGTTGACAAAATCAAAACTTTTCACAGTTTTTTCTGACCAATTTTTTTTTTTACTGAAATTGTTTCGTGGGGAAAAAATGGAAATTGCAAAAAACATTTCAATTCCATATTTTTAAACAAAAAATAGAGCAGGAAACAACAGCCCAGTGACCATATTCCTGGCCTAGCCATAGGCTGCTGGGCACAGTCTCGGCTTGAGAGAGAGAGCAACTCGTCATCTCACTGGAACCTGAAGACTCCTCCCCTTTCCTACCAGACCTTTCTCCAACACCCAACCCAGATATTCCCCAGCTGTCTCCCCAACCCAGTCAGCCCCATTCCTTTCATCAACCCAAATTCCCTCTCTACCCAGTCCCCAAACTACCCCAGAACTACTGATCCTCCTACCCCAACCTCTCTACTAACCGAGATCCACCTGCCTCCCCATGACTCCAGCCACCTGCTCCCAAACTTTGTCTGGCTCCAAGGGCCCAGGCTTCCCTCCCAAAGACCTCATTTTCCTAAGGTCCCTGTCACCCTAGCATCAAACCCACCATCGGCTGCATCCTCACTTCAGTTCTCAACCCCAGACTCCTCCAAGCTCCCCTGGCCCTAACAGTCCTTGTCTGTGGCTCTCCCCAGTCCTTGTTCTCCCCAATTCCCATCTTCCCTCCCAAATCTAAGGGCCCAGATCCCCCAAACCCACTCCCAGCTATGACCCCATCTGCTCCCTCAATCATTCCCATGTGTCTCGACTCAGCCTCAGCTGTCTCATTTCATCTTGGAATCTTCAAAGGGTATGGGGGCAGTGACCTTTCCCCCTGCTGTCACTCATCGTCTGCGGATCGCCAACTAGTCCAACCCCCTCATTTTCCCTATGGAGGGGCTAGTACCCATCCCCAGTGGAAGAACATAGGCACCAGTCTCTTCAGAAGAAGGGCCTATAGCTTTTCCATCACCTTGCTTGACTGCAGTCCAACTGGCATGCTCATCTGGCTATTCCCCGACTCCTCTCCCTAGGTTCAATAGCAACCTCCCTAACTGATCCCAGGAAATTAAATGTTGGCAAGTTTGTTATTACAGGGTTGTTCAAAAATGCTGGGTCACTGATGCTGCAGTTCTGTTTTGGGTGAGGGGGGGAAGTGCCAAAGAAAGAAAAATCCAAAGAATGACATTCACTTTGCTAAAAAGTCACTAACCGAGAGACGGTGGATAGAAAGCTGGCTAGATCATCGGGCTCAACGGGTAGTGATCAATGGCTCCATGTCTAGTTGGCAGCCGGTTTCAAGTGGAGTGCCCCAAGGGTCGGTCCTGGGGCTGGTTTTGTTCAATATCTTCATTAATGATCTGGAGGATGGCGTGGACTGCACCCTCAGCAAGTTTTCAGATGACACTAAACTGGGAGGAGTGGTAGATATGCTGGAGGGTAGGGATAGGATACAGAGGGACCTAGACAAATTAGAGGATTGGGCCAAAAGAAACCTGACGAGGTTCAACAAGGACAAGTGCAAAGTCCTGCACTTAGGACGGAAGAATCCCATNGGTCGGTCCTGGGGCCGGTTTTGTTCAATATCTTCATTAATGATCTGGAGGATGGCGTGGACTGCACTCTCAGCAAATTTGCAGATGACACTAAACTGGGAGGAGTGGTAGATACGCTGGAGGGTAGGGATAGGATACAGAGGGACCTAGACAAATTAGAGGATTGGGCCAAAAGAAACCTGATGAGGTTCAACAAGGACAAGTGCAGAGTCCTGCACTTAGGACGGAAGAATCCCATGCACTGTTACAGACTAGGGACCGAGTGGCTAGGCAGCAGTTCTGCAGAAAAGGACCTAGGGGTTACGGTGGACGAGAAGCTGGATATGAGTCAACAGTGTGCCCTTGTTGCCAAGAAGGCTAACGGCATTTTGGGCTGTATAAGTAGGGGCATTGCCAGCAGATCGAGGGACGTGATCGTTCCCCTCTATTCGACATTGGTGAGGCCTCACCTGGAGTACTGTGTCCAGTTTTGGGCCCCACACTACAAGAAGGATGTGGAAAAATTGGAAAGAGTCCAGCGGAGGGCAACAAAAATGATTAGGGGGCTGGAGCACATGAGTTATGAGGAGAGGCTGAGGGAACTGGGATTGTTTAGTCTGCAGAAGAGAAGAATGAGGGGGGATTTGATAGCTGCTTTCAACTACCTGAAAGGGGGTTCCAAAGAGGATGGATCTAGACTGTTCTCAGTGGTACCAGATGACAGAACAAGGAGTAATGGTCTCAAGTTGCAGTGGGGGAGGTTTAGATTGGATATTAGGAAAAACTTTTTCACTAGGAGGGTGGTGAAGCACTGGAATGGGTTACCTAGGGAGGTGGTGGAATCTCCTTCCTTAGAGGTTTTTAAGGTCAGGCTTGACAAAGCCCTGGCTGGGATGATTTAGTTGGGATTAGGTCCTGCTTTGAGCAGGGGGTTGGACTAGATGACCTCCTGAGGTCCCTTCCAACCCTGATATTCTATGATTCTATGCAGGGCACATTTAGGGCCAACTAACCTTGACAATGCCTTCTTAATTGTACTCTTTTCTCTGCCTATGGAGCTGATTTGTACTTCCCTTGGAAAGCTATCAAGAGCACAGCAAGTGGAACATTGCACAGAGCTAGGAAGGATGCATGGTTCTGATCTAGACCAAGTCATTGGATCTTTGGGGTACAAAACTTTACACAAGGGATGAATTTGGTCCACTGTGTCACATCCAACAGCAAATCACACCACTTTTGTTACAGACGGAGACACTTTTTAAAGTCGCATGGTGTTTATTCACCAAGATAATAGGCATCTTCCAATTAGTAGTGATAGATACACAGATAAGAGTCACATGGAAGTTTGGTGCTATAGTCAAAGTCCCGTGGAACACTGGACAAAAAAAGTAGGATGCTCTAATGAGAGCAGCCAGATAACCAGATGTTCTGAACATCCTGGGTAACTAGCACAATGCTACACCACCTCTCTCCAAAGCAAGTTCCAGGGCTTGTGGTGCAGGGGAATGTTAGTACCCGCTCCAGCAAGCAACTCAAGAGAGATGTTTAAGGTGGCATCAAAATCCCCAGGGCACTGCTGACTACAGGTTGTACATTATAAACTAGGACAAGCTGCTTGTCTCAGCAATTGGGAGGCTGCTTTAAGGTGTGTTTCTGCCTGACTGGAGAAATGTCCCTGTCACACAGTAAATAGAGCCAGACTCAGACACCCAAAGCCATTAGGCTTACTGACAGTTTTTCCCCTTAAGCTAAAAGGCAGCCTTGGCTTTGTTTATGTTATGTGCAGTCTAGGTAGACTCAATTGGAAAGAGACAATGTGCAAGAGAAATATTCATTTCTTACTGCTAATTTCAGTGTTTTCAGAAGAAACAGCACAGCCCGTCTCTCTCCGGGAAACTCTTTGTGATGGATGTGCAAGACCCCTGATCTGCAGAATCACTAGATTCTCTGGACACAAGTCATATTTACCAGGCCTGATTCTGAGCTTATTTACACTGGTGTAAATCAGGCATCATTTCTCTCAAATCAATTGAAGTCACACCAGGATAGCAAAAAACAGGATCCGGTCTCTGGCCTGCTTAGGATGATGCCTGCTCACACAAGGAAATCAGGTCCAGCCACATTCTTGGGACTGCTCATCACATCAGGAGGCAGGTAAATGCATGGGAGTTATCCCAGGGTCCCCCTTGTAAGGGCAGGATGCTAGATTCAGACCACTACAGATGCCTGCATCTGCATTCGGATTTCACACTATTCAGCATTTGCTCTAGGTTTCAAATGGGAATGGGATTCATTTTCTTTTCTGTACTCCTCCTACTGATACACGCTTGTGTTTGAGCTCCAGCGTGGATGAGGTGTCCAGATCTTTGCTAGGCCTGGGCTGTTTTACAGTGATGCGATCTACGAGGGGTTGCCTTAGCGCCTTCAGAAGCTTCAGCTGGTGCCAAAGATCAGCTCTCTCAGTGAGGTGGGCTGATAGGATAATAGAACACTATGTTCCATGTCCTTATGCTGGTGGGGGTAATCTGTAAGAAGTTTTATTGTCTGGGACACAGCGCCACAGCCGTCTGGCCAAGCAGCCGCCCACTGGTTTCCAGCCTCACTCACGGGTGGAAGCTTTAACCAGTAGAACTGCTGGCCTGAGCATTTTAAGTGAACCTCGGTAACAACTTTCCATCTCTGCCCCAAAACACCTCTCCCAGCAGGCTGCACAGAGCTGGCTTGAGGATTCTCGGGGAAGGTCAGTAAGCTTTTTTGGCGGGTACACCCCAAACTTAAATAGATTCATTGTAGTTGAGGGGGGGCGGGGGGGGTGCATGGACGTATAGGCCCCTTGAGCCTCCTGCTGCAGAAGTAGAACCTGGCGGCTTGCTCCTTTCTGTGCAATCTTTCCATTGCCATCGGTTTGTGTTTTCCAGGCTCTCTGCAGAGCAGAGAGCTGGAAACATACTGGGGAAACAGGGTTAAAGGATTTAAATATAGGTCTCTCCGTTGTAAGAAACAGAGCAACGGTCATGCTAAGTCTTAGCCTAATATCGCGAGACCTGTAGAAGCAGGGCTCACGTCAGAAGCGAGTGGAAAACAGCAGAATAGTCAGTGTGACCCAGCCTTGAGATAACGATGTTTTGAGAAGAGAAAGTGAGAAAATACAGGAATGGGCAGGACATAAACAAACTGTAGATGTTTTTAATTAATGCATGCCACTAAAATGTATAAATGCTTATGTAATATTGCTTGTACAGTACTTTGAAGAAACTGAGGCAGAGATGCTCTCTGTCAACTGTGTTCTTCCCTTGCAATTGCATGTCCTGAATAAAGCTGTCTCTGATTTTGTTGCTTCCAACCTGAGAGTGGAGTTCGTTTCTTCCACAATACCTTTTAAAAAATGCAAGTGAAAGATTCCCCTAAAAGCTGCTCTATTGGCAAGCGATTCATGCAAGCTCCAGCACAGCACTGGTTTGGAGGTCCTATCTTTCGCTGGTTTTGAGTTATGCATCTGCAAAATTTCTGAGTGGAACACACAGGGAGGAAAGCATTTCTCTTCCTCACTCAGACAAAAAAAAAAATTGCGCTAGTGATTGCATGTTGGAACTCAGTCTAAACTAGAGCAGTCACTGACACGCCCCCTGTGAGATCAGTGTCTTTTGATCGGCAGCTATTTGGGGCATGGACTGTCATTTACTATATGCTTGGATGGAGCCTAGCCCAGTGGAGCTCCAACCTACTTGAAACCTCTAGATGCTACAGCAATACCAATGCTGATAATAATATAGTGGTTGTCATGAAAATGTGTACAATTTTGTCTTGGCAAGTGGATAACTTTATTGGGGTATTTCCCTTAACTAGAAGAATCAAGGCCTTTTATCTCATTGTTCCTTCCAGATCATATTCATGTGGATTTGTCTGGAATACATTGTCTTATATTTTGAGTTATCTATGATGCGGGGGGGGAGAGATGTTATTGGCTCCTTTTACTTGAAGATTATCTGCCTAGATTTGCCATGTTCCTTTCTGCTAGCACAGAGCCCGCTGACAATGAGCAGTGACTGAGTCAGCGGTGGGTGGGTGTGCATACTAAGCTAATGATTTACAGAGCAAAGCATGCAAACCAAACCTGGGGCATAAATCACTCTGCTTGTCTTGGGGAACATGATACACAATTATAAAGCAGTTAACCTACTCTCCTTTTGCTGTGGGGGAGGGAAAAAAAACAAACAAAC
The DNA here is from genome assembly GCA_003942145.1 of Platysternon megacephalum. Taxonomy (NCBI): domain Eukaryota; kingdom Metazoa; phylum Chordata; order Testudines; family Platysternidae; genus Platysternon; species Platysternon megacephalum. The sequence goes on from QXTE01000090.1 coordinate 6,864,129, forward strand.
AACCAGTCAGCGTTACCACTGGACAGATTTCCAAAGAGCGCTTGGGGAAAACTGAAATGTACAGCTCAAACCATCGGGGACATATTTTAGTCCCACCCACTAGAAGTGCCACGGACAATTTTTAATCGATGCCCATCGATAGATGGTCTTTTAAAACAAATGAAAAACGCCCCTAAACTTGAGCTGTGTTAGTGTTTAATGGAGTTCCAGTCACAGACTCATAGGAATACAGGGCTGGAAGGCCCGACTTGACAAAGCCCTGGCTGGGATGATTTAGTTGGGGTTGGTCCTGCTTTGAGCAGGGGGTTGGACTAGATACCTCCTGAGGTCCCTTCCAACCCTGATATTCTATGATTCTAAGGGACCTCAAGAGGTCACCTAGTCCACCCCCCGCAAACTGAGGAAGGGTTAGATATACCAAAGCCATCCATGACAGGTGTTTGTCTAGCCTGTTCTTCAAAATTGGCACCCCTTAACATTTAAATAACTGAAAAGGACAGAGCCACAAACCAAGGAATCATAGAAGTCATCAAGTCCAGCGAGCTGCGTGCCAAAGGTTGCCGATCCCTGAAATAGAGTGTTTGTTAACCCCAATTAAGCTAATGAGCTGCTAGGTGCTGTCTCTTTAAGGGAGCAGCAAACTTACCGTAATAACTTCTGTAAGTATTCAGTGAGGGGTTGGACACTAGAGGGCAGATGGTGTTGGGGAAATTTAGGACTGGGGGATGTTAGGGTCACCCTGCAAAAAGTAGCTGGGCAGTGGAAGCCAGCATATGACCCACGTGCTTGTGTAGGCTGACTGTTGGTGTCAGAGCTGTGAGCCTCAGCAGCACAGCACTGAAGGCACCCAGAGTTGTAGGGTAGGTGGGGATACAACCCCTCCCTGGTCTGGGTTGAACCACAAAGAGGCACACCCACCTTACAGAGATTTCATTTAGACCACGTTTCCCTGATTTGCTTATTAGAACGTCATGTGTGACTGTGTCAAAAACCTTACTAAAATCATGATGTATCACATCTACTAATTTCCCTCATCCACTAGGCCAGTAACCTGGTCAAAGAAGGAAATTAGGATGGTTCATGATTCCTATTCCTTATAACCCTATTATCCTCGGGCTGCTTACAAATTGATTGTTTAATAATTTGTTCCAGACTCTTTCCAGGTATTGAAGTTAGGTGACTGGTCTATAATTCCTAGGGTCCCTTTGTTCCCCTTTTTAAAGATAGGTACCATGTTTGCCCTTTTCCAGTCTTCTGGAATTTCACTTCTCAAAGATGATTGCTTCAGCTAGTTCCTTAAGATGAATTTCATCAGGCCCCTCCTACTTATCTTTAACTTGTTCCCCCCTCCCTCCCCCATTTTGGCTTGTGTTCCTTCCCCCTCGTTGTTAATATTAATTATGTTGAGTATTTGGTCACCATGAACCTTTTTCATGAAAACTGAAGCACAATAGGCATTAAACACTTCAGCTTCCTTGATGTTATCAGTTATTAGCTCTCCTTCCCTGCTAAGTAGAGAATCTTCACTTTCCTTTGTCTTTCTCTTGCTCCTAATGTATTTAAAGAACCTCTTCTTAATGCCTTTTATGTCCCTTGTTAGGTGTGACTCCTGTGCCTTAGGCTTTCTGATTTTGTCCCTACATGCTTGTGCTACTCTTTTGTATCCCTCCTTAGCAATTTGTCCGTGTTTCTACTTTCTGTAGGATTCCTTTGTGATTTTCAGGTTATTAAAGTGCTCCCAATGGTGCCACATCGGAAGAATTGGAAGAGGCCACTTTCCTTCGCATTGGGAATGTGCAAAGAACATTCAGCTCCACCCTACTGTTTCTATTGGACCCGAGCACCATAGCTGGCATTCATGGGTGAGCTCGTTAGTTGTCTCAAGAAAGACGGCAAGGACTGAATGGGTCATGGAAACTAAACGACCTTGTCATTTCCCAAAAGTCAAGGTTGAAGGCACATTCTTGGAGAAGTTTCCACCTGTGCTGCATGTGGACTATAAGGGTGAGACTATGCAAAGTCTTCCTCTCATTGATGAGCACTTACTCACAAAAGTAGATCCATTGGCTTCAATGGGATTGCTTATGTGAGTAACCACTCATCAGTGAGAGTAAGGGGATGACAGTCTGGTCCTGGGTGAATGGACTTCTAGCGCTGAATTTTCCATCACCATCAAATATACCAATACAAAGCATCACGAAATAAAGCCAATGCCAACAGCCCAGCACCTGGAACAATCCGACAGTAACAAACCAGCATATACAACCCAGTGTACAAAATCAGCTCTGTAAAGGAGGGGGAGGGGGAACATGTCTGCATGAGATGGAGGGAACCAGATATTGAGAAAGGAACCGATTTTAGTTTTAAGCCTCAAAAACATTGTCCTAAACAATATAGAGTAGCCATCATTCCTCTAAATCAAATAATAAAAAATATCTTTACTAACAATGTGATTTTAAAACCCTGAAAAGCTGATGCCACAGACCAGCCCTGTAGGTATCTGCAAAGTGACAGAGAGAGTCCACCAATCTATCATCAGATTGGATTTAAACTGGAAGAGGACGGAGAAAGTCATTCATGTTTGTCATACACCAGGGGGGAAAAAATCATCAGTGGATAGCATCCTTAGCAACATGTTTCATCAGCTCTGTCTCCATTTAAAATAAAGATTAGTACAGCTGAGGCAGGATTTATGCTGAGGCAGGATTAGTACAGCTGAGGCAGGATTGATTGAAAGCATCACCTGGATTTTGAGCTCCCCTGCCCCGCCCCAAAAGAAAAGGCTCAATGCTCATTAGGTATTTATTGCATAGACCAGCTTTATCAAGGCGTTGAAGTGTTGCAAAGCAGGCTAATCATGGTGCTACATTTATATTCAGGCTTAGAGAGCTTGCAAATGAATTGATCCAGTACACCGGAATCTTTCAGTAGAGGTGCTTTGCAGTACCATGCCCAGAGAAGTTTCAGCTCTCCTATGCTTTACCTACTTATGTATATTAAATGGGAACTTCCCCAAGGTGAGAATAAGCTGCTCGCAATTGTCCTTGACAGACGAATGAAAGGATAATGAGTTCATGGAGATTCTCACAGTGGGCTTGGATCCTCATCCCCGCACTGCTGCTGAGCTCCCACACATTCTCAGCCACAACACGTTTTATACCCATATTGCAAGGCAATGAAAACTCAGTCCCAGGCAGTACAATACCTGGGGACTAGGGACCGAGTGGCTAGGCAGCAGTTCTGCAGAAAAGGACCTAGGGGTTACGGTGGACGAGAAGCTGGATATGAGTCGACAGTGTGTCCTTGTTGCCAAGAAGGCTAACGGCATTTTGGGCTGTATAAGTAGGGGCATTGCCAGCAGATCGAGGGACGTGATCGTTCCCCTCTATTCAACATTGGTGAGGCCTCACCTGGAGTACTGTGTCCAGTTTGGGGCCCCACACTACAAGAAGGATGTGGAAAAATTGGAAAGAGTCCAGCGGAGGGCAACAAAAATGATTAGGGGGCTGGAGCACATGAGTTATGAGGAGAGGCTGAGGGAACTGGGATTGTTTAGTCTGCAGAAGAGAAGAATGAGGGGGGATTTGATAGCTGCTTTCAACTACCTGAAAGGGGGTTCCAAAGAGGATGGATCTAGACTGTTCACAGTGGTACCAGATGACAGAACAAGGAGTAATGGTCTCAAGTTGCAGTGGGGGAGGTTTAGATTGGATATTAGGAAAAACTTTTTCACTAGGAGGGTGGTGAAGCACTGGAATGGGTTACCTAGGGAGGTGGTGGAATCTCCTTCCTTAGAGGTTTTTAAGGTCAGGCTTGACAAAGCCCTGGCTGGGATGATTTAGTTGGGATTAGGTCCTGCTTTGAGCAGGGGGTTGGACTAGATGACCTCCTGAGGTCCCTTCCAACCCTGATATTCTATGATTCTATGATACCGGCAGCCGTACTTCGGCTGTAACACATCAGAGCTCAGAAGCAACACAGGGTTGGGTATTGCCAGTACTTGGTTGACATTCCTGTAAGGAAGTCTTCCCAAACAGCTGGTAGTGATGTTAGAGATATAATAGACTCTTCCTTCTTGAATACTGAACCAATGCCCCATCATGCTGTTAGGGAACACTGCACTGCTGGAGTTATCTTTTAGGTGAGATATAAAAGGCAGCATCCTGACCACAGATAGTCATTAAAGATCAATCCCACAGCACTTTTTGCAAGGGAAGGGTTATGCTAAGCTCAGCATCTCCTGGCCACATTCCAACTCAGGTAATTACATTCTGCCTTTGAAAAATCCCCCTTAAGTTTTAACTGAGCCAAAAGGACCCAATTCATTCTCATGTAACTCCACTGAAGCTTGGGGGTTACCATGGGGATGACTGGCCCAATATTCTTCTTTGTTTCCCATCCTAAACTTAGGGGGTGTAGCTGTGGAGTATTTAACAGCTACCAAAGTCCACCCCAGAGGTGGCTGCATTTCAACAGTGGGTGGTGAAGTAATTCACGTACATATACTATGCAATATACAGCTTAAAAAAGCCTTTTGTGTTCACTTGGAATTAATATTTCCCATATAAGTGGCAGGACAGAAAATTCCCTAAGTGAAGCCCCAATATCTGAAGTTATTCAATATCCTTCTACAATTCGGAAAACCGACATCATACTGTAGCTCCAGTACAGAACACAGAAAGATTGAGTCCAGCACGACTTTTCAGCAAATAGGTCAGGGATATAAACATTTTTTTTTCCCCATTGAACCATTGTGTTTCAAAAATCAAAATATTTCTCAGGTCCAAGATGGTATTTCTGCTGTGAGAGAGAGAGAGAGAGAGAGAGAGAGACCGACCCTGCCTGATTTGGAGAAGTTGCATCTGGTTCTCCCACATCCCAAGTAGGTGCCCTAGTCACTGGGCTATTCTTTCTCATTAAACATTTTGAAGGGCCTCATTTTCTTTCCACATCAGAACAAAAACAAATGTAAACCTCACATTTTTTCGTGAAACCTAACTGTTGTTTTCCAGCGAGCCCTGCAGCTGACTATTGTATTGCACTGCATCGATCCCTTTCCAGGAATTCTAATCCTTGCCAGACTCCTACAGTTTTCAAAGCTCTAGACAAAGTGTGACACTTACAATCCTGTTAAGAGTTGCCTGAATCCAGGAGGGGGGGGGGAGGGGAAGGGGGGAATTGTGAAAATGTGAAAATTCATTCACAGTTTGCCCATGTTCATGTTCCTTGTTTGTTCATTATTAGTGAATATTCATGCAAACTGGATTTAGGGTGCATAGATAGTTGGAGAATGGTTGCTCCTTGTACCAATATCCATATGTGCTTTCAAACAAGAGGTATGTGTGTGAGAATAAGAGCATTTGCTATTAATTTTTAATTATTAATTCTCACTGTTCATTCTCATGTTTACAAAGTTTCTGTCCTCCAACCAGGCAGTAGAAAGAAAAAGAAAAAAAAAAAACACCTCACCATGACTAGGGTACCAGATGTCCCAATTTTATAGGGACAATCCCGATATTTGGGGCTGTTTCTTATTTAGGCTTCTATTATCCCCCACCCCATCCCGATTTTTCACACTTGCTGTCTGGTCACCCTAACCATGACTTAGATGACCAATCACTTACCAGGGATAATAAACAGAAAATGAATAGTTAAAGTGAGGAACTTGCAAATATTCCAAAGGCTGAAAATTGTTCATCCAAACTATTTGGCAAATACCAGAAAATAGCAAATCCAGATGCAGAAATCAGAATCAGTCCATGATTCACAAGGCAGGTCTACACTACGGGGCTAAGTCGACCTAAGTTACGTAACTCCAGCTACGTGAATAATGTAGCTGGAGTCGACGTACCTTAGGCCGACTTATTGCGGTGTCTACATCGCACTGGGTCGATGGGAGAAACTCTCCCGTTGACTTATCTTATGCTTCTCGTTCCGGTGGAGTACCGGAGTCGACAGGAGAGCGAGTCTCCACTAGAACTGCTAAATCGACCCCTGGTGGATCGATCGCCACGCATCAGTCCCCCAGTAAGTGGAGACAGGCCCACAAACAGGAAAAAAAAAAACCATGCTAAATTCATTGGATATTTGATTTGCAAAGAATAACTTGACCAGAACATTTTCCAGTTTCCATTGTCAGTTGTTTTCCCCACCGCAAAACCGGGAAGGTTCAGACAAAATGAAAAATTTCTGCCAGGAATTTCCTTTGGAAAAAAAGGCCATTTTTCATGGGTGGGGTGGAAATGGCTTCAACCGTCTAGTTTCAACCAGCTCTGGTTGGTGGCCTCTGCAAGTTTAGATGAGCTGAGAATAAACCTCCAAACAACTGAAGTCTTGAGTTAACTGGGCCTTTAGAGGCTTAGCGATTAGCCCGCTGCTGCTGCATAAGATACTGTTGGTTGTGCTTTCTATTGTGCCAAAAAGGACTGGAAAAGCAGAGTCAACTGTCCATTTTATTGGTAGCTGACAGATAAGGCCGAGAGGCCACACACCTGCTGGGGTGCTCTGAGAGGGACCAGAAAGGGGGCAGAGGTGAAGCTAGCCTGGGAATCATGAGAGTAACCTTGTCTACTGTACATTCAGAAATGTATAGGGCAGGGGTCGGCAACCGTTCAGAAGTGATGTGCCAAGTCTTCATTTAGTCACTCTAATTTAAGGTTTCGCGTGCCAGTCATACATTTTAACATTTTTAGAAGGTCTCTTTCTATAAGTCTATAATATATAACTAAACTATTGTTGTATGTAAAGTAAATAAGGTTTTTAAAATCTTTAAGAAGCTTCATTTAAAATTAAATTAAAATGCAGAGCCCCCCGGACCGGTGGCCAGGACCCGGGCAGTGTGAGTGCCACTGAAAATCCGCTCGCGTGCCACCTTTCGCACGCGTGCCATAGGTTGCCTACTCCTGGTATAGGGGAACAGAGCTACTTCGCTTTTTTTACTTCTGCTTCAAATTGGGGATGGGGAGGGGAGAACTATGGATCAAGCCCTTTAAGGGGTAAATTAAAAGGGGGAAAAGGGCCCAGTGGGAGGTACTGGAGAGTTCCTACACGGCCTTTCTACAGCAGAGCAAACTTCTTCCCTGTGCTACAGGCAACACTGATGGCATATCCCTCAAAGGAAATAAATGACAATGCTGACTTCTAACTTGCAGGGTTTCTCAGTAAGCCCTTTTCAAACCATCCACCAGGCAACAGGACACAAAATCCTCCCCAAAAGCCAGATGGGTTAGAGAATTGCCAACCATCTAATGAGTGGCCTATGAGTTGAAGGATGGTCCAAGGGTTAGTGGGCTGGGGACACAGGGGACTGACGTTCAGTTCCCTGCTCTGCCACAGGCTTCCCATCTGGCAAGCCACTTAGCCTCTTTGTGCCTCAGTTTCCCATCTGTACAATGGGGACAATAGCACTGCTCTGCTGCAGAGCGGTGTTGGGAGAATAATCACATCAAAGATTGTGAGGTGCTTGGATATTACGGTTATGGGGGCCACATAGAACCCAAACTGGTAAAGACCATTTGATGGCGGTTGATTCATATCCCAGGCTGACCAGTGTCTATAAAACCACTATCATAGTCAGCAGCTGGTCTTAGCAGAGAAGCCAACGACTAAATGCAGGCGAACTGCCCTCTGGTTCGCCCAAAGTGGCACTTCCAGATGATCGTTGTGGGAAATCCTTGCCCACCACCCATGTTGTACCTGCTTTAGAAGGGTCAGATTCTGATCCCTTTACTCACCGGGGAGCCGCGAGTGGAGCAGGCTGCCATTATTCAACATCAGGTATCAGAATCTGGCTCTACATGAAAAGATCACTCCGCTGTCAATCCAGCGCTTCCCAGGAGCACTGCAGAAATGTTAAGATTATTTAAAGAAGCCCTAAGTGCCCATCGCCAGCTGCAGAGAGTGCATTGCATTAAGCAATATTCACTCAGCTTAGAAATGCAACGTTACTGGAGCGAACAAATCAGATGTGGGCTTTTTGCTTTTTTTTTTTTTAATTACTGAAATGATCCCTCTCCATTTTCCAAGCTCTCTCTTGCCATCTTAATTTTCTCCAAGTGCTTGATCAGTCAGGACCTCAGTAGCAATTTTTTTTTATTGACTTTTTGTTTTACTCAACATTTAATTATGCCAGATGACAACTGTGGAAATACTATATGGAATCCCAAAGTCCTAAGTGGAGAGTAGGGGGAAAGAACCGGCATGCACTGACCAGCTAAGAGGCTCTTGGGTAATTTTCAGGGCCCCACATACAAATGCACAGAGGTTGTGCTCTTTTCCGCTGGAAGCTGGAATGGTCTAAGAAACCTACATTTTCACCTTCTGTTCACCGGACTGTAAGTGCCAAAAGCTTTTCAGTTTCTGGGCTAATGGCAGTGCTGTTTTGTTTTTAATCTACACAGTGTATGCGAATCACTTAATGCAAAACATAACACGCTCTTTCCACAACCTCATGTGTCAATGAAATAATGAACACAAAGTAAACAGGGTTACCATCTAAAGAGGTGCATTGCTCGCTGTTTTCTCCCCCCCCCCCCCTACCCAGCGAGATTCTGGCACTGTTGATGCATCATCAATTGCATTTCCCTTCACCTGGGCTTTCCTTTGCTCAGTCATGATTAAAATCTCTGCTCATAAGAACATAAGAAAGGCCGTACTGGGTCAGACCAAAGGTCCATCCAGCCCAGTGTCTACCGACAGTGGCCAATGCCAGGTGCCCCAGAGGGAGTGAACCTAACAGGCAATGATCAAGTGATCTCTCTCCTGCCATCCATCTCCATCCTCTGACGAACAGAGGCTAGGGACACCATTCTTACCCATCCTGGCTAATAGCCATTTATGGACTTAGCCACCATGAATTTATCCAGTCCCCTTTTAAACATTGTTATAGTCCTAGCCTTCACAACCTCCTCAGGTAAGGAGTTCCACAAGTTGACTGTGCGCTGTGTGAAGAAGAACTTCCTTTTATTTGTTTTAAACCTGCTGCCTATTAATTTCATTTGGTGACCCCTAGTTCTTGTATTATGGGAATAAGTAAATAACTTTTCCTTATCCAGGTTCAGGTTCCCAATTGTAATTTGGGAACAAAAAGACAAAAACCAGAAGAAAACAAACCACCCACAACCCTTCAAACCGCTTGATTTCTCCTTTCATCTCCAGACAATGGCACACAAACACAAAACAAAAGCAAACGATGTTCACACATTAGACTGAAATGGCCCAAGGGTGTAACTGCCACACGCCCAATATTAAAAACGTAACAACCAAAATGAGATATTAACAAGAGACCAAAGGACTTGTGCATTTTACAACAGGGGTACCCAGCCCTTGCCATAACATTACAGGGCTGTCAGCATTTCTGGTTATTACCTGCTAGGTGGGGCGTGTTGCGGTGTCATTGTTTTGAAGGGTTAGAATCTGACCATTAACATTCCCTCTCAGCTAAAACACCACGGTCGTATTTCCTACATAATGCATGGGGGTGTCCAAGCCACTCAACTTACATCGTACCTTTCACTCTGGAGGATCCCAAAGCACCTTACAGACTGGATAATACAGGGATCAGCCAGGACTCGTCTACACAGAGACGTAGTGCCCGGGAAGACAGGCTGGGTCTCTACAGCGTGTTAGTGTGCCACACGTTAACTGGCTGTGTGGACCCTGCTACTGCCCACTACAAGTTCTGTAGTGAGCTCAAAGCAGAGTCCATGTGGCCAGCCAGCATGCAGCAAGCTAGCGAACTGCAGATTCACGCCCCAGTGTGTCGCACACTGGTGTGCAGACAAGCCCTCAGTTACTGGAGAAATTCAGACACATCTCGAATGGAAGGTGGCAGACAGAACTTTGGGAAGACAATGGGAATAATTTCTCTAATGGGAGTCATACAGTGAATCCCCAACCCATGGTGTTTGAAACTCATGAATAATCAGAGACAAACACAACGAGCCGGAACATTTGAAAATTCACTCTTGTGCGTCGGCTGATTCCCAAGCAGGGTCCCATTGACGTCAGTGGGCTTACAGTACACATCAGGAGCAAGGGCTTGAAGGAGTAAATGCGTGCAGGATTGGTCTCAGAGTGTTGCATGTGTCCAATAGTAGGTTTAATGTCAACCTCAGAAGAGAATGTGCAGGGAGTCAGTACAGCTCAGAGCTCAGCAGGATCGGCGGGTAGTAATCCATCTATCTAGATGCGATAAATCGACCCCCAAATCGACGCCCATACTCCACCTCGGCAGGAGGAGTAAGCGGAGTCGACGGGGGAGCCGCAGCGGTCGACTTGCCGCCGTGAGGACGGCCAGGTAAGTCGAACTAAGATACTTCGACTTAAGCTATGTGAATAGCGTAGCTGAAGTTGCGTATCTTAGATCGATCCCGCCCCCCCCAGTGTAGACCAGCCCTATAGACTAACAAATTTATTTGGGACTAAGGTGCCACAAGGACTCCTCGCTGTTTTTGCTGATACAGACTAACATGGCTACCACTCCAAAACCTGACTCTTTAATGGCTCTGCTTAGCTGGTTTCTGGTTATCCCTCAATGTGCAGTCCTCTTTATGGCCACATTACATCTTAACAGATCAGGACCAGTACATCAAGGAAATGTCTCAGCATGGCAGACATGTGTATTTTAGGCACTATATACACACACGCACGCTTGGAAGGACAAGATGCTTAATCAGTAAATGTCAGTAAACGTCAATTTCACCATACACACACAAACCAACAGAAATATTTCCTTCAATAATCAACATTTACAGATAGGCAAAGTAAGAAAAATGCTGCTTGAGAACTTCCGAGGGTTTGATTTTAGGACATTTTACTTTATATATTTTTGACAATTTGTGTTTAATGGTTATAAAGCTTTAACTTTTTTAAATCTCAATGTCTAGTGTCATTAAATAATTATTGCCTGGCTCTCTCCCTCCCCCATAATTTCCTGCAACTGTGAACATTTAAATAGGTCAAAATGAAAAAAAGTGCTGAAAACCCATAATTTTTCACAACTGTGAATATTTAAAATAGATTAAAAAAATTTTTAAGCTTGAAAATAAACATCAATATCTGTCAAAATTACAAAAAAAAAAAAATCAAATTCTGCCAAGCCTATATATATTTAATATTATGAGTATCCACCATCCTGAACCAGATAAACAAATTCTTTGAAAGAAAATGAGCCATGTTCTTTATCTGTGGGAGGAAGTCAGGAGCGCTGTCCTGTCTGGTGTACAGCAGTGGAGATAAGGCTGTATATGCTCTGTATGCATGTCATTACTTGAACCAGGGTTACATTGTAGCTGACAAGCCTGCAGTGAGTTTACTAAACTGCAAAAGGTCAGAGAAATAAAACTGACCTTTTCCCACTGGCCTGCTCTGAAAACATGAGATGCTGCTAGGTTTGAAAATGGAGATTCAAAAGAAGAAAAAGCCATTGCAAGAGCCTCAACTGGACTGATTTGGTAATAGCGCCATAGAGGAACCTGGCTAGATCTCACCAGGCAGCCCTGTTCGTGCACAGACACTGCAAATGATATCAAGGTAGGAGCTGCTGTACTGGATTGGTATTTCTATACAGCCCCCATCCTCCAGGGTGTGAGACCTCTATGGAGTGGAGGGCACTCAGGACCCTGCAAGATCTGGATAAATGGACAAGTGGGATCCCAGCACCTTACAACCTCTGCAAATGGGCTCCCACACCCAGCTGGTCATAGTGACCAGAATTTTCAAGCGTTCAGCTCTCATTTGGGCACTAAGGATGGTATTGCAGCTTTTTCTCCTTACACACAAAAACCAGATGAAGAAGCGACATCGGCACAGTTGGATCCCAAATAACCATATTTACTAAATATACACAAACATGTGAGGCCTATCTCCATAATTACTGCGGCTCTGAGTGGTGAGCACAGTAAGCGCCCCTAGAGGAATCACAAACTATTTAAAGGAATACTGCCCTACACTACAAATGGGACTTTCAGCAGCACTCAGTGTTACCATAACTGCTGCCATTGAATTCAATTGGAATTTTGCCACTGAATTCAACGAGAGCAGCCAAAGTGAGCAGATTTTAAAGAGTCAGCACCCAAAGTGATGAGTTCTTTTGAAAGTGTGTGTGTGTGTGTGTGTGTGTGTGTGTGTGTGTGTGTGTGTGTGTGTGTAATAACAGGAGCTGCTAAATGATGTACACTTTGGGAAATCCCGACCTTAATTTGGTGCTCAAATGACAGCACCTAAAATCTGGCCACCCGTTGGCTGAGCACCTGAAGATACAGCTCCGAAGTCTTTTGAAACCCTGGCTTATTGTGTGAGAATTTCCTGTTCTTTCTGGTCTCCAAAGAACAGCTGATGTATTGCAAAACCACAGAGAAACATGTACAGTGGCTACCCTAAGGTTGTGTTTTACAACCATTTATTATTTTTTTAATAGAGCTATTTGTTGACTCAAAGGTTTAATACTCACAACTGTGTCAGCCTCTCTCTTTGTTGTATTAAAGGATCACAACCCGCAGTGACTTAAACAGCCTGCTGATGCGGGAATGACTATCACCAAACCTAATGCACAGGAACCTCTTTGTGCAAACAAACAGCAAGAGAGAGTTGGGTATGCAAAGAACTTCTTTACCTTTACAACTCTCTCCCCATTTGGGGACCACGGCCTTTCAGTGATAAGAGCAACATTCCCCTTTTGTTTTGCACCGAGCATTCTAGCTTATCTTTAATGTATTATTCAAGCACAAATAATGATTAATTAATCAGAACTCTGTTGTAGTGGGAGAACAGAACTGGGCTCAGTGCAACCCTCATCCAGATGCTCCAAGTTAAAGAGAGTCATAAGGGAGAATGTGTCGGCAGAGTTGTTAATTATGCAATAACAATTACGGGATTCCAGAGACAGCTTTCATATTGTTGTGGCAGATCCTTTCATTGTTTCTCTTTGCGGTATATAGGTTATACATCTCCTCTCACATCCTATCTGTTGGAATTACTGCAGTCAGAGAAGAGGTTACTCTCAAAACTCATTCAAATGGGCTTGGATAGCAGCGTGGGCACATGGACTGAATGGCCAATTAAAAATAAAATAAAGGGGTTGTGATAAATGGCTGATGCCCCCGCTATACCAGTATTGTATCTATTAAGGAGGCGGAGTTGTCTAGTGGATCAAGTACTGGACTGGGAGTCAGGAGACCTGAACTCTATTTCTGACTCTGCCAACTTTTGGGGCCTCTTTCCCCTCCCACTCATTGTCTGTTTAGATTGCAAGCTCTTTGGGACAGGGACTGTCTCTCACAATGTGTTTGTCTGTGGTCATATTAGGTCAATAGAAGTCTGGCCACACACACACACACACAGTAACTAGCTGCAAAGGGCCCAGCACTATACATTGTTGAGGGCCCATTTATTAGAGACCACTGAATTTGTGCAATGGGGACCCAACCTTGGTTGGCATCTGTAGCACTGTTATAATACAAATACAAATATTATCCCCATTTTACTGATGGGTAAGCTGAGGCACAGAAGGACCAGACTCCCATTAACTTAATTGGGCTTTGTATCAGGTGCTAAGTAACTTGCCACCGTCAGATGCAGGACTGTGAATGGACCTCAGGAATCCTTATTCTTAACACAAGCCCCCGTTTAACCACTCTCATTCACTGACATCTCAGGGGAGCACTCGGAGGAGAATTTGGTCTGTTAAGAGCCATGTTCATACATCAGAAGGAGAAAAGAACACAAGTCCAGCTGAATTTCTTTCCAATGCAATAGGGGAAGTGTAGAAGCTTCGGAAGTTGTAATCTTTCCAAAGCATTCTACATGCTTTGCAATCTCCATTCACGGCAGTGTCTATACTCTGGAATGGGTAAAAAGTCAAGAAATAAGACTGGAAAGCATAATTAAAGCAAACATGTGTTTCCTCCTGGTTAGGAACCTCTCACAGCCCAAGAGAGGATTTTTCTTCTATTATTTCAATGTACAGTTAATTTGAATGGACTCAAACCTTTTCATTTCAAATCAAGTATTTGTGTCAGTAAAAATAGCAAAGAAACCAAAAGCTAGTAACAGCATAGCAACTGCCAAATAGTCCTTAATTCTAGAATTCAAGTGCTATCAATCAGTTCTGAATTTCATACTCTTAGTTACGCTCATAACCTTTATTTGCAGCACTAAAAAAAAAAAAATAACCAGAAACCAACCTCCCACCTGCAAAAAAAAAAAAACCACCAAGCACCCTACTTCTAACTTGTGTTAAAATGCAGTCAAACTCTGGGAAAGAAAATATTTTCTAAGTTTTATACTTTATTAAAATCCTATTAAACTCCCAGTAATTTTTTTTCTGCACATCTTTTCCCACCACATTCTGCTGATTGTGAGTTCACTGTGCTGTCAGGGTGATGATGACCTGTGATGTCAGAAAGATTGGCTTGTGATGTCAGATTGCTAGAGCTCAGTAAAATCAAGGAGCTCTTGATTAGCTAATCCCTGGTTAGCAAAGGGAGTTTCTATGCATCAGAAACAGGCAGCCATAAGAATAGCAGAGGAATAATGCAAGAGTTTAATAGGATGCCAGCAAAATATTTGGCAAGAGCAAGAGAAATATACAAGAGAAAAGGAAACAGAGGGAAACCAAAAAGGCTCTGAACCTTAGTCCATTTTTTTTTTATTTTGGATATAGAGAATACACTGTTCCATAAAGACCTCAGCGTCTTCTCCCCATGAACTGAGGTTCAGAGCTGCTGAGCACTCAGATATGATGGTGGTAGCAGACCAGAAGTCTCCACCTACACATTCACATTATGTTATTAAATCATTTCCATTTAGATTCATAGCTGTTAAGGTGAGAAGGGATCATCATGATCATCCAGTCTGATCTCCTGCATAACACAGATCAGAAGACATCACTTCGCAATTCCTGCATCGAGCCCAATAGCTTCTGGTTGAGCTAGGGTGTCTCAGTCGCTCCTGTTGAAGCTGTTTCACTATGTAGAAACTATTAAAATAGTCATTGACTCAGAGAGTCTGAATGACCCTGCAGTGGTTCGGGCACTCAGCCGGGAGGGCCCGTTCCAGCTAATATTTAAAGTCTTTTATGCAAAGTGCAACAAGAGAGGTTGGGAGCCACCCACCCGGGAATACCCATAACCCAGAGATCAGGCACTCACCTGGGAGATGGAAGACTTGCGTTCAAGTTGCTGCTCTAAAGCAAGCAGACTGGGGATTTGAATGGTCTACTTCTCAAGTGAGTGCTCTAACCACAGGGCTATTGTGTTTGGGGGGTGGTATGGTATGGCAGGGTCATCTCCTCCCCAGTTTTTCACAAGAAAGGGCTCACCTGCCTTAGGCACCTAATTCCAGCAGAGGGCTCATGACTGCAGATCCCAAGCAGTGATAGGCGCCTCCCTCTAACCCAGATTTAGGCTCCTAATTCCCTTTGAGGCATTTCCTACTGACCACTTTAGGCAGCACCCCACTCAACATGCTGCTGTCTATAAACCAATTCAGTGCTTTGGTTAAAACAGAGTGTTTGTTAACCCCAGTCAGGGCAATAAGCTGCTGGGGGCTGTTACTTCAAGGGAGCAGCAAACAATAACTTCTATAAGTGTTCAGCGAAAGGGCTGGACACTACATGGCAGGCGGGTTAGGGGGAATTTGGGTAAGGTGTGGGGTAACCCCGCAAAGAGTAACCAAAGCTGGTAGAAGTCACGGTGAGGCTATTGTGCTGTGAGCAGGCAGCTGATGTCAGGGCTGATGTCAATACAAAATTACGAAAGATAGTTAAGACCCAGGCAGACTGCAAAGAGCTACAAAAGACTCTCTCAAAACTGGGTGACTGGGTAACAAAATGGCAGATGAAATTTAATGTTGATAAATGCAAAGTAATGCACACTGGAAAGCATAATCCCAACTATACATATAAAATGATGGGGTCTGAATTAGCTGTTACCACTCAAGAAAGAGAACTTGGAGTCACTGTGGATAGTTCTCTGAAAACGTCCACTCAATGTGCAGCGGCAGTCAAAAAAGCGAACAGAACGCTGGGAATAATTAAGAAAGGGATAGATAATAGGACAGAAAATATCATGTTGCCTCTATATAAATCCATGGTACGCCCACATCTTGAAGACTGCGTGCAGATGTGGTCGCCCCATCTCAAAAAAGATATATTGGAATTGGAAAAGGTTCAGAAAAGGGCAATAAAAATGATTAGGGGTTTGGAACAGCTTCTGTATGAGGAGAGATTAATAAGACTGGGACTTTTCAGCTTGAAAAAGAGACGGCTAAGGGGAGATATGATTGAGGTCTATAAAATCATGAGTGGTATAGAGAAAGTAGATAAGGAAGTGTTGTTTACTACTTCTCATACCACAAGAACTAGGGGTCACCAAATGAAATTAATAGGCAGCAGGTTTAAAACAAATAAAAGGAAGTATTTCTTCACACAATGCACAGTCAACCTGTGGAACTCCTTGCCAGAGGATGTTGTGAAGGCCAAGACTATAACAGGGTTCAAAAAAGAACTAGAGAAGTTCATGGAGGATAGGTCCCTCAGTGGCTGTTAGCCAGGATGGGCTGGAATGGTGTCTCTGTTTGCCAGAAGCTGGGAATGAGCGACAGGGGATGGATCACTTGATGGTTACCTGTTCTGTTCATTCCCTCCGGGACACCTGGCATTGGCCACTGTCGGAAGACAGGATACTGGGCTATATGGACCCTTGGTCTGACCCAGTAGGGCCATTCTTATGTTCTTAGGGCTCTGAACCAAGGTTGCACAGCACAGAGACAACCCAGGTTTTCAGGGCAGATGGTGACAATCCCTTACTGGTCTGGGTTGGACTCCAAAATGTCACCCCTACCAAACCTCTGAATCAGAATCTATGTCTCCTCTGGATCTCATTCCAAGCCTCGCTCCAAAATCAGGGAAGCTTGTATCCCAACGCTAACTTATCAGTTTAGACCAAGCCGGGAAATGGGCCTGAACAGCCAGCCTGCCTCTGAACACTTCAGAACTTTTGGAAAGACCAGATCAAACTGTTTAGGTCGGGTGGTCTCTCTAATATTTAAGTTCAGCTGCAGCATAACTTCTCTAGCTGATATCCCATGCAGGGCGCCCGTCCAGCCAAGGACTCATTCTTCGAAGAGGTGGAAGGCCAAGGATAAGGTGGCAAGTGGTCATTTACTTTCCAGACTTCTCATTCACAACCACATTGTTTTTCAGTTTCACCGGAACTCGGCAGATGTTGGCAACTACAATAGGGAGGCTGACGGCGACACACACGGGGCGGCAGCAGGTCATGTCAGAGAAGAGCTCTATGAAAAATTCACTCTGTGGGAGCAATCCAGGAGGCCAAGCGTTTAGCTGCCTTTTATTCCTTCAATTGCTGAAGAGACAGTTCAAGGGATTATCCTTTTTTTCCTGTTTGAGAGTCACTCGTGGAGAAACAAAGCTATTTCAGTGTAGAATAAGATTCCCGTTTCTTGTCCAGGCACTGGGAAGGGTTCCGTGCTGACTGTTTCAGAGCGCACGTGTTCCAAGAGCAAAGGTTGAAGCAGGAGCATCTCCTCCCTGTCTGCACCCCCACTGTGGACCCCCACCAAGGGCCCAGTGGTCAAAGCAGTGGGCTGAGAATCAGGAAGTGGCCATGGAATCTGTCCCTCTACTCACTGGCCCATGGGAGGTGCTGTCAGCTTTGAGGCCGCAGGGAAATCAGCTCAGTGCCCATCGCTGAAGGCTCAGGCAGAGCCAGGCGAGTCATGATTGCTCAAGATCTCCCATTCTTGGCATTCCACAGCATCAGGGACAAAAGGCTTCCCCAATGGACCATGTGAAGAGGAGGAGCTGCAGCAAATGGAAGGGAAAAAGCAGTACCTACACTGGCTCGCCCTTCCCTCACATACACGCCCCTCAAGGAGAAGAGAGATCCCCACCACCTAACTGCCAGAATGAGGTGGCTGTGGTAAGATCATGCATCTCCCCAGAGTCACACCGAGTGACATCCCATAAAGGCACTGGGCTATATTTTAATCTACCCTAGCCAGACACACTGGACACAGACAACATGAGAAATGGTGGAACCTCCTGGGCTCAAGGTGAGCAAGCTTGTCCTTCATTACCCCTCCCTTATGGTCCATCTGCATTTTTATTTGGTGGCTCTTGGTGCCAACCAGCAGCCTGTCCTTCATTTCTGTGATATGGCTTCTTTACTGTCTCAGTCTCCAGGCGGTCCTGTGTGTGATTAATGGCCCCAGCCAGTGAGGATGGCTGTTGATGCCAGAGCATCCAAGCGTGCACCCAGCAGAATATACATGACCTAGTCCATTACCAGCATGCCCATGGTTTGCTCTGCCAACGCATTCCAGGCTCGAGCCAATATGTTGCCTAATTCCATCAGCCACCAGGCAAGGCACATGCCTGTACATTTAAAGAAGAGGGTTCACTCAGAATCCTCTGCTAGTACTTCTCCCCCAAGATCCCTGATTGGTATCAATAGCTGCCCGTTGGGTTTGCTGGCACTGCTGTTGGACTGCAGCCTGAGCTAGCCACTGCAGCTTCTGTTGTTGCACTAGTCAATTCAAGACTTCTTCTGTTTCCCGTCTCCAAGCAACAGGTAACAGAAATCCCCACTCTCCTTCCAAATATGAAAGGGTGTGCTGTTGATCCAGCATATGCTCTTACAGTGGGGTGACCAGGTGTCCAGATTTTATAGGGACAGTCCCGATATTTGGGGCTTTGTCTTATATAGGTGCCTATTAGCCCCCTACCCGAGTCCCGATTTTTCACACTTGCTGTCTGGTCACCCTGTCTTACAGGCACATAGGGTTAGTATCCAGCACTCACTCTCCTTCCTTGGGATTTTACTTTAGTCGCAGTTTAAGAACAGCAAACATAAACCTTATCCTGCACTGGCTGTTTTCCGAGATTATCTCCGGTCTCATTCTGTAGCCCCTCTCTTTCCTTAAAGTTTTTTTTTTTAATCCTCCTGTAATGGAGCTAATGAGACCCACACCTGGTCTATTTGCCAAGACGGGTCAGCAAAATGGCCCTGCATCTCCATTCAGGGTCCTAGAATCTGACTATTCTCCCTGTAGTCTATTTGATGATTACATGGAAAAAATAAAAATACCCTTTTTAACTTGTCTCAACATTGCATTTGTTAACCTCGCCGCATCAACCTACGGCTGCAGGAGGAGATAACATGGTGCCCACAGTGGTATCATCTTTAGTACTCTGTACTATTATCTATAGAGAAAAGGGATTGTACCTTTACTTCTGCAGTAAAGGCAGAAGCCATTCTATATTTTAAAGCATTTTATTGCCTTTCCATCACCAGAGGAGTATGCATGGAATTAAATGCATGCTGCTTTAACCCCCCCAAATTATCCGCCCCTGTGAAAATTAATGGCAACATTTTATGCATGGCTTGTTATGGCACATGGGCATGTTCTGTCCATGCACTATCCAACTAGAGGCAAGCAGAGAAAACTGGAGGCTTGGAAGCAATGTTGCTGGAGTTTTATAGTACCTTTCACTAGATCAATGGTGCATAAAGATATTGAGGAGCCTCACGGAGCTGAAGAACGGCTTTGACTGCCAGAAGCAGCACCCAGAAGAAGTGTTTATCAAACCACCCTCATTTTGTTATTTACCCTTTTGCCCTCACTTCCAGCGTATCCTACTGCAGCATCCTTTCAGCACTTAATTATCCCATTCCCCCACCCCCCTGAAGGGCTGAGCCTTGACCTCGGCCCTCTCTCCTGCGCCATCGCAGCTCATTTAAAACATGGTGTGAACTAAGTGTCAGGGGCAGAGGAGGAAGACGACAAAAATTGCCACCTAGAGCTAAACAAAAGATCAAGATGAGGTGAAAATGAAAGCCCAAGTCATGAACGCCGTTCTGGAAGCCAGTCCTTACGTGCGCACAGAAAGACAGCGGTGTTTATTTCTAACTAACCTTTCTGGCCCTTCTTTTTCTCCACTAGCTTGAGAATATGAACTCCTGAACTACGGCCAAGGAAATAATAGTATTCTGCAAGTATAGGGCATTTCATAGGAGCTCTCTGCCAACCTGGCTGCAAGAGATAGCAAAGGTTTAAAGTATCCAGAAAAAGCAGAAGTTGGGAGCATTTTTGAAAACCCATCTAAAGCACCCTTCTTATTTAGAAGCAGCAAAGAATCCTGTGGCACCTTATAGACTAACAGACGTTTTGCAGCATGAGCTTTCGTGGGTGAATACCCACTTCTTCGGATGTCTTGCATCCGAAGAAGTGGGTATTCACCCACGAAAGCTCATGCTGCAAAACGTCTGTTAGTCTATAAGATGCCACAGGATTCTTTGCTGCTTTTACAGATCCATGCTAACACGGCTACCCCTCTGATTCTTATTTAGAGTTTCCTTCATCTTTTTTCATGCCTTTTCCAAAATGGCAACAGGGAAGGTCGTTCACAGATGCTCCCGAAAGAACCTACAAATGTACATTCATACAATACAGCTTGGGGGGGCATAGACTCATCTTTCACCCCAAAATAGGGGCACATGAATAAGGGATGGGATGAGCTCAAGAGGTTTGGATCACTAAGACTCAAATCCTGAAAGGTATTTAGGCTCCTAACTTACATTGATTTCAAGCAATTACTCAGGGTACTTTGTGCCTAAAAGATTTTGGCCGGGAGTTTCAAAACAAACTAAAGGGAGTTAGATGCCCAAATCCCATTTAAACCTAACTCACTTAGGACATTTGAAAATCACAGCCTAATTGCACATCTGAACCTTAGTGAGCTGAAGAATTGGGTTGGATGTCTTGGGAAGTTTCTGGTACTTCTTGATTCCACTGAAGTATCTTGAGTTGTGTGCCTGAAATCACGAGTTATTTTTTAAAATATTGGCCATAGTTCTTTTTACCAGTCAGAAAACAGGCAGCAGCATTCTCCTTCTGCCCTGGTGGGTGGGTGGGTCTGGAAAACCAGCCCACACTGCAATCATCCCAGAGTGGCGGCTCTGTCCCATGGGTCTGGATCCAGCACCCTGCTCTGGGCATTGTGAGCTGGTATGCAGGGTCACAGCATTGCTCAGGATTGCCCCTCCCTACCCTCCACGCCCCCCCGTCATGACAAAAGGATCAGGTGGGTCAAACCTGAACAGTGCTGAAACTCGCTCCAGAAGGTTGCAAAGATCACAGCAGGGAGCTGGGCCCCGCCCTGTGGGACAGGAGCTGTCACTGCGGGGAAAGTCATGAGCACAGAAAAAAAGTCATGGACAAACACGAAAAATCTCAGAACTATAGGGACCACAGGGGTCATCTACAGTAACCCCTGGCCAAAATGCAGGATTTGTTGTGTCTAAACCATCCAAGGCAGACGGCTATCCAGCCTCTTCTTGATACCTATCTGATTTCACGCCCCCATCATAACAAACCTGCCACCCTACCCTTAATGCATATTCCCAATGCAAAAGCTGTGGCTCTGTGTTGCAGAAAGAATAATGTAACTACAGGCATTTTAATTTATAGCAACTCTTCCACATTTGTTGGTCCCAGAGGAAGGACGCAAACACTTCATATTTTTATTGATTAGAGTTCAGGCTTTTCACACTCACTGTATGCGATGAAATACTTCTCACATAGTCCAAGTCATCTCTAGCCTAGCAGATAAAACTTTTGTTTCCCCTCTGCCTGTCAGCTTACTGTCACATCACCAAACAGGGCTTTGGAGGGGTGCTCTGGGTTTGGAGCAGTGGCTTTGTAGAAGTCTCTGCTAAAACGAGGTTGAAAACAAATCCCATTAGCAAATTATAAAGAAGCCCTTTCAGTCGCAAATGACAAAGATGGGTTTCTGTTTTCAATGACACCATGAAGGAAGACAGCTACAATTTCCCAGCACAAAGCTCCGTTTTTCAAAACATTTTCCATGCATTCAAGAGAGCCTCCTAACAAAAGTAATTACTCGGGGTACTTTGTACATTGCTTAATGGTATTAGCCATGGTCAGAGGGAGGTTGGCAGGGAAGCCAGCGGCAGTTCAAGTGAGAGAAAAAGGCATTGACGAGTGCAATGAAAAGAGGACTGGTTTCGGCGTAATAATTTATTTGAATGCCGGTGGGGGAGGGGAGGGGAGGAGAAGGGAGGCCACTGATCTTCATCACGTGTGTTAGAAACAATTAATCTCATCACAGATGAAGTAAAGATTCAAAGGGAATTCTGTGGAAGGACACACAAGCCATGAGGATGAACCTGTATGATTCAGTGGGTAATCGGTTTTATATCATAGAATATCAGGGTTGGAAGGGACGTCAGGAGGTCATCTAGTCCAACCCCCTGCTCAAAGCAGGACCAATCCCTAATTTTTGCCCCAGATCCTTTTGGAGGACAAAGGTTACATTAAGAGGTTGGGAGTGGGAATCACAAGATGGCCCAATGGGTTCTTTCTTAAACATGTAATATTAAAGTAGAATTTGTATAGAAGATCTTTTTTTTTGTTTTGCAATTAAAAAAAGCAACTACATCCTGTGGATATAGCATGTGACTTCCCCAGCGATGAACTTCATTGGCTATTGAAGCGGAGTGTGTTTGGAATGTTCACAGTAAATTACATCTGGCATTTTGTGCTGCTCATGAACGGTTCTCTTCTGCGGCTGCCGAGCACTCCTGTGTAGTGCTCATGCACATGAGAGCTGGAGAGAAGTGCCTCGCAGTGCTGGAGTAGTAAGCACCTTGCGGGACTGAGCCCAGAATACCCAACTGGAGTTAACGTTTTAGATAAATCATTTGTAACGAACTCATTGAATGGCTTTCACCCACTGTTCTGTACACACTTTGGCCATGAGCAGATTACAGTTCTCATGTATAATTGTTCTTCAGAATTATTCACTGATTAGTGAATGGTTCTGGTCTATAACTTGGTAGCATGTGATTCATTCAGAATATTCAAATTCTTTTGATTGGGTAGATATATCACGTGCACGGTCTCTAGGAGTTTGGATAAGCAGAACTCTTTGGCCTGGTCTATGCACAATTTATACACTGATATCACTGTATTGGTTTAGAAGTCAATATAGTTAAAGCATACAACTCCGAAGTGCGGATGTAGTTATACCTGTATAAAGGTATGTATGCCACTATAGCTGATCCCTGTACATTGATGAAAATAAACTATGCCCTGGTCTACATGGGGGGGGAGGAAGGGGAGAAATCGATCTAAGTTACGCGCAACTTCAGCTACGTGAATAACGTCGCTGAAGTCGACGTACTTAGATCGACTTACCGTGGTGTCTTCACCGCGGTGAGTCGACTGCTGCCGCTCCCCCGTCGACTCTGCCTGCACCTCTCACCGAGCTGGAGTACAGGAGTCGACGGGAGAGGGCTCGGGGGTCGACTTATCATGTCTAGTCTAGACGCAATAAATTGATCCCCGCTGGATCGATCGCTGCCCGCCAATCCGGCGGGTAGTGTAGACATACCCTATGTCACCACTCTTTTACTGCTGTAACTGCAATGAAAAGACTTTAAATTCTGAATATGCAGAATGAATCACATCCCAACAATTTGCAGACTAAGAATTAACTACTAACTAATCTTGAACAGCCATGACTCATCTGCTCATGAACAAAATGTAGTGGTATAAAACTTTTGTGTGGATAAGTTCTTAGAATCAGGTTTCTAGTCTGAATACTCATGACTAGAAAATTAAGATTTGATCCAGCAAAACACTTCTGCTCCTGACTGGAGATGCTTACAAAATGGCGGGGGGGGGGGTGTTGCAGGAAATTTTGAAATTTCTCATATGTTTCCACATCACAGGGTTCAAAATGGACTCACTTTTTGAAAATTTCCAGGACATTTCTATCAATATTTTCTAAATTGAAATTACTGCATACATAGTCTTCAAAAAATCATTATTGAGCATTTTCCATTTACCAATAAAGAAACAAGTAAAACATGTTTTCTGGGAAGAATGATTTAAAACATGATTTTGATTAACAAAAAAAAAAAAAAATTTTTAAAATTACAATGATGCAAAAAAGGAAAATGTTGACGGTGTCGACAATTCTTCATGAAAAGTTCCATTTTCTAAAAAGTGTCATTTTTTGATCAGCTCTAATCGGGAGTAACTTTACGTATACGAGTAGTCCCATCAGCTCAGTGCATATAAATGTTGGCTGGACTGGAGCCTTAAAATTCACTTTGTGAATATTTTGTCATCTTACTGGGACCATTCCAGCCCAAAAACTTGTTTGCTAAAATATTTGCCGACACAAAAGGGAATGAACCAATTTAAAGTGAAATTCATTTTAAAAAGTCTGAACGTATACTCATGGATAATCCTTTGCAGTTTGCCCCTCTTTTTAGAATTCACTGTGTCTAAATGCAACATATTTAAAAAATAAACAAAAGCAAGCACATGGCTGTGTAAAAACCACTTGCAACAGACTAACTGCTGTTATTAATGTTCCATTTTCCCAGGGGACACTGCAAAAGAAAAACAGATGATACGATGCCAAAGGAAATACTGCAAACATACCCAAGATCAGTCGGACCTAGAGGCCAATCACTGACTAGATGGTGGGACATTGTACACAGACATATGACTGGGAATAAAGGAGGAACAAGCCCAAGGACAGGAATGTATGGTGATTCTGTACTGCTCCTTGTGTCTGCAAAAATACTCTGGAAGGAGACAGATATTCATTGGAATTCACACAGCTTCCCTTTGAAAATTAAAAAGCACATTTTGTTTAAAATATAAACAGACCAAAACAAATGAAACAAGTCTCATTTCAGTAGCCTTTATTTCTGCTACTAGTGCCAGTTCAACTCATTTACAGAGCTCATCTACTTTAGAGACAAGGTGGGTGAGGTAATATCTTTTATTGAATCAACTTCAGTTAGTGAAAGAAACAGCATTTTGCACTTCTAAAGACAGCTCTCCTACTATACTCTCACAGACGCTAAGCAGGTTCAAGTTTAGTCAAAATTTGGAGGGGAGACCTCAAAGAAAGACTTGGCAACCTCTGGAAGTGGTATTGGTAATTTAGGAGGCAAAGCCATTTATGTTTATAATAAAATGTCATTTTGATTTACAGAGAAGACTCCAGCCATTAAAAAAAAACTAACTAACTAACTAAAAGTGTATTGCTTCAAGATGTTCACACTGTTTGCTGCGGATTGTCCTTAAAACTTCTGGTTTTGCAACCAAGTTCCCTTAAAACACTAAGATTAGCATCACATTTCAGATTACCCGCTGTTCGCTTTTATTGAACGGGCATATATAAAACTGAGGAAAAGGAGTATTTATGCAGCCAAGCTATGCTTTTCTAAGTATTTGACACTTTGACAAGCTCTATGACAGCCTCCGTTTCCAAACTGCAAGTCTTTTCTATTCAATACACAGGTCAGCTCAGGCACAGATTTACAATTAAAACAAACAGCGCTGCTTATTCAGGACCAGTGGTGACACATTTCAAATATGCCAAATGTTTACTGTTACATGACAGCGTTCTGTTACACTGACGAGAACCCCGGTCTGTTGCCAGTCTGCAGCCGAGCAACTTCATCTACTGAATCACTCAGCCCTGCTAAACTAACCAGGAATAGAGAAGACCAGTAGCTGGCTGGGAGACCTCCCAGAACAGCTGGTGGCTGCATGAAGTGATGGTTGTCCTTCTGGTTAAGTAATAAGCTAATGCCCTTCCCGGAGGTGCTGATTACCCTCAAGTTCCATTGAGGTTAATGAGGGAGCTTGGAGGTTTGCATGATTAGTGCATATGTATAACTGCTGAGGTAAAATCATTTCAATAATCCAACCCAGTGATTGTTAAAGAGACCCATGCATATACAGTCTGTCAAGCACTTAGGGACCTATGGATATAGGCAGTAAATTTATCACTCATATGCAGTAAATGTAATTTGTTAATTGACGTTTTCATTTAGTATATTGGTATTAAAAATGAATTGGAAAGCATTTTAAAAAATGTAAGTGGTTTAAGATCTGAGATCAGTTACTAGGTATTTATATGCAGCAGTCACACTTCAAAGGTTTTCATCTCTTTGAGAGACATTACTGGTTGTACTAGTATTCCCCATTTCAGGGGAATCTTGCTCAAAACCAACAGGACCTGCCAAAATGGAGAATAGCAGCTTGAATGAATAAATAAGCCTTGCAAACATGCCCTGAAGATCGACAAACTCGGGCTCAGACACACACACGGACTCTGGACTCAGCATGTGATTGGGACATAAGCTCTCAAAATTCAAATTCCAGATGGAGGAGGGATAGCTCAGTGGTTTGTGCATTGGCCTGCTAAATCCAGGGTTATAAATTCAATCCTTGAGGGAGCCATTTAGGGATCTGGGGCAAAAATCTGTGAGGGACAGTAGTTGGTCCAGCTGTTAAGGCAGGGGACTGGACTCAATGACCTTTCAAGGGCCTGTCCAGCTCTATGAGATATACCTATCTCCATATTAGATCTCAGCCTAACTTTCTTTGTGGCCTTGGACAAGTCACTGAGGTCAATATTCTCAAATGTGGATGCCTGAAGTTAGCCTCCTAAATAAGAAGCCTAATTCCCATCAAAGTCAAGAAGTGCTCAGCACCTCTGCAAACAGGTTACTTTTATTTTGCTTCCTAACTATGCATTGAGGTGCCAGTCTTTAGGCACCCAGGATTGGATGTTCTGACCTTCACTTAGGCCAGGTCTACACTACAAACGTACATTGGTATAATTACATCACTCAGGAGCCTGAAAAATCCACACCCCTGAGCAATGCAGTTACACCGACCTAACCCCGGTGTAGACAGCACTACGCCGACAGGAGGGCTTTTCCCCTCGACATAGCTACCACCTCTTGCAGAGGTGGGTTAACTACGCCGATGGGAGAAGCTCTTCGGTCAGCATAGTAGCATCTTCACTGAAGGGCTACAGTGGCACAGCGTTTTAAGTGTAGATCTGCCCTGAGACGCAGACTCAAACCCTTTAAGGCAAAAAGGGACCACCATGATCATCGAGGCGGACCTCCCACGCATTGCAGGCCACAGAACATCACCCGCCCGCTACTGTGTTAGATCCATAGCCTCTGACTGAGGCCATGTCTACACTACAAAATTAAGCCGACCTAACTTACGTTGGCATACAGCCGCCCCAGTAATTACAGGGCCGCCCACAGGGGGCGGGGGCGGGGGGCCTTCAGTCGCTCCGGGTCTTTAGCGGCATTTCGGCGGCGGATCCTTCAGTGCTGCCGAATACACAGAGCAACTGAAGGGCCCCCCGCCGCCAAAATCCCGGACTGCTGCCGGGTGAGTAAAAGCGCCACAGCCAGGGCCGGAATCGGACCCCGCGCCCCTAAGAGGGCCCCGCAACGTCCCGCTGCCGCCGAAGTTATGCCATGGTCTTCGGCAGCAGCTCAATCGCTGCTGCGGAGGAAGGTCCCTCCGCCGAAGTGCCGCCAAAGGCACCGGCAGCCAATGGAGATGACGCTGAAGTCCCGGGACTTCGGCGGCAGCTCCTTTGAATCGGGCCCCGCGGTGCCTAAAGCCGGCCCTGGCCGCAGCTCCCCCACTTTGCCCCAGGTCCCCTGAATCCTCCTGAGTAATTAAATCGCTTGTGTGGGTCTACACTTTGCTCCTCGTGCCAGTGGTGCACGTCCTCACCCAGAAGTGCTTGTATCGATTGTACTGTCAGTGTCGCACATTGTGGGAAGGCTCCTGAAAGCCACTAACAGTCGACATAAGCAACGTAGTGTCCACACTGACACGACATTGACCTCACTCCACTAAACCTGACCCTATGCTGCTCTTGGAGGTGGAGTTATTAAGTCAATGTAGGGGGGCAGTTACGTTGGCAGTAGCAAAATTTAAATGTAGACGCTTCC
Organism: Platysternon megacephalum; assembly: GCA_003942145.1. NCBI lineage: Eukaryota > Metazoa > Chordata > Testudines > Platysternidae > Platysternon > Platysternon megacephalum. The sequence continues at coordinate 6,891,974 of QXTE01000090.1, forward strand.
ATAGTTAGGTCAATGCGAGGCAGCTTACATCCATCCAACTGTGTAGTGTAGACCAGGTCGGAGTTACTGAACTCCTTGAATGTCTATCCCAGTTTCTCTATCTTTTTAATAGGGTAAACATACTGAAAAGGGTGTTGTGAGGATTAGTTAGTTACTGTTAACAATATGCTTTGTAGATTGAAATGACTACGTAACTGCCAAGTAGCATTATCATCCTAAGTCTGGGGAGGGCCAGTAACTTTAGGAGGCATGGATAGCTCAGTGGTTTGAGCATTGGCCCCCTAAACCCAGGGTTGTGAGTTCAATCCTTGAGGGGGCTATTTAGGGATCTGGGGCAAAAAAATTGGTCCTGGTAGTAAAGGCAGGGGACTAGACTCAATGACCTTTCAAGGTCCCTTCCAGTTCTATGAGATAGGTATATCTCCATATATTATTATAACTGATCAGACTTGACATTAAAAAACAAACAAACCCCCATTGAGATGTGAATAATTAAAGCAGGGTGCCGTGTATGCAGACTTTTTCAGAGGCGATATTCAGAAGATGAGAACACAGAGGTCCACAGAGAGAAGAAATCTGGTCTTGTTGTTACGTCAGGGACTTTGGAGATCTTGGTTCAATTCCCAGCTCTGCCCCAGACTTCTTTTTCTGACCTTGGCCAAGTCATTTAATTGCCTTGTGCCTCAGTCCTCCCATCTGCAAAATGGAGAGATGACAATACTGTCTTTTGCCTGTTTAGAATGCAACGTCGTTGGGGCAGAGAATGTGTCTGGGCTGTACAGCACCTAGCGCAATGGATCCTCAATTTCGTTTGGGACCTCTATGTATGGCCATAATTCAAGTTCTTTGTGTAACAGGATTTGCAAAGTTCCTTTATACTCCATCAATATTTCATTTGAATAATCCTATTTAGTCTTGCAGTAGCTGAATGTGTAGTAAATTTAATACTAAATTTTTATATATTAAATCACAAAATTAAATTTCTCCCTTTGCCACCATCGGTATTGCTGCATATCAGCCCAAATCCTCTAGGACTGTTTCTAGTGAAACGTATTAATGTCTCTAAAGTAATTTCTTAGGGGAATAATTATTAAGGAAGTGCTATCACCTATATTTAATTAAAAATGGAGATCTGGCTGTAATTAAAGATAACTGAGACCTCACAGCAAAAAGGAACTGAATACGTTTGTCAAGGATAAGTTACAGAAAGTAACACACTGCCACCTCATCAAATATGACCTTGGCTGATGGGAGAGGGTAGGAAACTGGCCTCAGTGTGTCAAAAGCTAAACTTCGATTGAGAAACTCTTACCTTAGTTAAGGCCTCATCCAATTTTCATTTGGAGTCCATGGGATTTCTTTCCATTAACGTCAATGGGCTTTGGATCAGGCTCTTAGACGAGGAACTACAAAGAGTGAAATCTTGGACCCACTGAAGTCAATGGCAAGAATCTCATTAATTTCAGGGAGGCCAAATTTTGCCTAAGGATGTTTGTTCTCACCCAGAATTAGGGGTAACTTCTATGGAGAGTAGAATCTTGCTAACACACACTTCACTGTGATCCCGCCATCCTGTAATTGACACACACAGACATGGGCTCTTAGGCCTGGCCTACAAAACACAGGTCATCGGAAGGCTTCTTATGTCGACCTAGTTATGTCAGTGTCTACACTATAGCCTTGCTCCCGCCAATGTAAATGCCCTACTACGACGACATAATAACTTCACCTCCACGAGAGGAGTAAGGCTTATGTCGGTGTAGTTAGGGCGACATAGTGTCTGTGTAGACACTGCGTTCCTTACATTGGCTGTTGGCCATCTTGTCAATCTCACAGCTCTCACCCCCTTCTGGAGAGTTGGGTGGCTGGATCCCTCTCCAGGCTGGGAGCCAGGGTGAGACTGGACTGTGAAATTGACAAGGCTGGGACCAGGCAGTGGGGGGCAGAGAAGCCCCAGGCAGCTTCCCCTCCATGCTTCTGGCGAGGAACAGGGAGGCAAGAAGCCCTGAGTGGCTTCCCCCGCTCCCGGCAAGGAACGGGGAGTAGATGGGAGCGGCAGCCCACGGGGAGCCTGGGAATTGGTGGGCCAGCCGGGCTCCCATCAGGGAGCTGCCAGCGGAGCTGTCTCTTGGCTCCCCACACTGCCCCTTTTAGGGCGGTGGGAGCGCTCCTAGTGAGCGATGCAATGAGGTAGTGCGGACAACCCTACCACCGATGCAATGAGGTAGTGCGGACATGCGCCATCGCAGAAATTACTGCGGTGGCGGTCAGTCGACCTAATATAGGCCCTTACTGGAGACAGCACAGTGGGGTAGATGGACAGACCAATGGTCTGATCCAGTATGATCATTCCTGCATTCTTATTGTGACAATGTAAAGGGTTAAACTGTCCCCGGGGCGAGGCAGTGGGGGGAGGGGAGGGGAAAGGTATATAAAAGGCAGGCAAAGCAGAACTCAGAAGCATCCCAGCTGGCTGGTGCAGAGAGAGAGAGAGAGAGCGCACGCCTGGCCTGTGGAAATCATTATCCTGTTTGGTGACTGTTTGCAGATAACAGAACAAGGCCCGAGGAAAGGGCTTTAAAAGGAATGATGCTTGGAGCTTTCTTTCACGGTCCTGGCTGGTGAAGCAACCCACCAGTTTGCACCTCTGTTTGCTGCATGTGGGTCATCACCAATGAGGGGATTGCTCACATGTTTAAGCCGGGCAGGTGCTCACGTAACTTGCTGAATCAGTGTCTAGAGCAGTAGTTCTCAAAGTTGTTCCGCCGCTGGTTCAGGGAAAGCCCCTGGCGGGCCGGGCCGGTTTGTTTACCTGCCGCGTCCGCAGGTTCGGCCGATCGCGGCTCCCACTGGCCGCGGTTCGCCGCTTCAGGCCAACGGGGGCTGCAGGAAGCAGCGCGGGCCGAGGGATGTGCTGGCCACCCTTCCCGCAGCTCCCATTGGCCTGGAGCGGCGAACCGCGGCCAGTGGGAGCCGTGATCGGCCGAACCTGCGGACGCGGCCGGTAAACAAACCGGCCCGGCCCGCCAGGGGCTNAGAGGAGTAAGGCTTATGTCGGTGTAGTTAGGGCGACATAGTGTCTGTGTAGACACTGCGTTCCTTACATTGGCTGTTGGCCATCTTGTCAATCTCACAGCTCTCACCCCCTTCTGGAGAGTTGGGTGGCTGGATCCCTCTCCAGGCTGGGAGCCAGGGTGAGACTGGACTGTGAAATTGACAAGGCTGGGACCAGGCAGTGGGGGGCAGAGAAGCCCCAGGCAGCTTCCCCTCCATGCTTCTGGCGAGGAACAGGGAGGCAAGAAGCCCTGAGTGGCTTCCCCCGCTCCCGGCAAGGAACGGGGAGTAGATGGGAGCGGCAGCCCACGGGGAGCCTGGGAATTGGTGGGCCAGCCGGGCTCCCATCAGGGAGCTGCCAGCGGAGCTGTCTCTTGGCTCCCCACACTGCCCCTTTTAGGGCGGTGGGAGCGCTCCTAGTGAGCGATGCAATGAGGTAGTGCGGACAACCCTACCACCGATGCAATGAGGTAGTGCGGACATGCGCCATCGCAGAAATTACTGCGGTGGCGGTCAGTCGACCTAATATAGGCCCTTACTGGAGACAGCACAGTGGGGTAGATGGACAGACCAATGGTCTGATCCAGTATGATCATTCCTGCATTCTTATTGTGACAATGTAAAGGGTTAAACTGTCCCCGGGGCGAGGCAGTGGGGGGAGGGGAGGGGAAAGGTATATAAAAGGCAGGCAAAGCAGAACTCAGAAGCATCCCAGCTGGCTGGTGCAGAGAGAGAGAGAGAGAGCGCACGCCTGGCCTGTGGAAATCATTATCCTGTTTGGTGACTGTTTGCAGATAACAGAACAAGGCCCGAGGAAAGGGCTTTAAAAGGAATGATGCTTGGAGCTTTCTTTCACGGTCCTGGCTGGTGAAGCAACCCACCAGTTTGCACCTCTGTTTGCTGCATGTGGGTCATCACCAATGAGGGGATTGCTCACATGTTTAAGCCGGGCAGGTGCTCACGTAACTTGCTGAATCAGTGTCTAGAGCAGTAGTTCTCAAAGTTGTTCCGCCGCTGGTTCAGGGAAAGCCCCTGGCGGGCCGGGCCGGTTTGTTTACCTGCCGCGTCCGCAGGTTCGGCCGATCGCGGCTCCCACTGGCCGCGGTTCGCCGCTTCAGGCCAACGGGGGCTGCAGGAAGCAGCGCGGGCCGAGGGATGTGCTGGCCACCCTTCCCGCAGCTCCCATTGGCCTGGAGCGGCGAACCGCGGCCAGTGGGAGCCGTGATCGGCCGAACCTGCGGACGCGGCCGGTAAACAAACCGGCCCGGCCCGCCAGGGGCTTTCCCTGAACAAGCAGCGGACCGACTTTAAGAACCACTGCTCTAGAGGAGGATGTAGTATCTATGTAGATGTAGGCCCAACTGAAACCTGACTATTACACAGTAGCTTAACAGTGCATTCAGATCTACCTGTGCAAGGGAAGTTCGGGTAGCTCACCAACTTGTGGGTAGGATAATGAGTGCACAGAATGTCACCCATTCACTGCTGTCTCCAGGCAGTATAACTTGGATGCACCCCCAACAGGACTTGCAAGGAACCACAGTGTTTTTCCATTTATTTATTTTTCATTTCCTCGCATGGTCACAGCTTAGTTTGACACCACTTTGAGCATTCTGGGGCTGGAGGCAGCATGCGCTCAGTTTAAATCACGAAGCCGTTGCTGGAAGAAGTGGGAAGTGTCACAGCCCAGATACACACATCTTGAGCCTCCTCTAAGCATCTTCTGTTAGTTTGTTTTTCATACACCCTCACTGCACCGAAGGTGTTACAGCTGCAGCATTAAACTAGTGTTTACAGGGCACATGGGGTTCCTTTTTATTTCTTTGAGTGATTGGCGGGGGAAGCGTCTCTGTGGAAGAAAATGATTAATTTGTAATGACTAGACCTCCCCCTGGAACACACACACAGAATCTCTATGCACACAAAGAAGGGGAAAATGGAGAAGGTGGGAGAGGGAACAAGAGGAAGAAGTGTCATTCTTCTGTTTCCTCCTCCCTTTCTTCTCTGCCTCCAACACCCTGGCAGAGCATGTGGTAGCACCTAATGGTTGCTCAAGGATAACAAGCTGCTCCTGCTGCATGATTATTAAACTACGGTACTCATTTAGCACAGGTGGTGGAGGACTGTGCCATAGTGGGGAAGATTCAGGATTCAAATTCCACTGATGACCCATGAAGGGAATTGCTTCCTTTTCCTGTTGCCTTCTGTTTTCCATTTCCACTTACCTGCTTTCTCATCCTTTGTCTTTCTCCTTGCTTCCTTTTCCCCTTTCTTCCATGGAAGTCTTTCCCTTCTATTCTCCATTCAGCTTTCTGCCCTTCTTTTTTCCCCTCTTCCATCGCCAACCCCTTCTTTTCCTCCTCTTTCCTTCCCATATCTCCAGTCTTCTCCTCTTTAGCTCTCACTCCCCTACTGTACCTACCTTCTCCCTTGCTGCCAGCTCACCGTGAATTGTGCCAAATTGCCCCTAAGGTCCATGTAGGTAAGGGAGGTGGCATTTATAACCAGCATGCTGAGAGCCAGTCAGAGCCTGCCCATGAGGATCTGGACTTGCTTGTGCTAAGCAGCTTGGTCGTATTTTATTGCCAACCTTAGCTTCCTTTTAAAAGGCTCCAGCAGATAACCAAGGCAAGCGAAAATGTCATCTCAGATGAGAAGAGTACAAGTGCTGCAGACAATATCTCAAGGCTTTTGTCATGTTCAATATGTGATATTTAGAGGCTAATTTTCTGTGTACTTGTTTTGTTGGTAACATTTTGTGAAACAGGTTGTACTGGTTGGATAAAAAAAAAAAATCACTAATGTAGCTCAGCGTGTTCTTCGGATTCAGGATGCAAAAGTTGGTTTAAATGTGAACTTCAGCTCTGACCCCATTTCACTGATTCCTGCTATAAAGGAGCTGTTCTGTGCATACGCTCTCATGGAGAGCTGACATCAAGCCCCATTGCCCTGGAACGCAAAAGCTTCGTTGCCCTGGTGCAGTTTACACCAGCTGAGGGTTTGGCCCTTTGTATTTCTGGTTTTCATTTGACCGAATTAACATTTCTGAGCAAATTAGTGCCGACAAAAGGAGCCAAGGGATGATCAGCCCCAGAGATTTGTGTCATAGATCCAAAGGACAGATACAGTGCAGATTGGTGTACCCCACCCCCCTCAAGCCTGCCCTGGAAAGACCATCTCCATGGGTGAAAGTCTTCCTGGGCCACTGATTCCTTAGACTGGGCGTCTGATCACAGATGTCCTGGTATAAGTCCACAGGAACACTCATTCAGTTCAATGAGAATCTAACCTTGGGTCTCCTTGCTGGGACTGCCAATTGTGATGGCGGTTTGCATGTAAAAATACCCTGTTTGAGCCCATAGATCAACAGTGTAATATACATATGAACTTCAAAATATACTGTATATGTTGTAGAAGAAAGCACTTGAAAATGATGTCATCTTTTGCTCCCAGACAAAATGGGAGTTCAGAATCCTGGGGCTTCTTTGAGGGGGTTTGAACTCCGATTCAATTCGAGGCCCGAAACTGCATAGTAGGAGCATTATCAGCAGATTGAGGGAAGTGATTATTCCGCTCTATTCGGCACTGGTGAGGCCACATCTGGAGTACTGCGTCCAGTTTCGGGGCCCCCACTACAGAAAGGACATGGACAAATTGGAGAGAGTTCAGCGGAGGGCAACGAAAATGGCTAGGGGGCTGGGGCACATGACTTACGTGGAGAGGCTGAGGGAACTGGGGTTATTTAGTCTGCAGAAGAGAAGAATGAGGGGGGGATTTGATAGCAGCCTTCAACTACCTGAAGGGGGGTTCCAAAGAGGATGGAGCTCGGCTGTTCTCAGTGGTGGCAGATGACAGAACAAGGAGCAATGGTCTCAAGTTGCAGTGGGGGAGGTCTAGGTTGGATATTAGGGAAAACTATTTCACTAAGAGGGTGGTGAAGCACTGGAATGGATTACCTAGGGCAGTGGTGGAATCTCCATCCTTAGAAGTTTTTAAGGCCCGGCTTGACAAAGCCCTGGTGGGGTGATGTAGTTGAGGTTGGCCCTGCTTTGAGCAGGGGGTTGGACTAGATGACCTCCTGAGGTCTCTTCCAACCCTAATCTTCGATGATTTTTCTATGATTCACAATCCCATCTCTCGGAGTGAACAAAAGTCATTACCATTTGACGGCTGCTACGTGAAATGAGATTGGTGGGTCTCAGTCTAGCTCCCAATAGATAGGTGTCCCCATCACAGAAGCCATAAGTGGCATTATTTCTCCCAATGGAAAAAGCCCACAGAGAATGGTAACCTTTTGATTTCATTATAAACCAACAAAGAATTCTATAGCCGGAATATAATTCCCTGTTAAATTCTATAAAATGTCTCAGTTATATCCCTATGTAATTTACTGTTCTTAAAGTAATTTCTATAGTCTCATTATATTTCTTCCATTGGATTCATCCCTTTTAAATTCGATAGGACATTTTCATAATCAATATTAATAGTACCTAGCTTTTTATATAGCACTTTTCATGAGTAGGTTTCCAATAACTTTACCAAGAAGGTCAGCAGCATCATTCCCATTTTACATATGGGGAAACCGAGGCACAGGGAGGTGAAGTGACTTGCTCAAGGTCACCCAGCAGGCCAGTGGCATAGCTGGAAATAGCTGAGTCCCAATCCTAAACTCCATCCTCTAGGGAGCACTTCCTGGGAGAGAAATTGTCAAGAAAAAAAACACATTGTGTCCGTCTTTTTTGCTTCCATGGCTCAGGGCAGTGGCATACAAAACATTTCCCTGAACAGTCTTGATTTGGTACCAACTGGCTTTCATTCTTTTATCAGTACATGGGTGAATAATCAGTGGGTTCTTTTTTTAATCTAACTAACTGGGTTTTTAATTATCCTATTCTTCATGTCTAGAATCAACCTGTTTGTCCAAAGCGTTGTTCCCCCTCAATTTGTCAGGAAGATGCATCATTTCAACAATGGAACAGAATGCTTCACTCCTCTATCTCCCAAAAGAGAAGGATCAGGGTAACTCTCTGCTCCTCTCTCCCGCCTCCCCCATCCTCTGCATCTAAGAGTAACAAAGAACAGGAATCAGAGGGGTAGCTGTGTTAGTCTGGATCTGTAAAAAGCAACAGAGAGTCCTGTGGCACCTTATAGGCTAACAGACGTATTGGAGCATAAGCTTTCGTGGGTGAATACCCACTTCGTCAGACGCATGGGACAGGAACTAAACGAAAATTAAGCAGATTAATGCCCTTTAATAAATTATGTTGGTGATTGTGCTTCTGACAATACCAAGACGTGCAGCTTACTTCATCCTGTGCCATCAGCCTTACTCAGGAGGAGGATGAGCTCCGCTAGTGGCATCAAACAAAATAAACCAATGGTATGAACGGTCATTTAGGGTATGTCTTCACTAGAGAGCTACTGCGAATGTTCTATACTTGAGTTAAGTCCCCTTGAGCTAGACTATAATAATAATAAAATATATGGAGATAGGTCTATCTCATAGAGCTGGAAGGGACCCTGAAAGGTCAGCAAGTCCAGCCCTCTGCCTTCACTAGCAGGACCAATTTTACCCCAGATCCTTAAGTGGCCCCCTCAAGGATTGACCTCACAACCCTGGGTTTAGCAGGCCAATGCTCAAACCACTGACCTATCCCTCCCCCCAGCATAAATGAGAGCAGCTGCACTGTGAAACAACACTTGAGCTACACATAAGCCTTGTCAGAGTGTTGTTGTGTTTTTACTTCTGGTTAACTAACGTGTGTGAGTTTATCCCCACATATCATGAGACCTGCGATAAAATCATGAGGATCAGCAATGCTAAGAGTGTAAATACAAATCAATAGAGCTCTGGAGAGAGACATTTTTATAAAATGAAAGAAATAGAAAGGAGGAAAATACAAGGTGAGGCCAAAGCTAAATCGCACAGCTTTGTACAGCCACCCCCCAAACTCTTCTTCCTCCGTCAACGAAGATAGGACTACACTCAGGTCTCATGAGTCTATCCATCGATTTGGGATTAGTTATGTATGTTTATATGCAATTTAAGTGCAATCTAGGTGTTCTTAGCATGCTGCCAACTTGGCCCTTGGTGTTGCGAATTCGGAGTGCTTCTGCTTTAATCTGAGAGAGTAGGGAAACCGTGCTCACGGGTTCTGCTAACACAATCAGTCAACCAAGGCTCTGATCCAAAGTCCATCCAAGTCAGCGAAGAGATTCCCATCGATTTCACTGCGCTTGGCATCAGGCAACCCAATGGCAATGCAAACAGCATTAACTCCCACTAACTCAAAGGAGTGGAGAGGAAAGGGTTTCTGCCAACATATTACGTGTTTGGCTTCACAAGCAAAACCTTTCCCCCCCCCTAGGGGGTGCAATTTGGCACTATGTGGCACAGCTGTTGGGTCCACTCAGCAGTGAGATGACAAATGGATTTAATCACTATAAGGAGGCTCCTTTTTCAAAGAAGAGCTTGCCCCTTAGATAGCTTGAGACTTTTTCCTGTGCTGCTCCAATCCAGGAAATTATTCAAAAACTACAGACAAAAAGCGATTCAGCTTCCAAATGGTAATACAAATTTACATAGGCAATCCAAATAATTCTTGCTACTCTAATTCCTTGGAGATGCAACTGCATATATTACAAAAGGCTTGGATATTAAAAGTCCAGGTTTCCAAGCAATGAAATTGCTGCTGTAAACATCCCAGGTTCTTTTCCATTTTTAGATCTATTCCAACCAGCCCGCCTCTGCCTCACTGTTTCGGCTGCCTTCAAGTATTTGAGAGCTCCTCAGTGCTTTATCCAGCTCTCCACTGATCCTGCATAGCTTACCAGTGGGAAGGAAACAACAGCTCAGCAGACCTGGGTTTTATTCCCACCTCTGCCATGGACCTGCTTTGTAACCTTGAACAAGTCACTTCAACTCTTGGTACCTTTGATAGTCTGGTCTATTTAAAATTGTAAGCTTTTCCAAGCAGGGACTGTTTTACTAGATGTATGCACCACACTTTGCATAATGGGGCCCTGTTTTCAGCTGCAGCATATCAGCACTACAGCAATATAAATCGTAATACACACAAAAATCTACCCACTGTTCCTATGGCATTTCTGAAGTGCCAGGCACCATCATATCTAGCNAAAAAAAAAAAAATCAAAGTTTTCCAGGGAAAAATTTCAACTTTGTCCCAACAATTCAATTTTATATCTGGGGGGGGTGGAGGGGAGGGGAGAAGAAAAAAAAAACCAACAGCTCCCCACCTGGAAGGCTCTTGTCAATTTCACTTTCTGCCTGAGAAACCCCAAGTGTGTCATTTTGGTTCTCCCGGAATGCAAAAAAAAAATCTCCGTTTTTGACGTTGTCCTGATTTGGGATGACATTTATTTTTTAAAAATGCAAGTTATTACATAGGAAAGAATTTCCATTTTCCATCCTGCTCTACTAATTATAGGAACCCAAATACTTCCTCCGTTTGACATGATGATGAGACTTTCAACACTGGGAACACACACTGACAGAGCTATCTGCTTGGTAATCATATTACAGCATTCGTTTATACGGCGCTTTTGATGTCATAGTGTGGTGTTTAGTTGCTGCTTGTGATTACTAGAACTGGGAGCACTGGCTGTTGGGAGTCTGAAAGGACAGGAAACAGGAAAGAGGGGGGAGGAGTTGAGGAGGCTGAGTGAGAGTTACAGAGGGTGCAGCAGCAGCTTGGTAAAGAGGTTTCCACTGTAAAAATAAAGTCCTGTTGAAGTTTGTTAGTACCTTGCCTGGTTGATACAACACATAGGTTGTCAGCAATCCTATAACTAAAATATTAAAGTTTTATTACATTGTCTTCTATTATCTCACCTGCGGGAGGCAATTTCCCCATCTCAATGAAACACTTTCCTGCTTCTATAGTTTGAGAAAGGACAATTGTAACCATGAGGGTAATTAAGCTCTGGAACAACTTACTGAGAGTCATAGTGGATTCTCCAGCACTGACAATTTTAAAATCAAGATTGGATGTTTTTCTAGAAGATCCGCGCTAGGAATTATTGTGGGGAAGTTCCACAGCTTATTTTATAGGGGAGGTCGGATTTGATATGGGGTAGGCAACCTATGGCACGTGAGCTGATTTTCAGTGGCACTCACACTGCCCGGGTCCTGGCCACCGGTCCGGGGGGGCTCTGCATTTTAATTTAATTTTAAATGAAGCTTCTTAAACATTTTGAAACCTTATTTACTTTACATACAACAATAGTTTAGTTATATATTATAGACTTCTAGAAAGAGACCTTCTAAAAACATTAAGATGTATGACTGGCACGCGAGACCTTAAATTAGAGCAAATAAATGGAGACTCGGCACACCACTTCTGAAAGGTTGCCGACCCCTGGATTAGATGATCACAATGATCCCTTCTGGCCTTGGAATCTATGATTTTATTTTTAAAAAAATATTAGAACGTAACGCAACCAAAGTGCTTACTATCATTAACAGTATCATACATTCATACTATGCATTTTAACCCTGATCCAGCAGAGCACTTAAGCACGTGTGGGCAGCTTTAATTATATGAGTGGCTCCATTCCTGCCAAGGGCACTTCGCACACGCGTACGCGCTTTACTGGATCAGGGCCTTTATTCCAAAATATTCAGAAAGGGTTTTACAAATGACTCTCGCCCAACCCTGCCTGCCCTCCTTCACGGGAGTATCCCGGCTCGCGTCATCCTTCTCAGGAGTAACGGCTATTTGGTGAGGAAGAGTTTTTGCAGAATCATACTCTATATATTCAGGAATCAGTTCACCCCACCACTGAATTCTGATATGGCAGCAGTTTAATAGCACCACCACAAAACAAGCGTAGGAACGGAGACACAAGAACAGCGTTCTCTCCTGGTTGGGGAATGAAATATAGGCCGGTAGAATATAATTCCCTACACTGGAACTGAGCCAATCAGCAAAACTAGCCTCAGGGGATTCCAGTTGATCTCTGATGATGATTGGGTTAGAAAGAGAGGGGATGAGTGAGGCACCCTCATCAGCTGCCTGTAAAAAACTGTCCAGGTTTAAATTAAATACTTTTTTTTTTTTTGACGCCATGGTTCCTAAAGCCGAATGCTGCACCTAGTTACACCAGGGTAACTCCACGGAGAGCAAAGGAGTTCGCCTCTGGATTCACACCAAGCAATGAGCCGGATGCCCAGCTTCAGCTGAGGCCAATGAAATCCAGCGCGAAGGAGTTTCTCTCACACTGCTTCACCAGAAATGGTGACTGTAACAGAGCGAAAGAGTGTGAAACCCTGAATCGACCGGCTATCCAGCTTAACTACACTGGAAGTGCTGCCCAGGGGGTGAGGACGTAGTGATGTGTGAAGTCCATGTTACTGAACTTCAAGAAAGAGGCCACCAAATATGCTCCTCTCGGAGAACAAGAAGTTCCGAGTGCTCGCCTCAGTTGCCCCTCTGCGAAATGAACGGCTCCTCAGCCGCTCCCACAGATCTGACGCCAGGGCCATGACTAATTTACAGGGGTTATGCCAAGGTACAGCTGTCACCCCTGCATTATCCCCCGGCTGTTCTGTTCCTAGGAGTCCCAGAGGCTTGCAAAAGCTTGGACTGCTGAAAATCCTGCTGAGCCCTTAACAGTTCAGGTGTGCTGGCAGCAGTCGGAAATTATGGCCAGGGGAGCCTCAGCAGAGCCATCCGTGCAAGGGACCTGGAATGCAGATAAGTGATTCTGACAGGTGCCTCTTGACTTTAAACATTTACCGAGGGACGCGTGTAGAGTGCTGCGTGTCCTCTAGTTGCGGCTGAGGCTGAAGGAAGACATTAAATAAAAGAAAGACACCTGACCGCATCAGGAGTGTTTCATACTGAACAGCTGCATGCAAAAAGCTCTGGGGTAACATTTTCAAGCGCACCTACTTGGCAACTGCAACCCCGTTGACTTTCCGTGAGATTTAGGCTCCTAAATCCCTTCTGAAAATGGGATAGGCACCCACCCACCCCTCTTTCTTTTCCTATGCTGCTTTGCATTTTTCTAAAGAACCTTTCACCTGAAGGTCTCAGATATTTAATTGAGAAATAGCCCTTGGACGAGGGCAGGTATCAGGATGCAGATGTTACAGATGCTTACACAGAAGCAATGAATGGTTACGAGGTTTACTCAAGGCCACACACTGCAGCCAGGAATGGGAGCCAGGAGTCCTGACTCCTTTCTCCAACATAGAAACACTGAACCTGATTTATTGTAAAGCCCTGGGAAGCCACTCTTGCAGCATAAAAAGCTGGAAAGGGGCACTTGAGAATACTCTCTGCGCAGAGGGCCCTCCTGGCCCGTGCTAAGCTCTATACTGGCTTTGCTCCCAGCTTCTGGAATAGGGGATAGATCTGGGCTATGCTGGGAACATGCTCTGAGTGTACAGCATTATGGCTATTCTCTACTTCGCACTGCTCACACAGGGCCAAGGGAAACACAGCATAAGTTAGAGCAGTCCAAAGGCTGCTCTGATTACACCAGGAGCCAATTAGACACTGCTCTTTCCCTATTCTGAGGTCATACAAAAGATTGCTCACTATAACCTCTGGCCCAGCCCCAAGCACTGGGACAAAGTAATAAGAAGTAGGCCCCCTGTCTCCTTTTCCCTCCAGCCTTGCTTGAATGAGTTTTTGTACTGATAAGGCAGTGTAAACTAAATTGAATTGGTCTCATTCATTACCATTTTGGGGGGAAAAAAAAGAAAAAGTTTTAATTTCTGTTACATCTACTTTCTCCCTTAGCTCCAAGCAAAGATATACCTAGAGTTACAGCATTGTTCTCCAGCTATTGGAGATAGGGGTTTATCACCTTTGAGGCCACCAGTACAAATATAAAATACAAAAATAAAATAGATCCTACAATTCCTAAGCTTGCATCTCCCAGTGATAGAACAGACATTAAATGCTAGTTACAATCTGCCTCTCCCAGCAGCTAGAAAGTTTGATTGTGTATAATTAAATAAGATGTAGAATCTGCCCTGCATGGAATAATTTCATTCTGGAAGATCGGAGTTATAAAAAGATACACCCTAGCCATGAATCCTACCGTTCATTAAAATGTCATTTATTATAATGATGTTATGACTAAATAACTGTGGGGAGGGGCCAGAATAGCTTACAAATATCCAGAGGATGCAAACACAAGTGAGAGAGAGAAAGGAATTTCTGTCTGGTGGCCCGAAGCGGCATGACAAAGATGAACTGAGCAACAGAACATTTAAGCAGAGTGTCTTGGGATGCCTCCTATGGTCTCTCCAAGGAAGAGGTAGAAATCCCAGAGTTTGTCATTTAAAATCTGGAGAGGGCAAAGTAGGGGAGAGCTCACAGGCCTTGGTTGAGCTAAGCGTTAGTTATTTGCAATGATGCATCTAGCCGCATTCATCCATAGGACTTGAACCCCGTGCCTCTGGATCTGAAAGCACGAGCCACCACTTGAGCTAACGGGACAATTCTAGCAACTGGGAGGTGGTAGCAGACTTGTAGACTTCAGTACATGGTTCGACCACTGGAGGGGGACAAAGAGCCATATGATGTTAATGTCAGTTACTAATATTATTTGCCATGGGATGCAGGTGTTGCTAGGGTGCCTTTTTCATAACTACGCACTATGTGCCATGGATAATGAGACAGAATTCTCCATGGCTTTCAGTGGGCTTATTTGTGGCAAAATATAGCCACAGTGAAGCTTTGAAATTGAGTATTTAGAATTTAATTTAGAAAATTAGAGGGTAGAAGTGCAGTCATTCTGTCTCAGGTGGACAACTAGCTGGAAGGCAAGCACAGGACAGCACATTAGTCCACCAGATTAAGGCAAGACCGGGTGATCAGCTGACTCTTACAGCTCATTTTGGGACCTGTTGCCCATTTAGTTGCTTTGCTGAACAAGTGGGCAGGGGTTGGCATGTGGAGAACACATGGTAGGGTGTGAAAAATACCTTAGGCTACTGTAAATATTTGCCAGAAGTTTAATCAGTCACGGACCAAAAACTGCACAATCCAAAATTCCAATGGTTTTGCTTAGAGTGCAGAATTTTCCATTCTGCCCTGAGCCAGATAGCCCCTCTTTGGCTATTGAGGTCCCTACATCTCAGGGGTGGGAGGTCCCTAAAACTTTCTGTTCTAACATGGTGTCACAATATGGAAAGGGGAGGGAATGATAAATTATGATTCCTAGGCCCACAGGGTGCTGTGTGTGACAAAGAGGGGCCCTTAAGTTCTCTCAGCTCAAGCCCCCAGGTGCAAGTGGGTGCACAACTAGGAGCATGAGCAGTCAGGCCTAGTGGTTGAAGCAGGAGTCAAGCAGAGAGTCCAAGGTGGAGTCAGGGGCAAGCAGAGCTGGGGTGGACCTGAACAGGACATGAGTAAGGCAGGAACAAGGTTGGGGCAAGGGAGGCACCAGGAGTGATTGCAGCTCCAGGCACGTGTGTTGAGCAACCAGTGATTGGCAGCTGCTGAGCTTAAAAATTGTCTGCTGGCTCCCTTCAGACAATTAGGCAGTCCTACCACAACACAGCTGGGCCCATTAATCTGCCTGGAGTCTGGGCTGGCTAGTCCTCAGGCTCAGCTGAAGGAGCTCCCTCCCGCCAGCCTGGCCGTATGCCACCCCCTTGCAGCCCTGAACATTGCCAACAGCAAGAGACAGCTCTCTGTGCACAGAGCGCGCAAGCAGAAGCATTTTTTATGCCTATTTTTGGATGTTCTCTGATGCTCTTGCAAACAGACAACCACAAACTGGCCCTAAATATCAACTCTGTGCTCAGGTTTATGCTCTTATTAAAATACTAATAATTAATTACAGAAAAATAAAATCTTAATTGGACATTGCACCCATGGAGCTGTAATGCTACTAGAGTGAAATTTGCTCAATTGTTTCAATGAAACTGAAGGCAGCTGGCTTTTCTTTAGCTCACACTTGTCCAGTTCAGTCGAACAAGGGGTAGTTTAGGGAAATGATTGTTTCTTACCCCAGAATCTAGGATTGAGTTTGAAGTCTTTGAGAAAGCTGAAGAAACCAAAATAATGCCACTTTCAAACAGCATCTGGGTGAGATATTGGATACAAAAGGAGCCCCTCATATTGTATTGGGTCAACTCTATTACATCCATGGAGTAGTTGTTTAATATCTATCCAATTATCAAATGTGTCTATAAAGGCGCTCTGTTCAAGAGGAATCATAGAATATCAGGGTTGGAAGGGACCTCAGGAGGTCATCTAGTGCATACCCCTGCTCAGAGCAGGACCTAATCCCCAACTAAATCATCCCAGCCAGGGCTTTGTCAAGCCTGACCTTAAAAACCTCTAAGGAAGGAGATTCCACCACCTCCCTAGGTAACCCACTCCAGTGCTTCACCACCCTCCTAGTGAAAAAGTTTTTCCTAATATCCAACCTAAACCTCCCCCACTGCAACTTGAGACCGTTACTCCTTGTTCTGTCATCAGGTACCACTGAGAACAGTCTAGATCCATCCTCTTTGGAACCCCCCTTCAGGTAGTTGAAAGCAACTATCAAATCCCCCCTCATTCTTCTCTTCTGCAGACTAAATAATCCCAGTTCCCTCAGCCTCTCCTCATAACTCATGTGCTCCAGCCCCCTAATCAGGGCCGGCTCCAGGCACCAGCGCAGCAAGTAGGTGCTCGGGGCGGCCAACGGAATGGGGCGGCACGTGCGGCTCTTCGGCGGCGGGTCCCCCAGTCCCTCTTGGAAGGAAAGACCGGCCGCCGAATTGCTGCCGAAGAATGAAGCGGCGGCGGTAGAGCTGCCGCCAAAGTGCCGCCAATCACAGCTTCCGCCCCCGCCGCTTGGGGCGGCAAAAACGCTGGAGCCGGCCCTGCCCTTAATCATTTTTGTTGCCCTCCGCTGGACTCTTTCCAATTTTTCCACATCCTTCTTGTACTGTGGGGCCCAAAACAGGACACAGTACTCCAGATGAGGCCTCACCAATGTTGTATAGAGGGGAATGATCACGTCCCTCGATCTGCTGGCAATGCCCCTACTTATACAGGAGAAAAGGTTGCATACTAGACTGGGTATAACTGAATATAGAACATTTCCAGCGCAAAGATTATTTCCCCTCCCCTCCCCCCCCCCACACATACACACACTTGTTTTCACACAGCATCAAGTTGCTGAGTTGGAGAAGAGCTGACTAATCTGCTGTAAGCACAGCAGCTAGAGGGCCCATTGCTTTCTAGCGACATATAATCATTTAGTGGTTCAGCAGACCACACAGCATTCACAATACATCTCATATTACATGAATGCCAACAGAGACCACAAACTGGGATAAGTTATGTATGCAGTGCAGGAACGCTATAGCGCAGGAGGAAAACTGGAGCAATCAGATATTCCCCGAGGCCAAGTTCAGACATGGTGCAAATGAGCACAATTCCATTGTGCATACCTGCATTGCACCTGCTTACAGCAGGTCCCTTCATAAGACCCAGGTCCACTAACAGAATTGTTTCCCTTGCATTTGTTTTCCAGTGCATCTCAGAATTCTGATTTATCGTAAAGTAAATATTTTGTTTGTTTTTAAAGCTTCATAATCAGACATGCACCCAAACTCGAACCTAAAATCTAAAACCTTTGATCCCAACCCAATCCTATGATTTAAGTTCCATGTTGGGTCTAAAGCTAGAAGGGTTCTGATTATCCAGTTCTGGTTCAGACAAAGCAGAAATCTTAGATAATTTCAGCCTAAGAGGGCAGATATCTTGAGATCTTTCAGCCATTGTATGTTGAAATCTCATGACCTCATTAAATTTTTTGTACACCTTCAAGTCCAACTTCATACCTTAGGCCAGCCTACCTCTCTTTTGCTAGAACGGATTTTGAAATGAAAATGAAACATGGAAAACTTCCAGAGATGATTTTGGAATACAACCAGATTCACAAAAGGGAAGTTAAGATCTAAAATGTGAAGGACTGACCAGCCGGCGGAATTTTCAGCTGAGAGAAGCTCATAGCAAAATTGGTAATATGAGAGAGTTCTGAGAGACAATGATACTTTTTAGCACTTCTGTTACACCATTCACCCTAGGATGTAACTGCAACTCTACAAACAGTAGCTAGTTATGCTCCCAACAATATTAATTCTCAGCGCTTAAGTTTTACATGCTGTACAAATGTTAATCCTCTCAGTTTCCCTGGAAGGTAGGCAACAATTTCATCACACCTTCATTTGTGTGTGATCGGAAGGGGGCCCGAGGCTCAAAGCTGAGTTAGAGGCCGAGTTTACAATGTAATATAGACATAGCCTGCATGGCCAGAATGTAATTATCCATACTGAAGTTTGGTCAGAATATCATGGTTAGCATCCCTATTCATACGAGCAGTATTAATAACCACAAATGGTCAGGGTCTTGGTGTTCATGTCTCATCAGAATGACAGCAGCACCGTGTCCAACAGCACATGAAAGAATGTCCCCTACCAAAACACCACCTTTCTTCAGCCTCAAACTCAAGTACTGACCCACTCAACCCTACCGAGCTTACGGAAGTGCTTTCAGACTCTGAATGTTAACGTAAGATAGACTGAAAGCTTTCAGACGAGTCACACTGGATACTGTTAATCTAAATGTATTTCATTTCAAAATGGGACCTGCAGTGTAAAAGTTGGTCAATCAAATGCAGGTGAAGGAAGCAAGGCTGGTTAAAATGGATCAGGAGGTCTATCAGGTAGAGGGATCCTATTATCTTTGGAGGGGGTCATACAAGTAACCCACCTGCTGCGGTTCCCCAATGCTGCTCTTAACAGCTCTTTAGAGGAAGTTCAAGAGTATTTGAAGGGGCATTAATAACTTCAGGTCTACCTCCTCCTTCACCACCCATCTCATCATTGGAAGGTTCCTTCTATTCCACTCCTACCCAAGGTTCCTGCCCCTCTCGTGTCTTCCACCTTCTTGTTACAAAGAGAAGAGCCTACTGTGCTTTATTGCTGCTGATTCTGGCTCCAGTATTTCAGCTCTTGAAGGGGCACCACAACGTATGGAAGGAACACATGCAGCCCTCTTATTCTTCTTCTGCTACCGGAGTAGGCTGTTTTCAAAGGCAGTAGTCTACCTCTGCACCTCCCTGCAGAATCACATTATCTCCTGGAGATGGGGAGCAAGCCAAGAGCATCCTTCTGAGCTTCTGCTGTCTCTCAGATGCACTGGCCTCCCATGAAGAGCTCAGCTGCTCCAGAGACTGGTAGCACATACCATTTTATGCTTATCTTGTTTTGACACAGTTAGCCTCCCCAGAGTTCTGCAAACATTTTTATGCACCAGGGGTTGGTCATTCCAACTACCGCCAATAAATCTTACCTGCCCTCCACAGTCTCAGTAGTACCAAGATGAATGATATGCTAAGAGCTGATATAAACCTGGAGAGAAACATCTGCCGTTCCTTTTAATTCCACCCCCTTTTTTAAAAAAAACGGCATCAGCATTCTCAACGGGGCAACCCCTGGTTTAATTTTTTAATGCAGCTGTTACAAAATGGCCTGGAGAATAGCTGCGGCTAAGATGGAGCATTAATCTTCACTTGTTGGGGGACAAATTTGGACAACTCGCTCCCACCCAGGCCTCCTTCTCTAAGACGTTGCCCCCTACAGATCACTGATGGAATGCCATTTTTACAGCTATATGGTTAGTACCATAAAAGTAGCACCTACAGGCTCCCACTAAAAGAGGGGCTGAACTTTTTTGGCAAAGAACAAATTCATANGGGGGGGGGGGGGGGGGGGGGGGGGGGGAAAGACGTTAAGGGGCCATAAGGACTGGCTTATGAAGAGAGATCAAAGAGCTAAATATTAATATTTGGCAAGCTGACTGAAGTGCAACCTTTCTAGCAGCACTTCAGTAGCTTCTAGAGACCCCAACCAAAATCGGAACCCCATTGTGCTCAGCACCAGACAGACTTACAGTAAGAAACCATCCCTGTCAAAAGATTGGCTTATCCAAGTTCACCTGGGAAGGTCTGGACAGAGCAGGAACAGAACAGAAGTCTCCTGTGTGCCACTTCAGTATCTTAATCACAAGATCATCCTTCCTCTCAAAAAAGCTAACAAGCAACAGAGAATGGAAAATAAATGTGGTGGTTAAATTGCTTCCTGCTTTGATAGCGTACTTTGTTATTAGTAATTACAGGTAGCAGCAAGGGGACAGTGCCCATGCTAGAGCCAAAAAAAGTAGAGCCTTGTACTCATTAGTAGGATGATTTATATTGCACTATCAGTGTGCTATGAAGATAAGCAACAAGATTAAAATTGTGTGTGTCCCCTAAAGACAGATCTGTTTACTACTCTAACAAAAATACCTTTTACTTCTTTTATCACTGACGTGTTATGAATTCTTTCCTGCTTCATTTACTGCTAGTAAAATGGGTACTGATTTCAGAATCTTTAGCACTGATGATGTAAGAGGCAACAGAAGGAACACACCTTGTTTTCTTACATATCAGTCAGATTTGTGAAACACCACTTATCTAAGTACCTAGGCATTGATAATAATGAGAGCTGATTAAATTTCAATGAAAAATTTCAAACAAAACATGGCTTTTTGACCAAAATGAAAGTGTCACATCCTCCCTGCCTCTCCAGTTTTGTTTTTTGTATTTTTCAGTGAAAACTTGGAAATCAAAATACTCAAAATTTGGGGGCATACAAATTTGGCATTCAGTAAAAATGTCCTGTTTTTGAACGAACACACACATCATAAATGGTTTTCAAAAGATCAGTTTTTTCCAGTTTGGGGATTTCGTTGGAAAAAACTGAAATAAGAATGGCCATACTGGGTCAGACCAAAGGTCCATCTAGCCCAGTATCCTGTCTTCTGACAGTGGCCAATGCCAGGTGCTTCAAAGGGAATGAACACAACAGGTAATCGTTAAGTGATCCATCCCCTGTCACCCATTCCCAGCTTCTGGCAAACAGAGGCTTGGGACACCATACCTGCCCATCCTGGATAATAGCCATTGATGGACATGGGAAGTGAAAATAAAATTGAAAATAGGCATTTTGCCGAACAGCTCTATTACTGATTTCTACAGTGACTTCCAGACAACATTCTCAAAGAGGCTTTACAAATGTTAGCCTGCTTTAGTCTAACTAAAGTGATTGGGCTCAACAGAGGGATATCCATTTGGGTGAAATTTCATGGCCTGTG
Source organism: Platysternon megacephalum (assembly GCA_003942145.1). Taxonomy (NCBI): domain Eukaryota; kingdom Metazoa; phylum Chordata; order Testudines; family Platysternidae; genus Platysternon; species Platysternon megacephalum. The sequence goes on from QXTE01000090.1 coordinate 6,913,204, forward strand.
CGACGCAGGAAGTCAGATTAGATGATCTAATGGTCCCCTCTGACCTTGAACTCTATGAAATCTAATAAAGATGAAGCTTTATAAACTGACTATGAAATATTATATTAATAAGTATTACAATGAACTGACTAGTGTGTATGTGTCCTGCTGCCCTCTACTAGATAGACTCAGAAGTGTTATAGATCCTCTCCTGTAAATAGTGATCCTACTGTAGTTAGGTTGGCCAGGGAATATACTTTAGAGCTCCCAGCCTCCTGCTCCAAACCACCTTTTTCACTGTTGAGATCCAAATGGCCATGTGTATAGCATATACAATGACTGGGAAGTTCTAAATGGCCAGAGATTTGTATTATCCCCAGGGGTAGAGAAGAGAATGAAACCTAGATAAGCACTCCGATACTGTGGTGATGAGCTCAGTGTTAAAAAAGGTAGACAGATAAATGATTACATCTCCTGACTCCCAGTCTTGTGCCTTCTCCGCGAGACCATCCCAGGTTGACTGTATAGCGCTGGCAATCCGTTAAATCATCTTTTGGCTTGTAAATTGAGCACATTGAGCCTCAGTGAGCAACCATGATGCCTCTTAATGCCACTGAGGAAAAATACTCAAATGCCACACTCATCACCTAGTATAAATTCCTGGGTAGAGAGCAACTTTCTTATATTGTGTTTAGTGGATGAAGCAGTTTCAACACACAGGTACCTGGCCTTATTGCTACCTGGACAGCTCAGCTGGTGGAAAGGAAAAGTGAACTAGTGCAGGATGTTGAGAGAGAACAAGTAAATTAGTGTTTTGGTAATAATCCTCCAAAACATGTGTAATCAGATACCAAAGCCACTGATCGCACAATCCTACTCTGTGTGGGTCGAATCCAGAGTGACGCTGAGTACGTACAACTCCCATCCACTTCAGTGGATGCTTGGGTTTGGCCCAGTAACTGGATAGGTCTTGGGAGCAGTAAAACCAGCAACCGTTTGTTTTATTCTTCTTGGCTCCACGTCATCTTTAAATTAAACTAATGATCACATGGAGGGAGGAGTACAAGTGCACAACAATCCCTTGTTGCTCAACAAACATCGGAACATTCGCGTGGCGCGGCTCAGCAATCCCATTAGGAGATCTGAGATTAGGGGGGTTGAAATGGTATAATCCTGCAAACACAGGAGGAAGGATCTTCAGAAAGGTCAAGTGACTTGCCTAGGGTGACACTGCAAGTGAGTTGCACAGCTGGGAATAAAACCCAAGTCGTTCCACTCTGGCTATTTTGTGCCATTCAGGGACATAGGGGCTGGAGGGGTTGGGTCTGAGGCACGGTGAAGTTCACCAGCATGCCACCAATTCCCTACTGGGGTCTGGTCACAGAGACCACAGCCAGCTGTTGTAAATTGGAGCACGCTAACGGAGCTCCTCTCACTTCAGCCAGGCCCAGGACAGTCAGTGTATCCGGGAGGTGAACTGGCCCCCTCGTGCCCCCTTCCTGTGCAGAGTGTATCTTGGTGGGGTACTGAATCTGGTCCCGATTGTCTGAGCTCATGATAGAGCCCAAGTGTCCCAGCTCCCGGTTCCATGCTCTTAATATTACTGCCGATCACAAGGTGCAAGCACCACAAGGCCGGTGAGGGAATCCCAGGAGGTTTAGTCGATCAACCTCTCACTGAATGAGCGGTGACTATTGGCTAGGCGAGATAAAAACCCAACCGTCTGAGTGGAACAAAAAGATTTTTTTTTTTAAAGGGCAGCATAAAAGATTCAGAACCTCAGTCTTTCCTGTCCATGGCCAGCTCCTGCCAGTCTCCATAACAGTGAGGAGAAAGCACTTAAACTGTCACCTCTGATGTGCCAAAGCAGCACCCCCCCAGTCATAAATGCACACACATTAGGAGCAACGGATGAGCTAAAAGAGATTGTGCCTTGTGAAGACCCTGGTGGCTCAGAGGTCATTTCATCAAGGTGCTGTGGGTTTGCTTTGGCAGCAAAAATAGAGAACTTGCAAAAAAAAAACCCACACCCTCGCTAAAAATAATCATCCACTATTATACCCCAAAGTTAAATAGTTTACTAGTGCAGCTTAACACGGGGTTTTAATCTATTAGCAGAAAGCTAGCCGCTTTCTTAGATTATAAAAATTACACACACATGTGCACATATATAATATATAAAAAAAAAATAAAAGATTTCCATTTTATGAGTGGTACAGCAGTTCTGCGGTCTAACAGCCTGTATTATTTTATTAACTTTAAGCTTGTCCACCTGGGAATCTATACAAATCACTGTAATTTTACCTCGCTAATGCTTGCTATCAATCTTCTCTCCTCAAGGAAATGGTGGCAAAATATTGCCCAAGTCTCTTTCACCGAATTTATTCTTTTTTCCTCTCTCCCATCTGGGCTTCTGTCCAAAGTCAGAACGGGCTGAGAAGAGGATGTTAAGAAAGTATTTTTTAATTCTTTAATCACCATGACTTGACACAATTTAGTAATTTATGCTGGGGCATCCTGCTTTAAACAGATCACGAGTAGAGACAGAATCAGGTCTGCAGTGCAATTAATCATTTCTATATTAAATTTTCTACCAAACAATACCAGAAACAAAAGAACAGAAAGAGCAGGGGGTCATCATAACTTAGCCTTGATGGGCAAATAATTGCTTGGCTTTGCTTCTGCAGTCACCACGGAGAACCACACAACTCGAGTTTATTAATACACTCACATCGCTGGCCTCTGGTCTGTGGGTAGCTCACCCTGAGCCCACTACAATTTCTACAGCTGCAGCAATTTTCAGAGTTTATTATTTCTCTTCACCGCAGCTGTCTTTGCATAGATAGGGACTTTGAGTCCTAAAATACAGAGTTTGATCCTTACACTTTTTAAATACTGTGTGTTGCCTTGTACTTTTCAAGCCGGAGTTTTGTGCTGTTGGTTCAATATGCTCAGAGGGAGAAATAATTTGTTGTAGGAGAGTTTGCTATTCTGGCAGAATAGAGATATCTTTCCCCACCCTCCACCCTGACACACACAGATCTGTTACTTAAGAGGAGAACTGCAGCACCAATTTTGGTTTTTTTAATTAAAAAAAAACCCAAAACCTCCACAATTTTGTCTGACTGAATGATGATACCTTATATAGCAGGTAGTTCAGAACAGTTTGTAAACATTCCTCAATTAAATCTCAAACAAAACAAAAAACCACCCCTCTAAAGTAGGTAGGTATCATGACAGCCATGTTAGGATGAGTAAAGGGAGGCATACAGAAGTTGTGATTTGCAAGAAATCACACATTTCAGAAGTGGGAAATGAATCCAGGAATCATAATGCTCAATCCCCTGCTCTAACCAGCAGACGACACTATCTCCCCAATAACAGAGTCACTTCTTTTGATGCTCCATAACACTCTGGCAACCTGATGGAGCACCACTCCCCATTTTCCACCACCTACAGTCCCCCCATCTTGCATCCTTCCAGAGCGCCAGAGTCACTTAGGCCAGGGATTTCAAAAGCAACCTCTGGTTTTGGCAGTCCGGCTTGACACCCATTTCCACTGATTTTCAGGGGTTCTGAGCACCCACAGTTCCCATTAGGCTGACAAATCAAGTCCAAGATACACACCCAAAAGCTGAGGTACCCAGTTCAAAAAGTCAGTTTTTAAAGTGTCATTCCTCCTGGTGGCCACACAGAGCTACAGCCAGGTTTCCTTCTCCCGTTCTCTCTTATAGCCGCAGCCAGATCCAGGGATTTGAGCCAGAGACCAAGAAACCAGCTTGCGTCTCTGGAGAAAGATATCGGGGATATTACTCAGCTGGCACCAAGACAAGCAAAGTTAATACAATATTTCTCAGCCGAGTTACGAGCCAGCCATGTAAAGCTACCGGGAGGCAGGAATGGCTTATGCAGATTCAAGGGGGTATAACTAGGAGTGATGGGATGAAATTAAGCAAAGGAAAATTTTGGCTGAATAGCAAGGAGAATTTGCTTTGCTAATGAGATCAGTTAGACTGTGCGCTAGTCTCCCAGGGGAAGTGTTGGAAGCCTTGTCACTAGGATCGTTTAAAACTAGACTGGGCAAAGCACTGGAGAATGTAATTTTGTGAACAATTCTGCATTTGCATTCCTGGAGTCTTACAGTTCCACGTGGCCTACAGTAATTTGATGGCAATTGGCCCACAGAGCTGTCAGACAGACATTTACAGGGGTCTGGGTCTTTGCACTGAGGCCCTGTACCAATCCCTATTCTCCATGGCAGCATGGCTCCTGCAGTGTCCCTTTATAACAGTGGCTCACTAGTGTAACCCCCTAGCCCAGTACATCAAATCCGGTCTCCTGGTGGTGACCGGCCCCATACACTGCAGGAGGTCAGACTAGATGGTCCCTTCTGGCCTTAAAGTCTATGAGACTACAACAGCGTGATGCTTCCCTAAAGCTTAGAGCGCTCCTCTAGATCAAGAAACCCGTGTGTTTGCTGCTGGAAAACCCATGTTCAATCCCTGCTCACGACCATGGTGTCACTACATTCACAGCAATGGAGTGTCTTGTATGGCAAATGGACAAGCCATTGCTCACAGCAGGAAGGGAAAAGCTAGAATGTTGAGACACTAGACACAACTGAGGAACAATGTAGAGGGGGAAGGAGGATGGGTAAGACAGACAGGGAGGATCCCATAATATTGCAGAGCAGATGATAACTAGTATAAGGGTTCATTTTACACAAGAGGCCTTAACACCCATTGTACAGACCATGAATTTATCTTAGACAGACTTGCCTCAAGACAGCTCCTGCCTAGTCCCACTTCTTTCAGGACATTTAATTGTCCTGCCATTTCACTATGGCCATTCTTACCCTGTCTCCGTGTTACATGATAGAACCCACTATGGTTGCAGAGTAACTGACTGACTTTTGAATCATCCCCATCTTCTTGCACACTTTATGTTATGGTGATTCTTTATTATTCACCTCATTAATTCAATTTGATTTGGGAAAGGAGATAAATCCCCGAAAATACAAACTCCCGGGACCAACCAACAAAAAGGAACTGGTATAGGAACATTTTAATGAAAAGTTATACTAATTACACTTTAAAAAACAGCAAACAACAATATGTTGCATATGCAAGTTAGTAATATGATTCAATTTCTCTTTTTCCCCTATAAATGGTGCTAACAACTTCATCCTTATAAGGGGTTTTTTCTCCGGTAATGCTGCAGTGTGGGACTGAGCTGTAAAATGGAACATAGCTGGGAAAGCACAGAGACTACTAGGATACAGGATAGCCCTGAGCCGGGGAGCAGACTCCCCATAAGAGATGTGCCCTACATATCCTCAAAACTTCCTTTCAGTCACATTTTGTTTCCTTGAAACTTCTTTCAATCTTTGCTGCATTTTCTCCTTCAAGTGACACGGTACGATGCTTTTTGTTCTTTGGGGTTCCCCTTTTCACACCCCGAAGAAAAAAAAGGTGTGGAACTCACACTGAGAAGCAGGACCGATAGCTCCCATCTGCTATTACCCTCCTTGAGCCAAGTTACTGGTGGCAACTGAGTAGAACCAAAACTTAAGTATCTGGTACTGAATGCCCAAGATATAACAGACCTAAACTTTCACAAAGAACTTTGCATGGACAGAATTGTTCCTTGATATTTTTTTAAACTTTAGTTATTTAAAAGCAGGTGTTTGGGTGAGGGGGAATAAGATGCGAAGTGAAACTGACTAGCCTAGCTCCATTGTATGACATGCAATGTCAACAAAAAGTATAAGAAAACTGCATTTTTAAAAAAAGAAACAGGAGTACTTGTGGCACCTTAGAGACTAACAAATTTATTGTAGCATAAGCTTTCGTGGGCTACAGCTCACTTCATCGGATGCATGCAGTGGAAAATACAGAAGGAAGATATCTATATACACACATGAAACCATGGATCTTACCATACACATTATAAGGAGAGTGATCAGTTGAAAGCAAGAGAGAAAAAAAAAAAAAAAAAAAAAAAAAAAAAAAAAGGTCTTTGTGGTGGTAATGAAAATGGCCCATCTCCAGCACTTGACAGGGAGATATAAGGAACTGTAGGGGGCGGGGGGACTGGACAGTCTCTACGTAAAAGAATAAATGGACACAAATCAGACGTCAAGAATTATAACATTCAAAAACCAGTTGGAGAACACTTCAACCTCCCTGGCCACTCGATTACAGACCTAAAAGTCGCAATATTAAAACAAAAAAACTTCAAAAACAGACTCCAACGAGAAACTGCTGAATTGGAATTAATTTGCAAATTGGATACCATCAAATCAGGTTTGAATAAAGACTGGGAGTGGATGGGCCATTACACAAGGTAAAACTATTTCTCCATGCTTATCTTTCCCCCCCCCCCCCTACAGTTCCTTATATCTCCTTGTCAAGTGCTGGAGATGGGCCATTTTCATTACCACCACAAAGACCTTTTTTTTTTTTTTTTTTTTTTTTTTTTTTCTCTCCTGCTGACAACTGATCACTCTCCTTATAATGTGTATGGTAAGATCCATTGTTTCATGTGTGTATATATATCTCTTCCTTCTGTATTTTCCACTGCATGCATCCGATGAAGTGAGCTGTAGCCCACGAAAGCTTATGCTACAATAAATTTGTTAGTCTCTAAGGTGCCACAAGTACTCCTGTTTCTTTTTGCGGATACAGACTAACACGGCTATTACTCTGAAACCTGCATTTTTAAAATGCATTTCAGTGTTGGTAATCTAGGCTACTAGTACTAGCTGTTAGAAAAAAGTATATTTTTTTTAAAATCTTGACAGGTTCTCAATTACATTTATCCCAGCACACTGCCTCCCATCCCTGGCTCAAATTATTATCCAAATTATTATGCTGGATGATCTGTCCCGACTTCCCTTCCCAACAGGCTGCTTTAATACCCTCTTAGTTTCCTGCTGTAGTTTCTGACACTGAAGGAGTATTCAGTTGTTTCAGATGCTGTAAGCAGGGATGAAGCAAACATGTTAAAAAAAGAGTGATAGGGTCAAGTCATTCTTAAGCACAGTATAGTTTACTCCGTGGCTCTTGTTTATTCATTAGGACTAGGAAACTAATGGGAAACCCAGGCTGCCAAACACAGACCGGGTTTTAGCAGCAAAGTTGCTAAGTCTGAACGTAATGCTTTCTTTTGAGAAGATGCTAGCATGAGTCGGACAGAACACACTCCTAAGAAGAGCAAAGCAAAATGGAGATTGCATTATTGACCGTTCCATTTCTCAGAAGTGGATCGGTGCTGATGGAGGGTACCAGGGTGATAACTCTGGAGACCAAGAATGGTTAGGGTGTGGATAGCAGTGAGAGCTACCACAAGCCATTCCCCCACTGGGCCTCAATCCTGCTCAGGAGGGATAAGTGGCCATTGGCAGTTCAGTCTTCAGGAGCAGCAGTCTCTCTGCAGAGGCTGTCCAACTGTCCACCAGCAAGTAGACAGAGATTGCCAACCCATTTCATGTGGGCCTAGGGTGACCATACGGCCTGTTTTGGCCGGGACAATCCCTTTTTTAAGCCCTGCCCCAGACATCCCAACTTTTTTGGCATTTGTCCCCTCAGATCTTGCCGACTTGATCAGTTGGAACAAATGCTCAGTTTTGCCAAAAAAGTGGGGTGCAGCCCCCTAGCAGGGTGGGGAGGGACATTTGGGGGGGGGGGCGCAAGTGGCAATGCCAGCCCTGTATGGCAAGGCTTGGGCGAGCGGCAACCCCAGGGAGCTTGGGCCAGGGGGGTCCTCAGGCGAGTGGCTCAGCCAGGGCTAGCCGCAGGCAGGTTCGGGTGAGCAGCTCAGGCCTTCCCTGCATAGGGTGGGGGCTCGACAATGCCAGCCCCACATGGCGGGTGAGGGGGCTTGGGCAAGCAGTGACACCAGCCCCGTGGGGGGGGGGGGCAGGGCTCGGGTAAGACTTGAGCAGGGGAGGGGCTTGGGCAAGCAGCGACACCAGCCCCACAAAGCATTTCATTCTAGAGTTTGTGTACTAGACACTGAATCAAATTTGCACTGTGAAGCAGTCAGCACAGCTGGCATAGGCCAGACAGTTTAACTCAGCACATGACGGCATGCTAGTGAGACGTGAACCTCAAAAGGGGGAAGAGGCTTGGTTTGGTTGATGGATTCTCGTGCAACTCCCACTGAAATAACTGAAATACCCCCATTTACTTCTAATGGAGTTGGATCAGGGACCTAGATCCGGGCCCTGAAGCACAGTCAGCCTAGAGAGTCATAGAATTTAAGGCCAGAAGGGACCACAAGAACAATCCAGTGTGTGACCTCCTACCTATCACAGGCACCACCACCACCCTCACACTGAACCCAACAACACAAATTAGACCAAAGTATCACAGGAGACTAGACTGTTACATGCCACAGGCAGAGACTAGGAAGGACCGAGGTGCACCAGTGCCCGAGGCCCCTGCATTGGCAGGCAAATGATTAATGATAATCCCGGCATGTGACCCACATGCTGCAGAGGAAGGCAGCCCCCCTCCCCACCTCCCCCAGGTCACTGCCACTCTGACGTGAGGAAAAATTCCTTCCCAACCCCACATATGGCGACAGGTTAGGCCCTGAGCACGTGAGAAAGAACCAGCCAGCCAAGCACCTGGGATAGAGAATGCTCAGTGCCACCTCAGAGCACTGACCCTCCCACTCCAATGTCCCATCTCCAGCCACGGCCATCCCTGATGTGTCAAAGGTAGGACAGCTGGGCGGAGCAGCTTGTGACTTCAGATCTTCTTGTTAGATTTGCCCTTCTTTCTGCATGTGCCCCACCGATCAGATACCACAGATGCCATGATGTGCTGGGCAATTCCCCAACATGCAAGAAGCACAGACTCTGCTCTGAAGAGCTCACAGTCTTAGGACACAGGCAGGCAGAGGAACAACAGCAGGCAAATTATTCACAAGTCAGCTCAGTTCACTGGGACCACCACAGTAGAAGCAGGTCTTTAAGAGGGACATAGATATGGGCAGGGCCAGGGCATTGCAGATGGGCTCAGAAAGGTCTCACCATCTATCTTAGGTCCTCAAATGGCTCCCATTAGCATTGCATCTGGGCACCTCACAATCTTTACTACCTTTATCACCACAGTCCTCTCTCCCCAGTGCTATTCTCCCCATTTTACAGGTGGAGAACAGAGAACAAGTGACTTGCCCAAAGTTGCACAAGTCTGTGGCAGAGTAGAGAATTGAACCCAGCTCTCCTACATACCAGGAAAGTCTTCTAGCCTTCCTCTCTTCTGCCCAGACTTAAGGGCCACATGGAAGAGGTTACAGAGGTGATAGCACATATGCCTGGGGATAAAATATTACCCTAAACCTTTGTTTTACATAACAAAGATGAACGGGCCCTGTGAATTCAGCATGCGGGGAAAAAAGCATTAAGTGCAGTTGAGCTTGAACTGGATACAAAGCAGGCTAATGTGCAGCAGACATTGCTGATTTTCACATGCCCGCATCCAAGCTGTGATCCAAAGTGAAAATGGCTCTAAAATATTAACAGTAGCCATTACGGGAGGCTCGCTTTTGGCGGAATGTCTTATGGTTCATTTACCAAGAGAAAATGGAAGCAACGTTAGCCAGTGTTAAAATTAATCTGCCTTTATCAGAGAAAGAAAATGAATCCCACCCCCCGCTCCTCCGCTGGTGTTTCAATGGAGCCTTGCACAGATTTGGTGGTTTTAAGTAACAGCTTTGCAGGGAATTTCAGTTTTCACAGTCTAATAAGCGAGAAATGGAAAAGCCCCTCTGATTTCTTGTCCAGATTCCTACCGAGGCAGGTGTACTCCCTACAGGGCACTTCCTAGTCGCTAGCGTTTTGCCCAGTCGGATTTCAAGCATGCCAAGCAATGGGGCTTTCAGCTCTTCCTTTGGAGATTGTTCCCCAGCCTAATCCATCCCACTCCTCTGAAATCCCTCTGCCACCCCCAGGAACCTTACTGCCACCCCCTTATCCATCCATCCCCTTGTGCTACCGTAAATAATGCCTCTGGGTGGGGCACTTATGCACAGCCACACAGCCTCCATGGGCCCTGCAGCAGAGCTTGCACGTGCGGGAGATCAAACCCCGCCTTGCAGGACTCCCTGGAGCATGCCTCCTTTCAGAGCAAGGCAGCCTGCACCCTTCCCTGCAGCCTGCCACTGCCACAGGCTGGTGTGACATGGGGGGAGCGGATGTGGTTAGCTTCCTCTTCGCTCCCAGTGGGGCAGTTTGCAGCCCTGGAAGTGAATGGAGGACGTGCTCCTTGCTCTCCCCCCCCGAGCTCAGGAATGGAGAATGGCTCTGGCCCTCGTATGGAGCATGCAGGGGGTGCTCTGTCTCTGCCACCCACGTGGAGCTAGGAATAACCTGGTCCTTCTTGGGGCTTATACCTTTTGGATACCTAGAGATGGCTCTCGCCATGGCCCACCACCCCTTTAGCCAAGCTACCTATTAGCAACTCCATGGCCCTTGCTCAGGGCCAAATTCCCTCCTGCTAGCAGTAGGACCCTGGCAGGGGACTGCCGGAAGTGGAAACTTTTCTCTGCCAGGAGGATCTACAACCATCTCAGTGGCTGGGGACAAAGCGTGGGTGTGAACGGCCAGGAGGTGCCCTGAATCAGTGCAGCCCCCAGGCACGTGCTGCCATGTTGCTTACTGTCCCCTGGGAGGCAGCAGCCCAGGTTGGTGAAGGGAGGTGGAATTTGCCCTCCTGGCACCCAACAACAGGGATTTTGCCCCAGCAAAGGAAAAAGGTGGCAAGGGGGGGGGGGGAGAGAGAAGGGCCAGAATAAGGCAATCCAGGGATATAGGCATTCCATGCCAGCCACGTGGCCCCCTGTAGCTCCATCCCTCACTTGACATGGCAGTAACACCCCCTATCCCGGACAGATAGGAACAGTGGTATTATTTATCTGTATTCTGGTGGCATCCCGCCATGGGCTAGGCACTGTCTGCACACACCCCTCCACCCAAAAGGCACAGGTCCTGTTCCAAAGAGTTTGCAATTTAAGGAGCAAAATCTTAGGCCTAGTAAGAGTTTGCTGGTTAAATTTCCTCTCCTTCTAAAGCGGTCACAGTTACTAATTTAAGCCTCAGTCCTGGAGCTGGAGCCACTAAGCTAGATCCCAGCACAAGGAGGAGCCCCAGCTGGATGGAAATGGGGGGAGTCCATTCGGGCACACAGATTTATGCTAGCAGGACCTGATGCATGTCAGTGCCCTAAAAACCTAGGGCCATATCCTCAGCTTGTATAAGTCAATGGAGCGACACTAGTTCATGCCAACAGAGGATGTGGCCCTTAATGACTGAATGGATCCCTGTAGTCCCTTCTCCACAATCTCATACATTTCCTGTGTAGCCTCTTTTTGCATCTTGAAGTTTAGAGAACTTTTCCTCCCCATCTGTTGCTGTTGCAATGTCACCTTTTGTTCACGCTTTAAAAGAAAAATCTAATTCTCCACAAGTTGCTAAGGTGCAAACACAGGTAAATCATGGTCAAGATGAAATATTTTGCTAATTAAAAAAGTTACACAATCTCCAGCCACTTTTCCCTAATGAACAATGCAATTGAATCATCATTAGAGCTGGAATGGAACCTTTTGATAACAATAGAATGATTTATATTGAATTTGACTACTTTTTGTTATTCCACTGAGACCCATCATTTTGTTTCTCAAAATCAGCAGCTTGTCCCCAGCCCCACACTATCTGCTTGATTTATTTCAGACTCCACACACAGTTCCTAGACTGTAGTTACATTTGTTTCTAACCTGACAGAGATTCTCTTTCATTTAAAGATGCCAGGCACTTATTATGACTCCATTCATCTGCGTGTATCTAGTTACTGTATCTAGAGAGCTATTATCATGTATGCAGTTCTGGAAAATAATAATACTAAATCTGTCCAAGGTGCTTCTGTCAGTAGCAATAGTCAATAGAGAACCGAGGCAGGGAAACCTACTGATGGCATCTTTAGCGGTGTTGCCAACTCCCATGATTTTACCAAAAGTCTTGGGACATTTGGTGGTTTTCATAATGCCTGGAGTCAGATGGTTACAAGATTCATTCATAGATTACAAGGCCACAATGGACCAGTGTGATAATCTAATCTGACCTAAAAATATGATCCAGAATTTCATCTTTCCTTTAAGAAGTTTCTAGCCCTCATGGTTGCAGAGACAAACTTGAAAATGTGAATCCCAGAACCTCAGATACAAGGTGGCAAATAAAAGAGAACCCAAAGTGGATTACTTTTTATAATCATGATTGTTTGTAGGCAACTAGCTAATTTTGGGGAGACCTGACTCATGTTTTTTTAAGCATTGGGGTTGGCAATTCCCAAGGCATTGACTTCCATCCGAATTACATTGGGGTAAGAGGTGAGAGGTCAGATGATTGTGATGAGATCACCTGTCTACTAATAATTGGAGTGAGATTGCCTCCTCCGTCGCCGCAACACACTCACACTTCAACCCCTTGCAAATAGGCCGAGAACCAGATTAGACTAACAAGCACGATGAACCAAATTCATCCCTGGTGTAGCTCCACTAAAGTCAATGGCCAACGGGATATCAATTTCTTTTTGTGGGACACACACCACAGGAGGTCCCATCTGGCTTTAAAATCTCTAGATGAAAATCCGCAACATGGAAGTAGCCAGTGATGATGTTGTCCCACCTGACTACCCAAATCTCTTGCAGGGGATAAGCAGTATGAAAACGGTGGATTTTCTTCCATGAATCTTGGCCAGGATGGTGTTTGTGGCTTATGAAACACAGGGGATAAGGTTTCCCTGAGAGCTTCTTTGGAATGAAGAGGCTGGGCTTCTGGATGGCTGAAGACAATTAATCTGATAGTGTCAGAAAGTCAGTGATACATTCTCAGGAAGACAATGGGACAAGTCATGTGAGAGAGGTGTCATCGGGCTGTGCTCTTGGAAAAATGATCTCCAATAAGATCCACAAGGACTCCAAGAGCAATGAAGTTATTCAGTATCACTCCATGTAACCTCTGATGCCCCTGAGCCGCTGGCTGATATCTGCCTACATGTCTCCTTTCTTACTGCTTTACTCATATGAGCAAAGGAACAAAATTGCTTTGTGTTCTCTTCAATCCCAGACAGTAGTCTCTGGTGTAGAGTGCTGGGGCTCTTCTATAACAGAAAGCCATTCCCTGCCAAATTCAAGAAGGTAAACAAAATACATCTCCTCTGGCAAAGCTTCTCCAATATAATTTGCTTAATTACCTAGCTCCCTTATGATGTGCTTGTTTACAGATTAAAGCTATGAGTCTAAGCACGGAAATGCAGTTAAACCAGATGAATCAGATGGACCCATCAGATGTGCTGGCTGGCTGGCTTTAGAAGCTCCATTGGTGCTGGCTAGGTGACAAGATGTCTTTGATTCTTTTCCATTTTGAGATCAAACATGAATAGCAGGGTGTATGTGGGGGAAATCATAGCATGAAGAATTCAATTCAGATCCGCTCTTCCCTTTATGCCCTACCCTGAGAGACTTATCTGCCCACATGGTATCATCTCCCAGCTGATGATGCACAAATCTCCCTCTGCCAATCCTGCAACTCTGCCACTCTCTGACATCTCTTCCTGGATGTCTCACCAATAACCCAAGATTAACATGGCTAAGCCAGAGCTCCTCAGTTTTCCACCCAAATTTTCCCCTCTTCTTTGTTTCTGATAACAGCAGTATCTTCCCTGTTCCCCAGGATCAAAACTATGGAAGTCATTTTTGACTGTTACCTCTTGTTCTCCCCTCATATCCAGTTTTTTTCCTCTGAACATTTGCAAGATCAAGGCTTTCTCCTCCATCTCAAGAACTAAAACTCGCCACCTTCCATCTCAATTCATGCAACAGCTTTTTGCTCTGGTCTTTCCTGTCCCCATATCGCCCCTCTACAGTCCATTCCAGATGTGGCTGCTAAAACCACCATCCTACCCACCCAATGGGCCTCTCCACTGCCTCCCCCTTCTCTGTCACAACAGATTTAAACTTTACATCCTCACTTTCAAAGTCACATACTGTAATATGCCCCCACATACTCGTCCCTGATCACACTGTCCCCATTGCTCTCTGTTTCGCCAGCTTCAGTAGCCCATTCCCCATGTCCCCCATAAGCATGATTGCACTTTCTTTCACAGTGCTGCCCTACACGCAGGGCTCTTTCCCAACTCTGGTTTGCCAGGCCACTAGCTTCTCCCCATTGGAAACCCTCAGTAGCAGGGACTTAGCTTCTCTGGGTTTGGGCCCATGTGCGCCAAAGCTTTGCCTCAGAGTACTGCCTCAGTTTCCCCCTTCAGATTGTCAACCACCAGCTTCCAGTGCTTTTCAGTTACAAAAGTCCACCCCTTCCAGAGTTAATCAGAGTCCAGTGGAAGACAAATATTAATCTCCTCCCTTCCCCCAGATTCTTGCCAGGCACAGCTCTTCCTCCACGGGCCTGTGCTGTTCCCAAGCAGTTTTAAGCCTCTCTGTTGTTCCAACATCCATCCCTCTTATCAGTCCCTTCTTCCCCTTGTTGACAGTAAGAGCCTATACCCGCTCTTAGGGGGAACCCACACCCACTCTCTGCTATGGACCTCCAGCCCTGCCACATGTGTTGTCTGCTCTGTCACTTTCCTTCCCAAGATCTCTCCCTATGCACCGAGCATAGGCCCTTCCTGGCTGCTCTCCAACGCTTTAACGGCACATTGTGAAGGGGAGCCCTCACCGACAGTGCTACCTAGTGGTCAGGCCTGGGTATGGTAGGTTGTCTTCCTCACAGGCGTGCTCTTTTCTCACTATAGATCGGCTGTGTGTGGGTCTGTCCTGTTAGTGAGTCAGCTCTCCGTCCTGCTCACACATTTCAAGGTCACCCCTTTTGGGGTACGCATAAAGAGATGCGGAAATCTTCAGAAGTCAGCAAGGACTTCAGGGCTTCCCCCTTGGGTTGAAGTCTTAGGACCTGGACCTTGCACCTTCAGGATTTTCCACAACTAGGTTCCCTGCCGAGGGACAGGCTTCTCTCGTTGTCCCTTCTTTAGAGGCCAGTGGGGGAGCCCGGGCCCACCCTCTCCACTGGGTTCTGATAGGTAGGCAGCTAAGACCTGCACCTTGGGGTGCTATATGGTTCCCTCTCTGTATCACTGGCTACCAGTGCCTTTCTTCCCACATCTCACACCTGCACTGGTACATCTCTTCTCCCTAGACTCTCTCCTCTGCCAATCTATAGGTTGCCTTCATCTCTCCCAGCAGGCCTCATTCTTAGTCTCATGCTGCCCTTGCCATGCTCTACATTCATTCCCTTCACCCAGGGAGGCAGTTAAAGCTGGCACAGATGAGGCTAAGCCCCAACCCCCTTAAGGGTATGTCTACACAACAAGTGGCAGCCCACGGCAGTCAGGCTCTGAGCCTGGGTCAACGGACTCGGGCTTGCGCCACCACGCCACACACAGCGGTTGCAGCTCGGGCTGCTCTGAAGCCTAGGAAGCGGGTGGGCTTCAGAGCCCAAGTTCCATCGCAAGCTGAAATGTCTACACAGCTATTTTTAGTATGGCAGAGAAAGGCCCACAAGCCGGAGTATGTCCACCCTGGCTCAGAGGGTCACGGGCTGTAGGCATCACAGAAGTATATACAACAAGGGAATACGTAGTGTTCTCCATCTCATCTCTTCATTGTCCTTATTTTCAAATTTAAAAAACACATTAACTAAACCACTAAGATGTTTACATGGTAACCACAGGATCATAGTGCTATAAGCCTCACCCATCCACTCCTTACTGCCTGTAGCAGATTCCTGAATATGCCGAAAGGGAGTCCCTCTGTCACCATCTAGTCCAGGGGTCTCAAACGACCACGAGGGCCACATGAGGACTAGTACATTGGCTCGAGGGCCGCATTTACTGACACCTGCCCCCCCCCCCCGCCGCCCTTGGCCCCGCCCCCCCTCCCCCCCTTTCATGAGGCCCCGCCCCTGCCCCCCCTCTGCCCACCCTTTCCCTGCCCCCATTCCAACCCCTTCCCCGAAATCCCCACCCCAACTCTGCCCCCTCCCTGCCCCCAGGGGGCGCAGGAGGGGTGTGTGGGGGGGATCAGGGCAGGGAGTTGGGGTGAGGGGTGCAGGAGGGGTGCAGGGTGCGGCAGGGGGCTCAGGGCAGGGGGTTGGGGTGCAGGAGGGGTGCGGTGGGGGTTCAGGGCAGGGGGTCGGGGTGCAGGGGGCTCAGGGCAGGGGG